>JABACO010000018.1:8245891-8298555 GCA_013339895.1 Ephydatia muelleri
GGGGCAGAGAGAGGAGTTTCCTTGGGAAATTCAAACATACAAGTCCCCAGCCTCTCGTCTGCTCGAGTGACCTCAAGGCTGGCCAGAGAGGAGTCATTTATCTTGAGAACAGAAAATCCAGCTGCCACAGTTTCTGAGGCTGGGGCGTTGTCCTCATTGGTGCCCATCCCTTCGTCTTCGTACAACTCTTGCACACCTGTGTTTCTCAATGGGGTGGAGTGGGAGGTACCCATGTTGGTTGGAATCTGGGAACCCAGTTCGTAGCATCCGGGAAACTTGACTGGAGCCTCTCTGCGTATGGGTGAGAGAGGAATGTCATCGGGGTGAAACATCGTTTTCTGTTTTGCCACTTTTGGTGGGGCTGGGGTCAGTCCTGTATTGCCGGCAAGGGGCGGGGCTTCAAAGTCCTTCCAAGCACTCCGAGATCTCTGAAACCTTTCCTTTGCCTGTCGGTAAGGGTCCCCAGACCAACTGGCTTCCACTGAATCCATTGAAGTGCTATCCCCATCGTCAGTGGAGCGTTCGACACCATCCAGATTCCACCTAACATGATTGGTGGATGAACGTCGAGGACCATTGGACTTCTTAAGTATCCTTTTTTGAGCTGGCTTGCTGGTGTCAGAAGTGCCACTTGTCTCGCTGACTGCAGACAGGGAGTCAGACCTGTTCAGTGTGGAGTTGGAAGAATGGTGAGTATCAGGGACTGGTGATAGGGACGACAGTCGATGGTGTGTTGTGGGGGATTGAGATAGCTTTAGGTTGGCTAGTGAGTGGGGAGGTGGGGTAATCGGTGACTCTCTCCGGATAGAAGAGAGGGGAGCTCGCTCTCCTCTGCGCCTCTTGGGAGCTCGCTCTCCTCTGCGCCTCTTGGGAGCTCGCTCTCCTCTGCCCCTCTTGGGAGATGGACTGTAGTGCCTCGAAGTCTGTGATGAGTTCAGGGCTCGTAGCTCTGTCTCTTCCCTGCTGCTAAGGTTGGGAGAGGAGGAGAATAGTGATGATGCTGGCAAAGCGACTGAGGTGATTTACCTCAGAGCTGGGAGGAGTTTTGCTGACTGATGAAGGTTGCTGCTCAGTGAAGCTCAGCTTGCACTGGGGAGCGAGGGAGGATGTGGGAGGGTGTGGAAGGGAGGGGTTTGGAAGGGGTTGTAGAAGGAGGGGTGGAGGGAGTGGAAGGGAGGGTGTGAGGGAGGTAGGAGTTTGGGATGGAGAGGATGTGGATAGAAGGGAAAATATTAGTGAAGGAGCACACTTATGAGGTTATTTAACTATTTACCTGCTCTCCGCAGAAGATACCTCTGCTTGCTACAATGAATGGCTTCCCAGCCAATTTCTTATCTGAATGGAAAATATAATAAACTGTAACCTTGACAACCATCGATTATCACCCAATGGTGAGCGCGACATGGTATGAATGCACTTGTCTGCTCGTAGGGGAATTGTAGAAAAACAAAGTCAAGCATGCAGAAACCTTTCCTGAAGTCTCGTTTGCTCGAGCGTAGCAATTGCACGTATGGTTTTTTTCCCATTCATTTTATTTTTTATTAAACTCCAAGTCTACTAGACTCCCATTCGTCCTCAGCTGTTATTGCGAACGAGGCCATTGCGCTCCACAACGCACGGTCCCGTGCGGCTAGAAATGCCGTGTGGCTCGTCATGGATGGAAGGGCCACAACACAATGCCAGTTTCATGCATGGGTTGGTACACATGGAGCTCCCCCTAGCTAATACATGTTCTGACCACATCACAGCACAAGGCACTGTTTATCAATAATTGTATACACCACACACACGCGCGTACATTGTACAAACAGTATGCGAAAATCGGTAGCATTGATTAAAGCACGCACACCACACACACACACACACACGCAGAGGCAGCTATATCTACAGATATGCATGCACACACACACACACACACACACACACACACACACACACACACACACACACACACACACACACACACATTCGTTCACATCCACACGGACCACACACACACATACTGACATACACAGCCTGTGCGCTCTTTCGTCGCGGTATACTTACCACATGTGTTGCATCGCAGACACCGGGCGTGGAACGTCATTCCATCGTATTTGTAAGGTACTTGAGCGATATCCTTGCCGCATTTGAAGCAAGGCGACACTGCACAGACGGTGTTTATAAAGACGTCTTATCGCATGCTATGGCTACCTCGCATACTTATAGCCTTCGCATGCGTTGCACTTTAAATGTAAGGATGCCCTGAAATTGCCTCACCTTTTACCTCCATGGCCCTGATACCGCGCCGGTGCCAGCTTTTCTTCCTGCCTTGGGAAGTTTGCTATGAGCGATCCTCCTCACTTCCACAGAGCTGGGCCTTTCGTTTAACGTCACTGGGTTGGCGCTAGCGCACCTATGCGAGCGAAGCCTTCTAAGATGTTCTTGTTTGCAACACAATCGCATATACTCTCACGTGTGACAAAAGATGGGCGTGGTGCGCGAGGATCCTGCAGGCGTGCCCCACCCCTCTACCAAAAATGGTCGAAACATACGTGCCCGTTGTGGCGGGAGTGTTATCACTGATCGCAGTCCTTACTTTAGTGCTGCTTGCTTTGCTATGCTGCTACCCTCAGGCAGAGAAGAATGCTCTGTTTCTCACGCAGGAGAAGGATGGCCACCGCCCCTTCCTCGTGTACGATAAAGGTGTGGAGACTCGACTTCCGAAAGGCGATGAGCTCCAAAGACAGGAAGAGGCTTAGGTCGCAGAATGACGATGCGAAAGAGGCCACATCGGTCTATGATAAGGCACCTCGCGACTTGAAATCCACGGCCCATCCATTCGTCCTCATCAATCCTATGGGATCGACTGATCAACTGGACTCGCCTTGGGACAACCCGGTCTTCGACAGGGAGCAGTCGAAGATGAGGGTTGTGGCCATCGTCATACAGAGCTGGTGGAGAATGGCAAAGGTAATGCGGGAAGGGAGGGTGTGGTCACGCTATACGATGTACGATGCATGCACAACTGCAGGCAGAGAAAATCTTTCCTGGAGCTACGTCACGCCACCATACTCTGCCAGGTAAGGATCCTGCTCTTGACATCAAAGTCAAATTAATTTTGTACTTAAGTGCATGCTGCGACCACGACATGCAGTTCGCAATTCACCTATTTGGTTTTTTTGTTTGTTTGTTTTTGTTTTTGTTTTTGTTTTTTTGTGCAGTCACTTTGCAGAGCTCGTCGGGTGAGAAAGATGCTGCCACAATGGGAGGCCGAAAAGCAAATCCGAGATGTAAGCCAGCTGGTAAACTGTAATTGTCCTCGCTTTGAGAGCGTCTCCTTCGTCATGCATGCAGCAACAAAAGCGAAAGATGCCTGGATGGAAGAAGAAAAGGTACTCTATCTGGTACGTGAGTTCATTGCATGCACATATGCTGCTACATGATCAGAAATGACTCCTTCTAAAAGCTCTGAAGTTCTTTGATGTCAAGGTTAGAATGGAGTTTGTAACCCAAAACTAATAATCTAAAAACATTTTGTAGGGCTTTCGGTTTTGCTGAAGTAGAACAACTGTATGGAATTGATACTGTGAGGGAGGCGGCCGAAAACACTGAAAAACCTCTACGGCTCTAAGGGCAAAATGAAACTAAAGCTCTTCATTTCAGTCAAAGGCATAAAACTCTTCGACGCTACCACGCTGGTAAGTTCTCTTTATTGCCCACACGTGACCTACTTATCCGCCTTCACAGGAGTTATTCGCCACAGTGAACATATCGAGTGTATCCTTCTGCACACTGGATCCAAAAAAACCCTAAAATCTTTGCATTTATCAACAGAAAAAAGAAGAAAATCTTTTGCCACGTGTTCCAATGCCACGAAGGCCACGTAGGTTACAACAATGCGCGCGCGCAACCATCAGTAAATCAATGTGTGTGTTGTGTGTGTGTGTGTGTGTGTGTGTGTGTGTGTGTGTGTATGTGTGTATGTGTGTGTGTGTGTGTTATAGGCCCACAAGATGGTGGAGACCACAGCAGAGGCGTTCGAAGTGACCCTTAAAAAGGCGGAGGCTGCCCTTAAAACGACGGAAGAAAAAAATGAAGCAAGTTCCTTTAATAAGCTTGTTGGGCAACTACTTAAACCAATAACATATTCTCTTCCCATTCAGTTGTTGAAAATGCTAGACTGCGCAGACAGCAATTTGTACGTATTTAAATAAGATCCCCTGTTCTTAGTTCGCTCCCCGCTAACTACTCCATATTACCCCTGCATCGCACATCTCAGCATCACAGGTCCCAGGAGCTTGACGCCGAGGTAGCCAGCATGATGGAGATGGCCGAACGGGCGTCGATGCACACACCCATGATGGAGAGAGCCTCCATCGACTCGTATAGCGTAAAGGACGATGTACAGTCCACGAATACACCGTTGGCTATAAGAGCGTCGTTGCCAAATCCGCTGAACTCATCACGGCCTATGTTGCACATTGCCGAGACCCACGGACTGCGTGCAAATGGCTTCTCGTCCCACTACGATTCCGGCACATCTCTCAACGGATCTAGAGGCAATCTGGTAAAGACACAGTTTGTGTGATTAGTGTGTTTTCAGTTTGCGCTATCGTTTCTGATCTCCGCAGAGGAAGTCACAGCCTAACATGACCAACAGCAACCTGCTCATTTCGACGGTCGCACCATCAACATCTCAAAGTGGAGTGGACAATCAAATCTCCCCAAAAAGCGTCGATATCGAGCTTGCGTAGCGATGTGTAATCAGTGCACCTGTAAATAGAGTCACCCTGTGTTTGCATTACAGCTCCATGGCATATGCGATCACGAGATACACATAACCGGAGGAGACTCTTCTATTATTAATTGCTAAAGTTACCTGCTGCAGTTTTCTAACGTTGACTGCCCGAGACGGCAAGCTATATATGTCAATACGCTTTCAACGATGTACTAAATTCTGTTTCACATTCAATTCTTCATATTCCAATTTTCAACTTCGCTGCGTCATAGTTCCCTTGTTAGAGTCTCTGGTCTACAGCACTGCCGCATGTCAATTATAAGATAATGATGAAAAATATGCATGCAGGCAGGCAATCGAAAGTATGAGAGAATACCATACCCTCGAATATACCTTATATAAAAATGAAACTGAAAACGAAGATTGCCTTTACATTTGGTTATAGCCGCCGCTATGAGCCAAGCAGACTCATAACATATAAACTTTACTTCGGTCCAAACATCATACGTGTAAGTCAAACATGGATAGTCAGTACTCAGACATCATAATTTTCCCTGTGTATAGAAAAAAATGTTATCTAATTTCCCTGATTGCAAAGCGTCTCTTCACAGACCAAATTAAACTGTGATTAAATGCATAGTAAAATGGAATATTACGACGAGAAGAGAAACGGTAATAGTTACTTAATGGCAGCAATGTAGACTTACAGATTGAGCGTATATATCATTCACACGAGACCCTGAAACAACACAATCATGCCATGCAACCGTCGTGGGTCTGATCAGTGTAAACCATGGTCGCGTGCATGGGGTCTTTTAAATAGCTGGCCGTCAGACTGATAGAAAACTAAATTTTGAATTTTTATCTAGCGGCCATTTGCATTGATGGCCTGACATGTTATATAGGTGTTTGCATAGCAACAGTTGCGGCCGTCGCACTCACTGTTTTTATTTAAAATTGTGTGCCGGGTAAAGTGGCGGAAAATTCGGAGCTGTCTTGCCCAAAGATGGTCCAGTTGGGAACCAGGATGTCTGCAGAATAAGCTGGGTCATTTGAGATACGGATAGCACCGCTACAGAACAAGCTAATGAATTGTATGACCAAGCAGTGGAGTCGCAGCCTTAAGCTGCCTTGCTGCACTATGAATGGTCATATGTTGACAGTTAGCGCGCGCAAATATTTCTCCTCGTTACGTTGCCATGACAGTGATCGGAAATGGTTTTGTATAACGTATACTCCAGTACACATGTGGAGAGGCATTACGCCACTTTGTGTTCAAAAGCAGTTTTGTTTCAAATACTAGTGTACTGTGCTATTATTGTCCCACCATTCTTTGTGGCCTACTTCACCAACGGTATGCATTCTAATTGAAGCGCATGGCTGCTTAACCTTTCGTACTATATTGCAGACCTGTGGCAGTACACCAGTTCATATCGGGAACAACCAGAAGTATACTATTCAAATCAACAAATTTTACAGCTGTGTGACGCCTTGGGCACGTGCAAAACATGGACCAGTTATCCATCGCACAATTTGCTGCTGCAACCCGGCGAGGAGGCGTTTCCTACTATTAAAGTGAGTTTGTTGCATCGCATCTGGTTATTGAGTCCTGTTTTTGGTCCCGTAGTCAAAAGAGGACGATTCGAATCGCGATGGCATTAATGACGGCTTAAAGTTGACTGTCGAATTCACTAACCTCAATGTATCAGTCACCTCTCTTCGATTACTACTTTTCTTTGAAATTCGGCTGAGTGTAAGTTTCACAGTATGACCCCTACACACAATATGCCACTGGGACTGTGTGTTTAATCCCAGCCTTTCTGCTCTACAGCTTTTCTCTTCTTATGTGATGCAGTCTCTGGTCTACACAACCCAATCATGGTCAGCCCCTACCACAAAACTGTGGATCAGTGGAGAGTTACGGCTGGACCAGAGGGCACCCCTACCTGCCAGTGGCCATGTCACCACTTACAACTCATCACTCGTCAATTCCTCAAGCGTCTTTGCAAAGGACTTTGATATATCCAACATCCTCCAAGCCTACAGCACCAGGAATGGTGAGTAGCTCTCATCGCCACCCAACCATCAACTGATTATGTTTTTATGTAGTCACCTCAGTGCTTCACAACGTCTATCCTGTGTGGGAACCTGGTGCAAGCACTGGCTTTACGCTACAGGTGGAGCTCCAATACCCCGCCCAGACTATTCTATACTCACCAGGGTTCTGGCAGTTGCTCAAATTTGCGTGGATACAGTACCTTGCCATCGCATGTGTCTTTGGCTACGTCCTCAGACACGTTCAGGAGTTTGTCTTCAGTAATCAGCTGATACTAACAGTGAAACGAAAACCACACCAGCACTGACACACAACATGCTCTCAACTCTGACCCTCCACAATGAATTTATTTAATATTGATTGCATGCTGTTTTAGATCTACCGATTATCAGTGATCACTAGTGTACTATGGGGAGGCCCTTCAAGTTCCACAAACAGAAATCTGCAGTCATACTTTCCTTTATCATTCTGAACATGGTGGCGAGGGAACATGGAGGGGAATGATGAGCATGGTCAAACATTAGGCAAGTGAGGGCTGATGGATACCTTCATCAGGTCCAGCTGTACATTGGCTTTCCTTCTGCTTCCTTTAACATAGAACTTTATTCTCATGTATTCCTTGTTCTCGACAACATACTTTTGATTCCTGCACACCCAAACACATACATCATAGGTTTCAAGAACCAAAGCTGAGCTAGCCTCACAGGATGTCACGCCTTCTTCCTCGTCCCGACTCTTCCCCATACCCTACAATCGGCTCTCCCAGCAAGTCACGCACCTGTAAAGAGGATTATTGGCAGGCTTTGTTTGACAGAACATGTAACAACACCCACTGACACCCTGACACCCACCGACACCCTGGGCATAGTGCTGATATAGCATCATAATACAGTAGTGTATCCAGAGAGGGTGCTTGAGCACTCCCCTCGGCCATAGTAGCAAACATTATTTAAAATTATAATTATGTATTAATCAATAATTTGCTGCCGCGTGATCGATCATGTCGTTTTTGAATCTTTGAAGCACTTCCAGAAATCTAAAGTAGTGCCACCAAGTACCGCGACCTCATTGGCTGCTTCAAGTGATGATGTCTCTTCAGCCAATATAGGTAAATCATCGATTATTTAACACCATTTTATACCACGTACTGCACCTACAGATTTGACTAGCAATTAACAACCATATGACAAAACTAATTAACCAAACCAAATTATTATTATTATGTTTGTTGCTATATATATTGCAATGCTACTCCTCCTGCACCCTCCCCTGGCTGGAACCTGTCCTTTCAGCACCCCCCTCGCATACTTTCAGCACCCCCCTCACATACTTTCAGCACCTCCCTCACATACTTTCAGCACCCCCCTCACATACTTTCAGCACCTCCCTCACATACTTTCAGCACCCCCCTCACATACTTTCAGCACCCCCCTCACATACACCACTGATAATATGTCATGATGGGTTACCCAAATCTTAAATGGGTAAGCACCATTTCTTTCAAACAGGTACATAAATAGAAAACTCCTGCCATCCAACTATGATTTTACTTCAAATACACATTCTACCGCCACTTACCCTAGGGTCTGCTTTGACCTTCTTCAGGGCTGCACTAAATATTGAAGAGGTACTCGAGGAGGAAAAAAATTCACTTCCCACAGTCCAAAACAGGAACCCAGTGACGACAAAGCCGCCCAGGATGACCAGTACGTATGTGAAGTCTTTTCCCGCCTGCACGACTATTCAAGCGACTAGCCATTTGAAGTGAAGATGCAGAATTTGCTGGCTTACCTTTGGCTCCCACCGTCAGTTGCCCAGGCTGATCTTTCCTTTCTACGAACTGCAATAAGACAGAACCGTGTTCATGCTCCTTCTTTGCCACGTGAGCAGCTGGTCCCTCGCGCCCCTTCCTTTCTGCACTCTGTTCGCGCTGGGTAACGCTGTGTACACCGTTTCTGCAATACAGCTGACATGTCCACACAAAGCTAGGGGTGATACGCGATGCTGGCCGAATGCTTTCCCTAGAATTGGCAAGGAGTTGTTTAATGCAAAATTGATATGTCCTGAAGTGAAACATTTGTCCAATTTGAGGGTTAAATATACAAACTTATTAAAATTATTTTACAATTCACAAATCTTTTTATCGAGAAGGTGGTTTGTGGGACTTGATATGATGCTACAGCGAAACAGGTCCTAAAGTTTGAAAATACAAACATTCCTCTATTAAAGCCTACGTTTCAAATGTAGGATTGTTGCGTTAGCGTCAAGAGCTATAATCAAGGCTAGACTGTCAGCAAGAACTGGGAGGAGCACATTATCACACCGTGCATGTGCTAAACGTTTCGTGGCTTTATCGTGCTTGACTGGCTTGTGTGAGACTGAGGAGATGTAAAATACTGCTTGAGCTGCAATTCCTCATTTGGCTGTTAGAACTGCTATTTTATTTTGGTACTAACTACTAAGACATCATTCTTTATTTGGTCCTTGTGATGCCATCAATGTGCCTAAAAAGTGTGGAGTGTAACAGCTTGTGGCAATAATTGCATGCACCAGCTTTAGCCACATACCCTTTTTCCTTCAATCTATGGACCTTGAAATGGGACTGCCAGGCCGCTGATGTGTTTTGTGCATACATGTAGAGTAGGTCATCAATCCATGGTTTGTGCTACTACTAGCCTTCACAATGGCACGAATCTCACAAGCTCCTTCACTCCCTTGCAGATTGTATTCGGACAGATCCGGGTTGGAAACAGGCTTGGACGGCTGAGCAGAAGGTAGAGGAATCGATGCATGGAGATGAAATGCACACCAACGCGAATCGTACTGGCAATCAAGTTATATCATAATAATTGACATTTCAAATACATAATTTTAATAATTTGGCCTGTCAGGCCAGGCAGTCAGGCCAGGCAGTCAGTTGTTCAACTATATAGAAAAGAGATGTTAAAAAAGCAGATCCACATCACCAGAGGTGGTTCCATATGTACACTGCTAAAAATAAATAACCCAGCCATCTCGGACTAGCTGCAGTGCCCGATCTACTTGATGATACTCTTCCAACCTCTAAAAGTTCCCATACAGGGCACTTGTATTACCACTTGCACACTGAAATAATTCCTGGTGTGTTCAATTGCATAGCTGCTAAGTGTCCATGCTGTTACACACAGCTAGAGCCAGCAGAACTTGAGCCAGCACCTTAGCTGATCAACACACTGCTGAAGGACATAATGGTCCACTGCATAGCCTACAAACTGGATGTAAAAGCTGAAGATTACCGCACACACAAGCTCCATACTTCACTGACAAAGGATGAGGTGAAAGACAAGAGGCTATATCATTGTAACTGAGACATCGTGGAATTAATTTAGTACAACATTCTCTGCACTTGCATGCACAATGCCACAACCTATATGACCAACTGTTCACTGATGAGAGAAAACCCAGTGAATTAATAGGTATGTGTAAGTATGAACAGAGCATGCATGCTACATCACAATTTATGGACTGCTTCATGCAGGTCATCATTTCCTGACTCCTCCATATCAGCACTTGCTGGAGCTATAGGACCACACTGTCCCATGGTCCCAGGCTTACTGGGGCAGCTATATATAGGGTTTCAATTTGGCCTCCTTATAGGGAGCGAGGAGCGGAGTCTAGTTATAATAATAGCTTGCAAAGAACAAACCATTCTATGCCGCGTGGCAAGGTATACAACCATCATTATAATTCTGTGGTGCAATGACTAGTGAAAAAGCATAACCTCTCTATTGCACCTCAGGATGTGGCAGCTATTCCTATCCCGACAAAAAATGTAATTGTACCGCTATGATTCCAATACATTACACACCCGCGTGTCTATAGTAAACTGCCCAATCAATATGGCTAAATGTCTATTCTATATAATTATACCTTCTGTCGTTGTTAGTTTCCTGTTCTCAGTTTGCCCACAGAATTTTTCCCTTCTTGTACATAGCGTTTCGAAGTTAAAAGGTCTTTCCAAAGGTAGCCCTTTTCGTCGACGCTGCAGTTCGTAACGGAGACACAACCTTAAGCCATGTGATCTGGGCCATAAATAAAACGAAAGTGCTTTTTCATTGTATGGCTTGTAAAATAGCGACTGAACTTGTTATGTTCTCAGGTAGCCTGAGGCTCGGGACTACGTTATCATTTCAATATTACGGAGGTGGTTTCAACGGCCGCAAACGGCCGTGAGGTAAACTATTACTATATCACGTGCGTGCGCGCGCTGATACGCTACCGTATATGCTACGGCCGTTCTCAGGTAGCCTGAGGCTCAGCACTACGTTATCATTTCAATATTACGGAGGTGGATGCCTCAATTTCAACAGCCGCAAACGGCCGTGAGGTAATATTGCGTGCGCGCGCTGATACTGATAGCTGTATACGCTACGGCCGATCTACCCTCCATACATGGCCTGGATCTATGACTGCAATTCAAGGAGTCTGATCAAAATGTTATAGCGTAACACATTCAACAATACAGTTAATTAAATAATACATGTATACAGTAGGTTCGTCGCGTTCTTCAAAGCAGCATGTCAATATCTCACGGAGATGGCGTCGTAGAGACTGTCGCAGCAAGGGTTTGTCCCCGCGGGCGGATTGCTGCAGTACGACACGTACACGCCGTAGTATCCGGGTATCGCGTAGCTGTGGTCTTGTTGTATGGGACCGAGCGTGGTAAGGAAGCCAGTATCCGATTTTCCGTCTCCCCAGCTGATGTACCACCTGTACCGCGCAGGGTATGGTGGCACATAGAGACGCACAATTGTTGGACATACTCACTTGAATCCACCGGCAGGCTGAGCTGTACACGTTCCCCAGTCCACGATGAGAGCCACGTCACCCCGGAGGCCGGGAACAGGTCGTATGAGGGAGCCATTCGGGTTGGATGGCGGCACAATCACCGGACAGCAGCCAAAAGCGCACGCTGTGCATATAAAGAGAGGGTCATATAATTAGCGCCTGGCTCTGCAGTGCGTGCATGCACGAAGGCTCACGTGGGCAAGAACACCAGTTCGTGTTCTGAATCATTTGTTGAAATTGAAGTGTGCCGACGCGCACAGCATCGTTGGTGGACACCACCTCATCCGCAGTAACGACCCCTAAGAATGCGACGATCAGACACAGATAATTCATTGCGAATCCTGCATGTACTTCTGATATTGTACATGTGGTCCTCGCTTTATATTACCTACGCGAGATCACGTGCATGCATGGGAGCGGCTGGGTAGTTTCCCGCAAACTAGGGGGAGCAATTACTTGGCAAGCGCGAACCGTCGGCGTGTGGTTTTGATGTGTGTGCAGCTGTGAGAAGATTCCACACATACGTCTGTATCGAAATTAGCGTAATAGATTAGTGTACAAATGATTACCTAGCGGTTATATGTGTCGGGGCGCGCGCAGGGCCGCAGTATAAACAAACTACGTGCTCTACGTTCGGGAGATTACCGCCTCAAAATTGCATAAGCCGCAAGATTCTGGGCAGGCGTGTGGACAAGTAATACACAGATCTGCGGTACACATGCATGTGTACAAGTATACTTGTCTCATTATAACTTGTTCTATGATATATAAATAAATGCTGCAATATGCTAAGGCATCGAAATGCGATTTTGCATCTGGTGCATAACCATAATGTCACACAAGTGTAGAAGGGGCTCTTTCAAAAACTTTGCTTATATATTCTTTCCCTCCCTTCACCGTGGTGAGTTCTTCATTTCTCTTCCAAATACACTATAATAAGAGCCACAAGCTAGCGTTGCTTAAGAAAAGGACATACATGGCAGAATCTAGGTGATTTGTATAAGTGAATTGATTATATAGCAATGTTTTGTGTGTGTGTGTGTGTGCATGTGTGTGTGTGTGTGTGTGTGTGTGTGTGTGTGTGGTGTGTGTGTTCAGTGATCCAGCGTCTGCATGCATGTGCACATTCATAAATATATATGTGCTAGAACTGCTCCTCTTAGCAGTGCACACTCATCAGCGTGTGTATATAATACTGCTAGCGCTGCGCATGCATGATATGATGTTGAGGTACTGTCCCGACAACATCATTCTAGATCATTGAGAAGGTAAGTTCCCCAAATCAGAACCGCGAACTCGCAGAGTACAATTCGATTAATGAATAAAAAAAACAACCAAGCGCCGGGCGGTGCTTACTAATGTTACAACGCCACTCCTTACACACTTAATTATTGTTGTAATAATTCAGTGTCCTTGACATAACTAGGCCGCTTCCAAATTTGCTCTCGATCACTATATAAAGCGAGGACCGCGTATACAATTGAAGTATACATGCAGGATTCACAATGAATTATCTGTGTCTGATCGTCGCATTCTTAGGGGTCGTTACTGCGGATGAGGTGGTGTCCACCAACGATGCTGTGCGCGTCGGCACACTTCAATTTCAACAAATGATTCAGAACACGAACTGGTGTTCTTGCCCACGTGAGCCTTCGTGCATGCACGCACTGCAGAGCCAGGCGCTAATTATATGACCCTCTCTTTATATGCACAGCGTGCGCTTTTGGCTGCTGTCCGGTGATTGTGCCGCCATCCAACCCGAATGGCTCCCTCATACGACCTGTTCCCGGCCTCCGAGGTGACGTGGCTCTCATCGTGGACTGGGGAACGTGTACAGCTCAGCCTGCCGGTGGATTCAAGTGAGTATGTCCAACAATTGTGCGTCTCTATGTGCCACCATACCCTGCGCGGTACAGGTGGTACATCAGCTGGGGAGACGGAAAATCGGATACTGGCTTCCTTACCACGCTCGGTCCCATACAACAAGACCACAGCTACGCGATACCCGGATACTACGGCGTGTACGTGTCGTACTGCAGCAATCCGCCCGCGGGGACAAACCCTTGCTGCGACAGTCTCTACGGCGCCATCTCCGTGAGATATTGACATGCTGCTTTGAAGAACGCGACGAATTAACATGTGTATGCGTGATTGTACTGTACAGTTACCGAATGTATCATGCGTATTTAGTTAGAGTCACGAATATGCAGTTGGATTTAACACGTGCGCAAAAGAAATTGTCGATTGCATCATTCAACCTCCTACATAATAGAAGAAACTGTTGAGTGACTTTCATTTTATTAATATCAATTATAATAGAGCTGTTGGGTTAAATGGTCACTACATCACAGGTCATCGAGGGGCCAGTGGTCAGAGACGCTGATGTTAAGACTGGAGATGATGGGCTGAGAGTCGATTTGGGATAAGAGGTGCATGGCAACCTTAGGTGGAGGCATTATATGGGGATAAGAGGTGCATGGTAACCTTAGGTGGAGGCATTATATGGGGATAAGAGGTGCATGGTAACCTTAGGTGGAGGCATTATATGGGGATAAGAGGTGCATGGTAACCTCATGTGGAGGCATTATTTAACATCAAAGTAATTGACACTGATGCTCCATCTCATCGCAACCTTTAAAAGAGAAGAGGATTTTATGCGCACACTGTAGTTGAGCTACAACTTGCCTCGCTGCTGGTGCTTCTCTTGGCTCCCTGCTGATGCTTCTCTTGGCTCCCTGCTGGTGCTTCTCTTGGCTCCCTGCTGGTGCTTCTCTTGGCTCCCTGCTGGTGCTTCTCTTGGCTCCCTGCTGGTGCTTCTCTTGGCTCCCTGCTGGTGCTTCTCTTGGCTCCCTGCTGGTGCTTCTCTTGGCTCCCTGCTGGTGCTTCTCTTGGCTCCCTGCTGGTGCTTCTCTTGGCTCCCTGCTGGTGCTTCTCTTGCCTCCCTGCTGGTGCTTCTCTTGGCTCCCTGCTGGTGCTTCTCTTGGCTCCCTGCTGGTGCTTCTCTTGCCTCCCTGCTGGTGCTTCTCTTGGCTCCCTGCTGGTGCTTCTCTTGCCTCCCTGCTGGTGCTTCTCTTGGCTCCCTGCTGGTGCTTCTCTGGCTCCCTGCTGGTGCTTCTCTTGGCTCCCTGCTGGTGCTTCTCTTGGCTCCCTGCTGGTGCTTCTCTTGCCTCCCTGCTGGTGCTTCTCTTGGCTCCCTGCTGGTGCTTCTCTTGGCTCCCTGCTGGTGCTTCTCTTGCCTCCCTGCTGGTGCTTCTCTTGCCTCCCTGCTGGTGCTTCTCTTGCCTCCCTGCTGGTGCTTCTCTTGCCTTGCTGCTTTTGACCATTTTTTTGTCAGAGCCTCAGACAAAACAGCAGAGAAGTCAAAAACCTTAATCATGGTGTATCCTGTCAGAAGAGAGGTTTGATGTGTATATCCTTTTAGCCATAGCAGTGTTTGGTGGATGGGGCTGTGAGGCAAGATAAGTCTTCTCCATGCTGGATAGCAACAAAGCTGGGCTGCTCATCCTCTGAGGTGCTGCATGTCCTCCCTGTACAGTAGGCTAGGCCTGGTACTTATGTGGCAAAATCCCAGAGCTCTGCTATCTTCTAGGTCATACATGTATAGCACTGAATTTGACCGATCATGAGTAATTGTACTATTAGCTGCGTACATGTTTCAACTGTGTATTAATTTATTGATGGTCAATTACATCTAGAACTACATATAATCAAGTCCCTGAAAACTAAATATTTCAATAACAAATAATTTTAGATTGCAGCTTCACTTTTCAAATAGTTATGAATAACAATAACTTGAATATGGGTGTCTACTTAATCTTGAATGAATGGTTTGAATTTATTATTAATGATTGCTCATCAAGAACCAATCATGCCGCAACTGTCCGTTGCTGTTGAGAAATGAAATGATAACTTGTGAGAAATTTTTGTTCAACCTTGTGTTTTGGTACTGGCTTTGTTTACTGTTAATCTTGTATATTAAAACTATTATACTAACGTTCAAGCACTGCTGTCTCTGAGGACTAATGTTCAAGCATTGCTGTCCCCGAGGACTAACGTTCAAGCACTGCTGTCCCCGAGGACTAACCTTCAAGCACTGCTGTCCCCGAGGACTAACCTTCAAGTACTGCTGTCCCTGAGGACTAACCTTCAAGCACTGCTGTCTCCGAGGACTAACGTTCAAGCACTGCTGTCCCTGAGGACTAACGTTCAAGCACTGCTGTCCCTGAGGACTAACGTTCAAGCACTGCTGCCCACTCAGTATCCTTCCAGGACACCTGCTAACTTATGTGCTCTGTGTTATGTATTACACCTGTGGGAATTGCATGGGCTTCTTTGTCGTAGTGTTTTGGAATCTTATAATGCAGCTTCCATTGTTAGCTACTTGAATTTGTATGGGTTGTGAATGCTGAGAGAATAAATGTCAACTACCTATATGCAAATAATAAGAAATAAAAACAAATTATTGAATAGAAAGGTCCAATGATTTGTTGTTTGTGTGTCAATGACTTTACATGAATGATTAACTAGAGGATTAATATATTAATTAACTTTATTGTATAATTTTTTCCAAAGGTATAACCTAAAGTAAATTTTAATTAGAGTGCTGCATTTATTTTTAAAGTGATTCCTTTGATTGTGGGACACCTTGCATAAGCTGTTCATCTAAACTGACTTCAACTGTACCTTACATGAATAATGCATAAGTCAACCACACAATTGTTTAGGTGGTTGGTAAGGCGAAAGTGAACCAAGCGGGCAGAGAACAGCGCTTAAAAAAAAAAACAATTAAAAAAATCAAATTACTTGGGTCACCATGCAAGCACTGGTCTCCCGCCTGGTGATGTAGTCTCCCACCACAACTGGCTTCGCAACATCTTTCTGGAGTCTTGCAGGCAAGCCTTGTATTGGTACCCCCGAGTTGAAGCAGGGAGTGGTCTTGGGCATGACCAACGTTGTACACGACCTGCTGATGTTCTGGTCCCTGACTGGGTGTTAGGCAAGCCAGCTAGCTGCCTTGACATTGCCATCACATCTCCACTTAACCCAAATAGCTTCCCTGAAGGGTGTGAACAGGCCTAGTAACCTTGTGGTACCATGGCAGAGATTGTAAAAGTGAACGGGTGAGAACTTGCCAGAGAGGTCCCTGCAATCTGTGACTTTTACAAGGCAGTGGTTCAGTGTGATGTGCCAACTGTATCAGACCATGCTGTTAAAACTTGGTCTAAACTTTATTTAACACCAGATTGAACAGAAGTAAATTTAATCTGAATCGCATTACGACTAAGGTTTAAAAATGTTAACAAATTGATCAAATTATATCCAAGATATTATTTGTACGAAAAATCTTTTATGATGTTATTTTCCGTTTGCCAAGCTATGTAAAATAACACACAAGTGTACAACACAAAGGGGGGCTGCCTTTCAGTTATCCCTTTTCCTCTCCTACAAACACAAAGGGGGGCTGCCTTTCAGTTATCCCTTCTCCTCTCCTACAACACAAAGGGGGGCTGCCTTTCAGTTATCCCTTCTCCTCTCCTACAACACAAAGGGGGGCTGCCTTTCAGTTATCCCTTCTCCTCTCCTACAACACAAAGGGGGGCTGCCTTTCAGTTATCCCTTCTCCTCTCCTACAACACAAAGGGGGGCTGCCTTTCAGTTATCCCTTCTCCTCTCCTACAAAAAATGGTCGGGGACGAGGGATGAAATCCACACCTTAGTATTATCCGACATGCCATATTTCTGTCCCCATATTAGATTTACCACAAGGTATAAAAATAGGGTCACAAGTACCACACATACATAGTAACAGTATAAAGTCTAGTAAAACTTCATAGCAACAGTATAAAGTCTAGTAAAACTTAATAGCATGCTTCGTACAACAATTGGACACTACTTCGGCTGGTGGTTGGTCTGATATACTCTGATTTCAGAAGGAAATGCCTTCTGTAGATGATGGATAAGCTGCCCACGAAACTCCTGGTTCAGGTAAAGGAACATCTAATGACCAACCTTTGCCAAAGATGAAATTTAATACATGTACGACTCTCACTTTGTATGCTTCAACCTTCTTCTGCACAGCCTGATGGTCAGCCAGTGTCTGCTCAAGCTGATGTCTTGTAAACAGTTCCGGATTTTGACCTTTGTCTATGTAACTGTCATGAATAGTTTGACATAAACAACACTCACTATCATTGGTAGACAGACTCACTCCAGTACAGAAAGTGGTATCTGTACACTGCAGTACTCTTCCTTCATTCGGTCGAGCGTTCTCATGTTTTCAACGACCGCATTGCTGCTTAGACGAATGAGGATTACAGCCGTACGGAAGAACGTCCAGTTATATTCTCACAGTCTTTCATTCAAAACCGTTTGACCGTTATGTTGAAAGTCACCGGCTATAACACCTACCACCCTAAGGTTCTCAATGAATTGCTCTAAATGCTCCTGCAAAGCTTCCAGCTTGAGCTTCTGATCAGCTGCCATGAAGTGCACTCCATTAATAATAATAATATAACAGCTCGAGGCAATAAACGCGCACGTGAGGTCTGGTGCGTGGCATGCTTCCTTACTATAGTAGTGACGTGAAAGGTGTGCTTTAAGAAAGATGACATCTGTTGGCACGGATGCGATAGTAGAGCGCAGTAGCTCTCCACCTGGCCGCGAGAGCAGACAGGATTGGAAGGGAGAGGAGAAAGACGATGCGGACCACGCGCGTTCTCGCTCAAGAAGCCCGCATGGCAACGGAAAGTCCAAGCAATTTGTTTATGACCGCGAAGGCTCGAATACAACTAGAGACGAGCCTCACTTTCAAAGGGCGAGGCTCTTTGTAGGTAACATAGATCACAAGAGGATAAGGAAGACGGATCTTGTAAAGCGGTTCTCTCAGTATGGCGAAGTTCTGGGCGCGTCGGTTCACAAAGGATACGCCTTTGTGCAAATGGATCGCGAGAAAAACGCGAATAAGGCCATAAACCATGAACACAACCAATTATTCAATGGAACAAGAATCAGTAAGTGTTGTCGTGCCTCTTGATACATCTTTTTTTATGACTTTCGTTTGCCTTTCATCATATGTACCGCTTCAATTCACCCTTTTCTTTAGATGTCGAGTTCTCGCAGGCTGCGCTGAAGGCCGGAGCTAAATGTAAATCTTTTTCTTTTACTTCCCTCAGCTTAATTTCTTGGTAACCTTGGTAACCCCACTGTGTGTGTGTTGTTTATCCTTAGCTATGTGTTGCTGGGTCTGCATAGCTCTTTAGCTAGGCCTCCTTTCCTACTTTATTAGGTGCACTTCTTTATTCTTATCCCTCCCTCCCTCCCCTCCCAAGTTGAACGGCATCCTGTGAGGAGATCGCCAGTAAAAGATTTAAGAGAAAAGTCTGAAACTTATGCCATGCTTGAAATAGAGCGCGAAAGAGAAGACAGACTTGCTAGAATCCTTGAAATGGAGCGAGAGCTTAATTACTTGAGGCAAAGTAGAGAGGACCCGTATGATGGAAGCCATAGAAGGGGTTATGACCATAGAGAAGGCTACTATGCAGATAATTATCGCAGAGCAAGCCCGCCACCCCGAGACTACCCTTACCTCCGAGATGACCATATTCCTCTCGATCGGCCTTATGCAGACAGACCTTATGGGGACTTGTCAGAGGACAGAAGGGGGTACTACGATCGTCCACCCTCCCCTCCTCTAAGGTCTGGCCCACCAAGCTCATACCACCACACATCCCCTGGCCCTGTGTCGTACCCCATACGAGGATCGTCCATAGACCCTGATTCCAGAGGTCCTCCCACTGTAGGGTCTGCACGCCCTCTTATGGGAATTGACAACAGGCGCGAGGCTGCAGGCAGTCGTTATGGACCTTCTCAGCTCCCGTCTCAAGGGGTTGGGTATGGTAGCAGTAGCATGGCAAGCAAGGCTGCTGCCTCAGGATCTGGGCCTGTGTCCTCTGTACCTCCAGGATGGCCCTCAGCCGACTATGAGAAAGCAAGAGGGGACATAGCCAGCAGACCTCCTTTTGCTAGTGCTTGGAGTTGAACTAGTACCAAACCCGTACCACTGATAGGCTTCTAAGCAGGCTCTCTTTTGCTTTTAAGTACATTCCTTGTACATCTGACTTTGATCTGTTCTTTTTTGTTGTTGTTCAAACATATATCCAAACATCTCTCTCCAGATTAGGCATGTAGTAAAACGTGAATTGTTCATCTAGGTCTTTTCAGGATCACCTTGCCATGCTTGTGGGGAGAAGTCAATGATTATTTTCATGCACTAGCGAGGAATCAAAACTCACATCGTCGCACGACATGCTGTAGTCGTGGAGGACTTTCCTGCACCGTGACGTGACGCTTTGGTTGGGGTTAGGTACAGGGTAACAAGTAACAGCGAAGGATTTAACCATACACGAGGATACATTTGGGGTGCTGTGTATTTGTCCAGTATTCCGAAAACGTAGAACGAAAACAGCACGACAATCATTGCAACCATGCCCTTGTGAGCAGCTAGCACGTCCCAGTATGTTTCCTAAAAGGGAGTAAAATGAGCGGATGGACATAATGTGTTCTACACTGACATAGATAAAGTTGTCCATCCACCAATTGATAACGAAAGCAGCAGTGCATACGCTCAACATTGAAAGAAGAACTGGGTGAAATTGAAGTAAGATAAGGGATTGAGGAGTGCAGTACCTAGACTGCATCCTTTTTACCTCGCCATTTTCGACTTTGCCCTTTGATGTGTGTGACACATTCTGTTAATCTCTGCTCAAATGCTTTCAAGTCTTAAAGGGAAAACAAATTAAGCATTACGAACGAAATTAGCGTTACAACCAGCGTCAACCTTCCGCCTGTTCTCGGTTCATCATTCCATTGTTATTAATTTAACAGCTAATGTTACTAAATAAGTTTTGGAAACGTTCGATCACGTGCGCTGTAGTGTTTTGAGAGATTTATACCTGCCAAATGACGACGTATTGGAGAAACGCGGGGCTGAGGTTAGGACTATAGGATTACAACAGTGCGTGTTAGTCCCTTTTTGCGTAGCTATCTTCAGTATTCTGCCATCTGTGCGCGGTTGCTAAGGCAGGCCTTGAAACCTGAATTCAAGGCGAAGGCCTTGAAAAATGAGGAGACCAACCTGAAGGTATCCAAGTGGAAAAATGGAGAGCCAGGAAATCAGGTATGCTTGTTTGCATGCCCTTCTCATAGAATAATTGCGTGCTTTTGTTATCCACAGAACCCCTTGCCAAGGCTGCATAGTATCTTGTGTTTACGTATATTAAATACTGCACAGCACGCACCTACATATTATACACTTAAAACAAGAAGTTTTGCGGTTCTTTGTCCAACAGTTTGATAACGTAGTCTTCAATGATCGGATGAAGGGTTGCATCTTGAACGTTCATGCTCACGAAGCAATGGTGCCCGTACCTTTTCACTGGGGGAATGGAGTGCTTTTTTCATCGACATTTATTAAAAATACAGTCTTACCAAGCCTTTGAGCGAGGCTTCCTGCAGCATTATCTGTGGAGTCGCCAAGCAGCTGAGTGCATAGTGGTTCGGAGTCCTACAGCGAAGGAGATGCAGTGTGTGAGGTGTGTAACTGCCCGTTGCAACGGACTAATCGCGAGTTCGTTGCGATTGCAAGTGTTCTGAATGATGTTTCCGTTCCAATCCAAATAAGATAGCTTTCCTGCAGCTTCAAGATATAAAAGTGGATATTCTGGCTCGAAAGCTTGCTCGTAAACGTTTTGACTGTGACCGCGTTTTCCATTTAATGCACACCTGGTAACCTGTATATTGCACGTGCATGTCACGTAAGCATGACTCAAAACGGCACAAAGCGAGTTCACAATAACTATGAAGACGACGACGAAGGAAAGGCAAGTAAGATTCCAAAGACCCTTGCGGAAAAGGATTCAACTAAAAGGCTCATCGTAATATTAGAAAAGGCGTCTTTAGAAACCGTGAAGGTGTGTTGCTCCCGCATGCTTATTCCATGTCGGTGTTGATTTGGGGTGGTTCAAGGTTGGTAAGAAATTCGAACTGCTAAATTGTGACGACCATAAACGAGAGTTGACGAAATTCGGACGTGACCTTTCCTCAGTAAGACCAGACATTGCCCATCAGGTGATCACTTGTCTACCGCTTCGTTGCAATGCGTGCACCTTGTTTAAAGCATTCACTGTCCATTGTGCCCAGTGCCTGTTGATGCTACTGGATAGCCCATTGAATAGAGCAGGACTGTTACAAGTTTACATTCACACTGAGAAGAATGTATTGATTGAGGTAAACCCGCATACCAGGATACCACGGACCTTTAAACGTTTTTGTGGGTTGATGGGTAAGTCTTTTTCTCTGCTTGATGGGTTGTTAATGATTTCACACCTGGGGTTCATCAACAGTCCAGTTGCTTCACAAGTTAAGCATTCATGCAGCTGATGGTCCAATGAAGCTACTGAAAGTACTGAGTGTACACTTTGTTCAAATATTAATCTAGGATGTGTTGCAGATAATTAAGAACCCCATCTCTGATCACCTTCCCACTGGGTCCAGAAAAATTGGCACATCCTTCCATTCTGATAAACTGGTGGATATCAAGACGTTTGCAACTGACAAGCCTATTGTGTTTGTAGTAGGGTCAATGGCGCATGGGAAGGTATGTTTTCACACTTTTTTGTCTCTACAATACTTATTCTGTGTTTATTGTGTAGGTTGAAGTGGACTACACGGAAGAGGAAGTGTCTTTCAGTGGATACCCGTTATCTGCTGCCTTGACTTGTAGCAAACTGTGCTCTGCTTTTGAAGAGGCTTGGGGCATCAAGTAAAATCAATTATGTCATTCACCAATGCAATTTAATAATATTTTTGATCCACACAAAAACTGGCATGTACTAATTTGACCTCAAAACATACACTACAATACAACATGTAACACAGAAATCCTTATGTCATAAAATACTCATTTAAGAAGCATCTTCCGCTGTTTCCTCCTGGTCAGCTCCATCGTCCTCTATAGTGGCGTCTTGATACTGCTGGTACTCACTAACCAGGTCATTCATGTTGGATTCAGCCTGTGGTGTGTGGTTCAATGCAAAATTGACCACAAGTGTAAACAGGAAACCTGAAGGCCTACCTCAGTGAACTCCATCTCATCCATGCCTTCACCAGTGTACCAATGCAAGAAGGCCTTTCGACGGAACATGGCACTGAACTGCTCACTGATTCGCTTGAAGAGCTCTTGAATAGCTGTGCTGTTACCAATGAAGGTACCAGACATCTTCAGACCACGAGGTGGGATGTCGCAGACTGCTGTCTTCACATTGTTGGGAATCCACTCCACGAAGTAGGAGCTGTTCTTGCTCTGTATATTGAGCATCTGTTCATCAACCTCCTTCATCGACATGCGACCACGGAAGATTGCAGCAACAGTGAGGTATCTGCCGTGACGAGGATCACATGCAGCCATCATGTTCTTTGCATCAAACATCTGCTGGGTGAGCTCTGGAACAGAGAGGGCAGAGTACTGCTGGGCACCACGGCTGGTGAGGGGTGCGAAGCCTGGCATGAAGAAGTGAAGACGAGGGAAGGGGACCATGTTGACGGCCAGTTTGCGCAGGTCAGCATTGAGCTGTCCAGGGAAGCGTAGGCAGGTGGTCACTCCACTCATTGTTGAAGACACGAGGTGGTTTAGATCCCCGTAGCTGGGATTGGTGAGTTTCAGAGTGCGGAAGCAGATGTCGTACAGTGCCTCGTTGTCAATGCAGTAGGTTTCATCTGTGTTCTCTACAAGCTGATGTACTGAGAGGGTAGCGTTATATGGCTCTACTACAGTATCTGACACCTTGGGGGATGGTACGACACTAAATGTATTCATGATTCTGTCCGGAAACTCTTCGCGGATCTTTGACACCAGTAGAGTGCCCATCCCAGACCCGGTACCCCCACCCAGAGAATGCGTCAGCTGAAACCCTTGTAGACAGTCGCAACCCTCGGCCTCCTTGCGGACAACATCGAGAACGGCGTCGACCAGCTCCGCACCTTCCGTGTAGTGTCCCTTGGCCCAATTGTTTCCCGCACCGCTTTGGCCTGTCAGCGAAAAGGAAAGATAAAACATAGATTAAAACATAGATTAAAGTACACAGATACGCCAACTAACCGAATACGAAGTTGTCTGGTCTGAACAGCTGTCCGTACGGTCCAGAGCGCACAGAGTCCATCGTGCCGGGCTCCAAGTCGACCAAGACTGCTCGCGGCACGTATTTGCCTCCCGACGCTTCGTTGTAGTAAACGTTAATTCGTTCCAGCTGAAGTTTTGAGTCCCCATTGTACGTGCCGGTTGGGTCTAAGCCGTGCTCGTCCGAGATTACTTCCCAGAACTGAAAAGAGGAAACGGAACGTAAACACGAACAGGCGCAGTAGAGCAGACATTTTCAAAACGCGAACTTTGCTTACCTTGGCACCGATTTGGTTGCCACACTGGCCAGCTTGCACATGAACTATTTCACGCATTCCGCTGTAGTAGTAGTCCGGTGTGTAACAATCACAACTGTGCGTCAGCTTATATGTTGAAGTCCGTTCCGTTTACAGAATGCGTAATGAGGGCGCGCGCAGCAATTACGTAGTGCTCTATAATTTGAAGAAAAATGGCTAACGGTCCAAAGAAAATATTGTCGAAGAATCTAACCCAGATGAAGGCACGGCATTCTGGTAGTATCTGTCTTCATATCCACAATCTGCCACACAGTTCATGCGACGACACTTGGCCAATCAAGACCTCACCGACGGAGATGGCTCGTTAACAGAAAAATGGATCGTGCCTAGTGCATCTCCAGCTATTGCTAATAAGTATGTTTTTTTAACGGAGGAAAAAAAAAAGGAATGTGCCGCCATTCAGTTTCTCCTTTCTCTTCTATCAGAAAAGGTTCAATTGAGGTTTCGGAGAGCTTTATGAACTTTGAAGATCTAAGCAGGTTTGGAAGGTTCTCTTTCAAGGGGTTCAACAAAGAGGTGGAGATAATGGCAAGAGCAGAAGAACGTGATGAGGATTCTGGTGAGGAGAATGAAGAGGAGGGGGTCAGTGTATCAGCAAAGGAGATGGCTGAAAGGTACCATGCTTGAATCATCTAGCTACACTTCCATCAAGTTCTCCTCTCCAGGTACTCGACTCTAACAGATTCTAGTCACATACTAGGCAAGCGAAGGCGTGGGGAGGTGCATCCAACAAACGCTAGAAAGCGCAGTGTGCCTGATAGCTCAGGGTTTTTAAAGCCCATGTAGGCTTTCATAAAATATCATTTCCATTATGATACACATATTGCCACAATAAATATAATGGTGAGGTCAACATCAAACAATTATATCACTGATTTGATTAGAGTTTTGGTGCTCTTCATTTGACGTCAGCTTGTCCAGTTCCATCTTGGCTTTGCGTCCAATATAGAATACGAGACCAACGCTGAACACAACCTGTGCTGACAAGATGATGTAACCATCAGCTTTGTTTGACAGCACTTCCTGCATGTTGCGTACAGTGCTCCCCATGTAGGTGTTAAGAAGCTGTGTGGGGCGTGAGACCAATCACCGAAGCCAATAGACAACGCCATAAGTCCATTTTTGTCATCTTGGTGGATGAACAATAGCTAGATAAGTAACACATACAAACTACCATATTTACATACACGCGCACAGGGCCATTAGTTTAACAATAACACACTAGTGCACACAATCAGGAGACTTACAGCGAATAGAGCATTTTGGATTCCAAAAGGTACTGGGGTTAGCCTTGCCATGACCATCACCTTCAGTCCACTTGGACCCTCCAGTACCTTCATTAGGGCCATAAAAGGAGTGGATGTGAAGTGAGTTTGGGCGTAGTTGGCGAAATAGCGTCTGCAAAGTCCCATGGAGATGACCAGCCCAAAGGTCACTGAAACTGAGACCACAAACTGTCCGGTCACGAACCCGTACAGGTACCCCGCCATCATGTTCAATACGATGTAACCGAACGCGAATGGAAAGGACACAATAGTGAACAGAACCACGAACAATAAGATGCTCTCCACCACCGGTAAACCTTCGAGCCACGTCAGGATATCGAAGAGGTACATACGTGAAAGCAGGATGACCACCACGGTGACCACAACCATCAGGACCATGGAACACCACGGCTTAACGACGGAGACCCCATGTTGAGCGCTGCCGTCGATGATGCGGTTTTCACGGGGAGAGTGGTCGGCAAGAGGGGATTGTAGAGTCGGGGATAGACGCAAGCCGTTGCTATATCCGTTCAAGTCCTCTCTTTTGGTAGAGTTGGGAAAACTTTCAACGTCTATGGCGCAGACCTCACGGAAGTAGGATGGTGCGACCCCTTCAGGCTCGTCACCAGAAGCGCTCACTTCTTCTTTTGACATTTTTCACTTCGTATTCACATGCACGCATAGCATTGTTGTTGCAAAACCGTGGTGCGTCAGACACTACAAAGCATCCTTTCTCGTACCCAGGCCGATAACCCGCGAAAACGCCCTTTACGCGTGTGGGCGTGGGCATGCTACTATTACGATGCACGCAAGTGTTGTGTTCTCAGCCTCTCTGCAATAATCTTTGTATGGTTACCTGTTTATTCAGACAGAAATTTAGAGAGTAAAGCTGCCATCGCTTTTGGTCCATGCGTCCCGGCACTGCAAAATACGTCACGTTCCAAGGTTCTGCAAGACTAAGTCTTGGCAATGTGCCTAAGCCAATGTTTCAAGGAATGTTGCTGTGTTTAGGAGTTCCGGCATTGCGGTATGTACGAATTAAACTGATATGTTGAACCTCAAGTAACGTATTGGCTATTTGCCACAAAGGGATGCCAATTGGCCGACGCAATGATACTATTATTATTATTATCATACAATAAATCAAACACCTTAAAGTTAATAGACAAAAACATCGTCCGGAACAACTTGCTCACAAGAAGCAAAGTGAGACCTGCTAAGTATGGCTCTAGTATTGCACCTAATCAAAGTGAGGTTAAGACGACCATATAGACTGTTCAGCATTTGGGATTTGTAAGTGTTGGTTCGAACAGCCAGTCGTGAGGCCAATGGCGACAAAGCCTGCCTCGCCTCTGTGCCCCAACAACCATAAGACTCCACCACCATTGGAATGCAGCGCCATCCCAACTCTTCACACTTCGCGTCATTGTTCCTATGTTTGCGTTCCTCTGTTGCCTTTGCTGCTGCCCCAGGTGATATGCCCGCTTCTATAATGTGTAAAGGATTAAGCGGGGATGTCACTGAGACATCAAAAGCAGCAGAAAAGCCTCTGTCCCAGTTAGCCACTAAAATATCTGCTGGACGAGACTTTGGCTTTTCAATACTCCAACTGCTACCCTCTTCGAGATGAGCTGACAAACCTGCGCGATGAAGGGTAGTATAGAGCATGTTTCTCAGGGCATTGTGCCGTGTCGTTACATCCCCACCACATCGACAGGTAACGCAATGATGTCCTAAAGTGTCCAATGTACTACTGGGACAGAAAGGGCATATCAAGAGAGATCCATCCTGACTAGATGTGGTGATGGATTAATGCCAAGCCACCACTGAACTGCAACTTGGAATTCATTGGGGAGGAGATGTAAGCCCTGACTAATGGATGGAGTAACAGAAATCCAGGCAGCAGCATGTGGAGATGTGATTGATAATAGCCTAGCCCTATCTGCCAATGAGCTCTTTTCAAGAAGAGAGCTGAACTGCACTTCCTCCATGATTATTAATATTATTAATATTAGAATACAAATATTGGTTAAATTAAATATGCGTTTGAGTTCTAGGCGGCTGTTACGAAATGCGTTGGAAGAGTACATGGACGAGTCCCAAGGTCGGCCTTCTAAGGCGAAGATAGGAAAGGTAGTACGAGATGGGGCATGTAACCACAGGGACTATTAAAGTCTCACGTGAACAGTTCCGCGGCCTATCCCTCCGCAGCACTGCTATTCGTGTGATCCAACCCGCCTACCTCCAGAACTTGCGGACTGCTTTGTCCAGCTCGATAGGGACGACGAAACCAACGCGTTCATTAACGATTGCGTATGGACTGCACACAACGTCTGCTTACAGCTTCTCTATTCCTTTGTCAATATTCTCCTTTGCCTGTTTCTCTCACGCACGGACATTAACGGGTACAAACAAGTGGCTGTATGATTTGTGCACGCACTGCATTCGTACGTACAGTTGTCAAAAACTTATCTTATCTTTTCAGCCTACTCGAAAGGGGGCACATGTTCGTATTCTCTAAACTGCACCTCCGTAAACTTATTTCACGGGCACAGTTCGAACGTGACCGGACATCGAGTACTTTGCTGGATATAGGAGCGGGCGATGGCTGTGTCACACAGCAATTCGGTGAATTTGCCACATCAGTATGTGTGACAGAAGCTTCGGTCTTGATGAGACGCGCACTACAGCGGAAGAATTTCCGGTAAGGTTTTCAAATTGATTTTCGTGACCCCGGAGCTATTGCAGGTCTTCCCTCAGTGTGCTGGACCTGGACAAGTGGTACGGACCATCCGCTCCTACCTACAACCTCATATCAATACTAAACGTCCTGGACCGCTGTGACAAACCAAGAACGCTGTTGTCGCAGGCATATGGACAACTTGAGATAGGAGGACTGCTCGTCATTGCTCTTGTACTGCCCTTTGCTCCTTTCGTCGAACAAGGTATTCTCCCATGTCTTATTAAACACACCGGCCACTTCGTTTCGCAACGCAGGAACTCGGAAGACGAAACCATCTGAAAGGCTTGAAATAAGTAGCGGCAGCTGGGAGGAAGGTGTAACCGCCTTGTGGAAGAACGTTGTCGCACCCCTAGGCTTTCAGCCCGTCGCCCTGACTCGTCTGCCGTATCTATCTGAAGGCGACCTAACTAAGGAGTATTACATGCTAGACAATGCCGTACTAATTTTGAAGAAATTATAGACACGTAGACCACTGTGTATAATCCATTCATTTTGATGCTCGACCTCAAAATGCAACACGTTGCAACCACATGGCAACAACATGGCACAATTCGATGTACATAGATGTGAATGCTTTTTAAGCAGCGGTTTTCTTAAGCTTCTTCACGTGACCGCGGATCAGTTTGGATTTCTGTGTACAAGTTGTAAGTAGGTCACGTGCAGTGGTCATAAAGGATCACTGTACCTGTTTCTTAAGAACCATAAGCTTGAAACGATCGAAATCAGTCAGAGACGCCCTTGTGAGTCTCTTCACCAGTCTCTTAGCGTAGCTCGTCTCTTCCCACTGCTTTGTAACCTCGGCCTTCTCCCATGCTTTCTTGACCGTTACATCACGTGCAGATCGCGGGATCCTAATCTTGATGTCCAGGAGGTTTAAGTGTGCGAAGTTCATAGGTTGTCGCACAACACCGCTCGTCGGACCAGTCACCAGGCCCTGGGAACAAAGGGAAGTGCATGGATTGTCTCTCAGAACGATGGTTATACTGATGGATATAAACTTACTCTTCTCTGATCAATTACATCGATGATAACACACAATTTGCCTTCGCTAGGTCCGGTGTTGATGAGGGCTACACGCCCGATCTCGACGAAGCGCTTGAATACCTATGACACGCCATGTACACGTATGAAACCGACGTTTTCGCTTCCACCAACACCCTCACCATTGCACTACCTCGTGGTCCCGACAAAAAGGGAATTAAACACGCATGCGTGATTAATAAAAGCAGATGTTTGTGCGCACGTGATGCAATAGTCAGCTTGTGAAACAGAATTCGTAAACAAGCGTGAACTTTAGTGCGTCTTGACACGAGCCGAAGTTGCCTCCCAATCCTTCTTCGCTCCTCAACGGCGCGTCATCGGCTAGCTAGCCATGTCGCAAATCCCAGGCGCCGTGTCAGGAGCCGACATCGGAACGATACTAAGTGCCTTGGAACGGGGTACCGTCATGGTGAGGTTTCCAGCGAGAAAAAGGAGGCCAGAGAAGAAACTGTTCTGTCTAAAAGTAGACACCTTTGAGGTCGTGCAATACCCATTGAGCAAGGGCACTCGAACTGTTGCGGAAGAATCCAGTACTCTGTTTTCAACTTCGTCGGATACTCGTGCTTACATTGTTCTCCTTTCTCCTTCATAGTTGACATCCGAGAGATAAAAGAAGTGAGAGAAGGAATCAGCTCAAAGGACTTCGAGCGACTGCCGGATGAGGCGAAGAAGGTGGACCAATACTGTTGCTTTGTTATTTACCATGGCGCGGAGTTTAGGCTCACTACGCTAAGCGTGGCAGGTGAGTGAGCGAGAAAAAAGAAGAGACTCCCGGAGGGGGGTGGTTAGGGGATGGTGGGACACGGAGTTTGCTCACGTGTGCATTCTTATCGTCGCCCGCCACAGCGTTGTGTAGGGACGAGTGCGACGCTTGGGTGAAAGCATTGAAGCACGTCACACTCGCTGGGAACTTCGCCTCCCATCTGTTGACCCACCGGTAAGGATGATGCCAGAGACCATGCTCCTTGTCACACTGGCTTTCTCACCTGCAGGTGGCTGAACAAGGAGTTCCTTGCCTTGGAACCGTCTGGAGACAGTCTGTATGTTAGTGTTGTGTGCGTGTGGACGGACATTTAGGCTGACCTTTCTGCCTCACAGCACAATTGGACAAATCGAATTGAAGAAGTACATTTTGAGGATTAGCTCCAAGGCCCTTCTTAACAAAGCCAGGCAGCTGTTTACAGTAGGTATCCACGGTTGTCATGAAGGAGGGCGCGATTTTTGTGTGTTTGGTGAGGGAGAGGGTGGGAGGGGAAGGTTGTATTGCTTGGTGAGGGAGAGAGGGGAAGGTTGTATTGGGAGAGGGTGGGAAGGTATATTGCGACCAAAGTAGGATTTTGTGCGAGTTAGAAGGCTATGGTGTGCAGGTGTTGTGATTCAGGTTGTAAGAGTATTCTGTATGGGACTGTGTTATGTATTTGCAAAACAAATTCTGTCTGTGAGTTTTGTGAGGTTGAACAGTGTGGTAACCCTTGGTTACATGGACTGTTGGACCTCCAGCTGTGCGGTATTCATCTCCCAAGTCTTCTTTGCATAATGTTCTTTAGGCCAAAAGTTCCACTGCCCTCATTGTGTCACCAACAAACACAATGCCACACACACACACACACACACACACACACACACACACACACACACACACACACACACACACGTCACAATTCTTGCATTTTATAGTACATGCACGGTATTGTTTACATTTGTCACTGCAGGTGTTTGCTTTCTCTATGCAACTTGAATCCATTAGTGTCACTTGGCAAATTCCATAACTTAGGAATTAATTGATTGGGAAGGTTGTGGAGAGTGGGGGGAGAGGAGGCTTTGCTTCTCGTGCTTTGATTTTTTTCAGGGACCCTGTGTATTGATTGTGAGACTCCTAGAGACATACATGCTGTTTTTTTTCTCTTTATCTGTTGGGTGTAAGCATGCTTTGCAAGAAGGGAATTGTTTATAAAAACTGTGAAATCGTCACTTTGAATGCCTTCCAAATCCCCTGCAGGATTTTGACTACAGCCGGGCAGGGCGCATGGGAGTAGAAGACTTCTTTAACCTCTACCATAGCACAATACACGTCAAGACGGTGAGCCACTCACCATCGGAATCACCGTGGTTACCATGTGCTCTGTTTTAAAGATTGGCGAAAGGTTCTATCCTTTTTGTGCTGATCGTCAGAGCCTCACGTTTAGTGAGGTCCAAATGTTCTTCAGAGAGGAGCAGAAGGTGAGAGAGGGACCACTTCCTGTGGGTGGGCAAGGGGAGGGGCTACTGACATCACTTTTCCATTGCAGGACATGCGTGCTGATGACACTGTGTACTTGGCGGGGCTGATAAGAGAGTACGCCAGAGTGCCCAATCGTACAGTGCGCGACCCACGCCTCCCTTCCCTGCTTCTTCCTGAGGTGAGCCACTCCCCATAAACCTTCTATAGCGAGGATGGTCGTGAATATTGATCCGTTTGAAATTTCAAATCACTTTGAGAAGCTGTATATGCGCAGTGTGCTAATTGTGTCTGCAAGATTGTCTGTTTGTGTAAAAGAACTAAAGATTGCTTGAATCAGATTTGTATTCTATGTCCCACACATCTTCAATATGAGCAAGGATTATGATTACGTGTTGTGGCGCAATGATGTTTAAATCAATTGATGTAGTTGTCAGTCTTAGTTTGTAATGATAGGTCCTATCCATACACTTGCTTTTAGTAGATGTGTGATTGTATTGTCTTTAATTTGTAAATACACTCATCTGTTAACCAACTGTAAGCTAAGTTAATTCACTGGCTGTATGACTTCCATTGGTAATCAACTATGCCCGATGATATTCAGCTTACTGCTCAGACCCTGCATAGTTCAGGTTCAGGGGGGTGGATACTATGGTTACCATAGATACCTACCAGTGGTGTGTTCTCAAAGTTGCAGTGGAATTTGTTTTGTTGGTCATTAGGTTGTTATGGTTACTGGTGTCTTGTGCTTTTCAATATTTTCTCAGTTTGTCAACTTTCTGTTCTCGAAGCAAAATTCTGTCTTTGCTGAGGAGTACGCACAGATCTACCAAGACATGGATCGACCTATCTCCCACTACTGGATAGCCAGCTCACACAATACGTGGGTCCACTGTAATGACATGAGAGCGTTCTTTTTAAAGCACACTGTTCTCGCAATAGGTATCTGACAGGTAACCAGTACTCCAGCGAATCATCGTGTGAATGCTACTCACGAGCGCTTCGAATGGGCTGCAGATGTATTGAGTGTGAGTCACTCTTGTCTTGTAAATGTCTGCTGTCTTGACCCCGCCCATCATCACCGGGGACGCACATCACTTCCTGTCTTGACCCTGCCCATTATCACCCTCACCTCCACAGTGGACTGCTGGGAGGGGCCAGATGGCAATCCCATCATTTATCACGGCCGCACACTGACCTCCAAAATCCGGTTCATTGACGTCATCAAGACCATCAAAGACCATGCCTTTGTGACCTCGGAGTACCCTGTGATCCTGTCCATAGAGCAGCACTGTGACATCCAGCAACAGCGGATCATGGCCAGACAGTTCAAGGAGGTGTTTGGAGGTAAGTCCTCTTCTATTTGTGACCCTCTGTAATGTGAGGACAGCATGGTGTTGGGATGGGAGAGACCTCTCTGAGTTGGGATGGGGGGGAGGAGACCCCATTGGGTTGGGGAGACCTCACTGAGTTGGGATAGGGAGGAGGAGACCCCATTGGGTTGGGGAGGAGACCTCACTGAGTTGGATGGGGAGGAGGAGACCTCACTGAGTTGGGAGTCGATTGGGTGCTTGTTTTGGATGCATTACTGTAAAGTGTCATTACTGGTACATTACTGATAATGGGGGTTGTCATTACTGGTACGTTACTGATAATGGGGGTGTCATTACTGGTACGTTACTGATAATGGGGTTGTCATTGCAGATGCATTACTGACTGAACTTGTGGATGTGAATGCAATGAAGTTACCATCACCCAATGCCCTTAAAAGGAAGATCATCATCAAAGTAGGTGGTGAGGTGATGAGAGTGGGTGGAGGGATAGGGGTTGAGGTGGAGTGGAGGGGTGGGTGGAGGGATGGGGGTGAGGTGGAGTGGAGGGGGTGGAGGGGATGGGAGGGGGTGGAGTGGGAGGCAGTTAAAGTGGTGGGAGTGGGAGGCAGAATGTGATGGCTTGGTTGCAGCAGAAAATGTATATTAATTTCTACCAGCACAAGAAACTTGATGGAACGGAAGAGACTTCTGGTAACATCAAGCCTGAAGAGGCTGGAGGTGGGTGGAGCCATGGTGCCCTAGTGGGAGGGGCTATGCAGCCAGATATCTGGAATTACATACATATTATATCATGCCATGCCTACAGAGGAGGAGGGTGTGACCTTCAACTCAGATCTGTGTAATTCTATTCTCAACGGTCTCCTGTTCATGCAGGACCCGATAGACAAGGTAACTGTCCTCCTCCTCCTCCTCCCCATCCTCACTTTCAACACCTTCCCCTCCCCAGAACTGGGCCAAGCATTACTTTGTGTTGACGGAAGACAAGCTCTATTTCACAGAACAGCAGGAGAAGGAGGAGGACGAGGGTGACAAGACTGAGACTAACACTGAGGTGTGTGGATGTGATGTAGGCTGAGGTGTGTGGGTGTGATGTAGGCTGAGGTGTGTGGGTGTGATGTAGGCTGAGGTGTGGTGGGTGGGATGTAGGCTGAGGTGTGTGGGTGATGTAGGCTGAGGTGTGGTGGGTGTGATGTAGGCTGAGGTGTGTGGTGTGGTGTAGGCTGAGGTGTGTGGGTGTGATGTAGGCTGAGGTGTGTGGGGTGTATGTAGGCTGAGGTGTGTTGGATGGATGTAGGCTGAGGTGTGGTGGGTGTGGGTGTAGGCTGAGGTGTGTGGATGTGATGTAGGCTGAGGTGTGTGGGTGTGATGTAGGCTGAGGTGTGTGGGTGTGGTGTAGGCTGAGGTGTGTGGATGTGATGTAGGCTGAGGTGTGTGGTGTGATGTAGGCTGAGGTGTGTGGGTGTGATGTAGGCTGGTGGGTGTGGTGTAGGCTGAGGTGTGTGGATGTGATATAGGCTGAGGTGTGTGGGTGTGATGTAGGCTGAGGTGTGTGGGTGTGATGTAGGCTGAGGTGTGTGGGTGGGATGTAGGCTGAGTGTGGTGGATGTGATGTAGGCTGAGGTGTGTGGGTTGTGATGTAGGCTGAGGTGTGTGGGTGTGATGTAGGCTGAGGTGTGTGGGTGTGGTGTAGGCTGAGGTGTGTGGATGGGATGTAGGCTGAGGTGTGTGGGTGTGATGTAGGCTGAGGTGTGTGGGTGTGATGTAGGCTGGTGGGTGTGGTGTAGGCTGAGGTGTGTGGATGTGATATAGGCTGAGGTGTGTGGGTGTGATGTAGGCTGAGGTGTGTGGGTGTGATGTAGGCCTGAGGTGTGTGGGTGTGATGTAGGCTGAGGTGTGTGGATGTGATGTAGGCTGAGGTGTGTGGGTGTGATGTAGGCTGAGGTGTGTGGGTGTGGTGTAGGCTGATGTGTGTGGGTGTGGTGTAGGCTGAGGTGTGTGGATGTGATGTAGGCTGAGGTGTGTGGGTGTGATGTAGGCTGAGGTGTGTGGATGTGATGTAGGCTGATGTGTGTGGATGTGGTGTAGGCTGAGGTGTGTGGATGTGATGTAGGCTGAGGTGTGTGGGTGTGATGTAGGCTGAGGTGTGTGGTGTGATGTAGGCTGAGTGTGTGTGGATGTGATGTAGGCTGAGGTGTGTGGATGTGATGTAGGCTGAGGTGTGTGGGTGTGATGTAGGCTGATGTGTGTGGATGTGTTGTATAGGTGTTCACAATATCTTGTGTTTTGTCATGTTCCACTCACCACACTGTTGCTGTCACAACAGACACTTCCATCAACAGAGCAGCACCTGAAGGAAAAGTAAGCTTTGAGTGCAGCTGTTATGTGTACATGTGTGGGAAGTGTAGGTGTGTGGGAGGAGTGACCATGTGGCTGTCTCCTCAGGTGGTTCCATGGCAAGCTGGCAGGGGGGAGAGTGGCTGCGGAGAAGCTGCTGACAGGACTACAAGGATGTCAATGGAGCCTTCCTGGTACGAGAGAGTACCACATTCACTGGCGACTACTCATGTCCTTTGTGTAAGTGCTTCCCCATTGTGTACCCCTCATGCCCCATTGGGTACCCCTCATGCCCCATTGGGTACCCCTCATGCCCCATTGGGTACCCCTCATGTCCCATTGGGTACCCCTCATGCCCCATTGGGTACCCCTCATGCCCCATTGGGTACCCCTCATGCCCCATTGGGTACCCCTCATGCCCCATTGGGTACCTCTCATGCCCCATTGGGTACCCCCTCATGCCCCATTGGGTACCCCTCATGCCCCATTGGGTACCCCTCATGCCCCATTGGGTACCTCTCATGCCCCATTGGGTACCCCCTCATGCCCCATTGGGTACCCCTCATGCCCCATTGGGTACCCCTCATGCCCCATTGGGTACCCCTCATGCCCCTTGGGTACCCTCATGCCCCATTGGGTACCCCTCATGCCCCATTGGGTACCACTTGTGTGTCATACCTGTAGTCGCGATGGCAAGTACAACCACTGTCGTATCCAAACCAAGTCTGAAGGAGGCAAGACCAAGTTCTACCTCATCGAGCAGACGTTGTTTGACTCCATCTATGAGTTGATCATGCACTACAAGACCAACCCTCTGAAGAGTCAAACCTTTGAGCAGGTGTTGGCTGAGCCAGTGCCCCAGCAGAACAGCCATCTTGGGAAGGCTTGGTTCCATGAGAACCTGTCGCGAACAGAAGCAGAAGAGATGCTCAAGAAAGTGAGGATGGATGGAGCCTTTCTGATCCGGCCAAGTGAACAGAACCCAAAGGCTGGGCAGAAGAATTATGCTATTTCTTTCAGGTATGGTGTGTGTTGTGTGTGGTGTGTGTGTGGTGTGTGTGTGTGCGCGCGTGTGTGTGTGTGTGTGTGTGTGTGTGTGTGTGTGTGTGTGTGTGTGTGTGTGTGTGATCTCTGTGTGTATGTGAGTGTGTTTGCGTGTGAATGTGCTTTCCATATTCATGTCCTACAGGGCTGAGGGCAAAGTGAAGCATTGTCGTATCGAGGTGGATGGTGGCCAGTATTCCATCGGCTCTGCCATCTTTGACAGCCTTACGGAGCTGGTCCAGTATTACGAGGCCAACCCACTGTATCGGCGAATGAGACTGAAGTATGCCATCAATGAGGATCTGCTGAAAAGCCTCGGGGAAGCCGTGAGTTGCCATGGTAAAAGGGGGGTCACATGATATCACCTGATGTTTATTTACACAGGAATCAGATGATGTGTACTATCATCCTATTTACTACACCTTTAACGAGGAGAAGGCCACACCCATCACCTGTAAGGCTCTCTTTGACTACACAGCTGTGCGGCCCGACGAACTGTCCTTCTGTAAGGACGCCATGGTAACCAATGTGGAGAAGCATGTAGGGGGCTGGTGGAAGGGAGACTGTGGAAACAAGAAGCAGAAGTGGTTTCCTGCCAACCACGTGGAGGAGGTGCAGCTGGATGAGGTCACAGAGGACAGGCAACTGGGGAATCTGCAGCAAGGTGCCATCGACATTTCCGGTTGTACCACAGAGATCCATCATCTCTCCTCGAACAATCTTTACGCCCTGAAAATTGTTCCTGTGTTGAAGGCGGAGTGCACTGAGCAGGAGAAGGAGAACCATGTGGGGCTCATGGTGGCGGCACAGTCCTTAGAGGAGATCCTTAAATGGCAAAAAGCGATCGACGAGGCTCGCAATAAAGCTAACTCGCATGCTCTGGCTCAGATGGAGAAAGAGAAGGAAAGAAAGAAGGACGAGCAGAAGAAAAGGATTGCTATTGAGATGTCCGATATCATCGCCTACTGTCGTCCTGTGCCTTTTGATGAAAACAAAAGTAGGTGTGGGTTAAGGGTTGTGGATTTCAGGTGACTTTTCCTTTTGATGCCCACCCAGTGAACGATATGGGCAAGTACTACAACATGTGTTCATTTGTTGAGACCAGGGTGGAGAAGATTGTCCACAATAAGAGTTTAGCTGCACAGTTTCTGGTGTATCCTGTTTCTGTTCTGGAGGGATAAAGGGTGTGGCCATGTTCTATAGGCTTGGCCTTGTTCCATGGGGATGTTGTTCTATGTTGGATTGTACTGTTCCACCATCTAAGTGTGCCTTCTGGTGTAAGGCTATTTACTGGAGGGGAGTATTCCTTGACCCCTCCCCTAGACACGCCCACACATACCTGAACAGGGTGTACCCCAAGGGACAGAGACTGGACTCGAGTAATTATGACCCGGTCCCCATGTGGAACGGAGGCTGTCAGATGGTGTCCCTCAACTACCAGACTGGAGACAAGTTCATGCAACTGAACGAGGGAAAGTTCCTGCAGAATGGAAAGTGAGTCTCATCTGTTCAAGGGCTTTGTATAATCTCCAAACCTTCCCTCCCACCCTCCTTCCCTCCCACCCTTCATTTGTAGGTGTGGTTATGTGCTAATGGCAGATTGCATGTTCGACGCAGGGTTTAACCCTTTGGACATCAGCACTCAGAAAACCAATCCCATCACCCTCTCTGTGCAGGTTGGCATGGTTACATCATGTGACCCGTGTATCCACGTTTGGTTACTATGACAACTGTAGATCATTGGTGGGCGTCACCTGCTGAGGCAAGGGCGCGGCATGACGTGCCCACTGGTGGAGGTGGAGGTGATTGGTGTGGAGGTGGATTACAACAAGTACCGTACAAGCACTTGCAGTGAGTTGTTGCCATTGTCAAGAGGGAATGTTTGTCGTCATGAGATTCTCAACAGAGGAGAATGGGTTTAACCCTGTTTGGAACGAAGGGTGTGACTTTGATATCAACAATCCATCCCTTGCCCTGCTGAGGTTCACAGTGCTAGACGAAGACGCGTTTGGAGATGCAAACTTCCTTGGCCAGGCAGTGTTCCCTGTGCAGTGCCTGCGTACAGGGTACCGCTCCGTGCCTCTGAAGAATGCCTTCTCTGAGGAGTTGGAGCTGTGTTCCCTCCTGGTGCATCTGGAGATGCGCAGTGCTGTGGAGGAGGGTGAGGAGTTGTACTGTACCATTCGTTCCCTGAGGGAAGACATCACTCGGATGTCCAAGCAGTTCCAGCACATGGTGCGCGATGATCCCACTAATGGCAGCGACCAGTTGGCTGAGATTATTCAGGAGAAACAGCTGCAGCTGAGAAAACTTAACAGTGCCAGGCAAGTAGTGACACAGGGCGGGCTGTTATCAAGGTGGTCACGTGGTTTATATATGTGTGTTCTTTTTGTTTTCACGCAGAGCCCGGAAGCCCGGGCAGGCAAAAGTCGCCCACTCACACATCACTATCCCGCGATAGGGGAGTCGTTTCTGCAAACCATTTGTTCCTTTTTTTTTTTTTTTCCTTTCGTATTTTGTTTGTTGAAATCTATTTTTGTAGTGTTTCGTTGTATGGGTGAATTATAGCATCCGTGGCTGTCGGGAGGACGTGGCGGTGTGGGGCGGAGTCATCTCGGCCCCAAACACATTACGCAGCAATCCATCTGGTTATAAATTTTGTGTATTTAAATCTTATTTGGACAACACTGTCGATGTATTTGAAACACGCTAAAAGATTATACGCAACAGCTGCAAATAATGGCAACTACTGTTTGGAGTTAGTGAGGTAAAAGCATATCGTAAAAATGGTGGCTTTTAGTGCACATTATGTTCCCTAGAAAACACGACTTCGATCACTACTTGTGCACTCTTCTTCTGCCCAAAGAGGTTCAATCAGCGGTCTTCGCCATAAGGGCTTTCAACGTTGAAACGGCACAAGTATGCTCCTCGTGCCCATTCTTCAATCACTAAGCCTGAAACATATGCTAGATCAGAGAGTTGGTAACGGAGAAGGCTACTGGAAAGATGAGAGTACAATTCTGGAGGGACAGTATTGATGCTATTTATAAGGTATAGGACTAGTTACAAATGCTAAGTTTTCACAAATATTTTCACAGAAGGAACCTCCGAAACACCCAGTGGCTGTAACCCTGGCAACTGTAAATTCCTCATACACATTCCTAAACAGGTTAATAATTGTATTAACCTATTTAGGCAGTTGGGCGGTACAAACTCTCAAAGCTGTGGTTCAGCAGACTGTTGGACTCAAGGGTATGCAAACGTGCATGCTCATTTCTCTATCACAGTACCACCACTGTAATGTAAAAATACAGGAAGCAAACCTATCATTGAGTCACTACTCTTCTACCAGAGAGCTGGAGGACTACTCCGAGAATACGTTCTCTTCCCTTCTTTACCTCACACTAGAAGCCATGGGTACTTGCAAGGGTTGAGTGCTCTCTGTGTTGAGGACGTTTTGACCACAGGTGTGAGGAGCGTGGCAGCTGATCACGCATGCAGCCATCTTGGTAAGGCCGAGGGCATCTGCACTGTCCTACGAGCTGCAGCTTATCATCGCACACAGAGGTGTGTCTTCGTCCCTATGGACATCATTATGAGAGTAAGACCACACCCCTCCTTCCCTAAGTACAGCTGTACAGCGATGTTTGCACAGACATTAGCATTCACCCTGCTCAGGGTGTGTGTGTGGTGTGTGTGTGGTGTGTGTGTGGTTGTGTGGTGTGTGTGTGTGTGTGTGGTGTGTGTGTGTGTGGTGTGTGTGTGTGGTGTGTGTGTTGTGCATGTGCGTGTGTGTAGTGTGTGTGTGTGTGGTGTGTGTTGTGCGTGTGTGTGTGTGTGTGTGGTGTGTGTGTGGTGGGTGGGTGTGTGGGTGGGTGTGCCCACACTGATATATATGTTCCTGTACTGTAAACACCAAATGTAAAGGTTTATATGTATGCCACACCTCCTCTTCCTCCTCCCCTTTGTCCCTTCTTCAAGCATGGTGCTTCACAGGAGAGTTTTATAAGAGCGGAGGAGACTTCTAACCAATCCGTGCACAATGCAGTGTATGACTTTGCCAGTCTAGGCCACACCCACCTACTTAAGGTAGTTTGCAATCTCTATACAATGTACTCCATCATCGGTGCAGCTGTAGGCTCGTTCCCTTGGCAACAAACTTGACTCCATGGTAACAAGAGCACTACTTCCAGCTGTAGGTATCAGGTCCACTCTTAAGATCTGCCATGTTAAAAATGGTTCTCTGTTTATATAAGGTGTTGTGTGAAGACTTCCTAACAAGGCTACAGAGAGAAGATTTCAACATTTTTGAGCCAAACTATCACAGAGGAACCCCAAAATGCCACTTAGACTGCTATGGAAATATTTTAGTCACCAGTATTAGATGCACCAATGTATACTTGTATTAATTATCCTAAGGATGACCTTTGAAGCTCCCCAATCCTTAAGAATGACTTTTGAGGGTCGAATTCAGGATTTGTTTTTGCTCACATGCTTATACGAACAGGAACACATTTTCAGCTCGTATCTATTCAATTGGAAGCGCATATGCATGGGTTGCCAATGAGAACAAGCAGTCATCCGCTCTCGTGTGATAATCTTAATTTGGTATTATTTACTATTTTAGACATGTCAATTGTTTATTTTGCGGACGAGAACCCGACCAGCGTTCAACAAAGGAGGAAAGCATGATTTCATTGAGCCTGATATCAACACTCAGCCTACACATCGCATTCATATGGTGAAATGGACGCAAGTCCTAAAATTGTAGTCCAATGATCCCTGGGGGAGGCAACCCATCGATTTTGTCAGGACACTGTCCTTGGTTAAATTGATCAACGATAGGATGTAGATAAACGATGTGCACGAAACTACACAGCGTTTACAAAATTACCCGATTACATGCTGAACTAAACCAAAAGCGAAAAGACAATAAGAAGGTTGCTGCAGCAGCATCGACAATAAAAAAGGACGAACAAAAGACAAAAAAAAAACAAAAAAACAGTGGGGCTAAATGGACCCCTACACCTGACACAGGCGGTAGGGCAAAGCACGACTCATACACTTCTCTGTTTCGCCCACTGAGATGGTATAAAGTTGTGTGCGGCGTCGAACTTCTGCTGAGTGACACTACCAAGCCAACAGGTTTGCCACTAGTCTTTTCAAAAAATGTCCAGCCTCTCTGTGGAGAAGTTCATCAACTGACATCACTAGTGGTGTAAAGTTTCCTCTCCGCTCAGATACAGCCTGCTCATAAATCCTCTTCTTCTCTTTAGCTCCAGACTCCAAGACTGATTCAGGTGAACAGTTGCGATGAGATGGAGCATCAGTGTCAATGACTTTGATGTCAAATAACGCCTCCACCTGAGGTTGCCATGCACCTCTTATCCCCAAATAATGCCTCCACATGAGGTTGCCATGCACCTCTTATCCCCAAATAATGCCTCCACCTGAGGTTGCCATGCACCTCATCCCCAAATAATGCCTCCACCTGAGGTTGCCATGCACCTCTTATCCCCAAATAATGCCTCCACCTGAGCCAAATCAAGTCGCAGCCCATCATCTCCTGTGCTAACATCAGCTTCTCTGACAACTGGCTCCTTGATGACTTGGCTCCGCCATATCTCCTATGCAGTCTCTGATTTCATTATGTCTCTGAATGACAAGTCCTCCCTTGTTGCAATCCAGGACATGTTGAAGGGACAAGGTGGTCCCACATCCATCACATCTGGGAGGTAGACAAGGAGGATCCCGCAAATAACGTATGGCTAGACCATCTTGGAACTGCATAGGGGACAAGTCAAAGTGGTATTCTGAAGTGGAAGTACGATGAGCTAAGTTAATGCCTTTCCTTCAGTGCTCTTCGAATTGCTCTTTGTCAATCATAGCTAAAGGTAAGTATGATACTCTCAAATTGTAGCATGTAGTCTTGTTCCTTAGCCTTAACCCTCGACTTCCTGGCAGTATTAAGAGCTGGAAGTCAATCACATCCTTAGTCGCTTCACTCACCGTGGCATGCCATGTTTGGATGTGTTGTATGCTTGCAGTGCAGTTGCATCATAAATTCCAAGAGCAGCAAAGGATGTTGGCAACTGAAACAAAAGCTTTTCATTATCAGTGACCGCTCCTTCTAGTAAAGAAGGAAAAAACTGTGTTGTTATCGCATGCTGTAAGGTCTCCCATTTGCACTGCAGTGATCTGATAATAGTGCTAAAAGCCACCTGAGGCGCCTTGACTGCTCCTTGGATACTTTGTTGACAACCTCCACCCAGTGGTCAATGTTTTGTTTCATAAAGTTTTTGCAGTCCTCCTAAGAACCAATCACACCTCTAAGGAAGAGATGGCCATTTGACACCGTAATCCCCAAGTCTTTGAAGTAGTCTTAGCTGCATCTTCATATTGTGGTACTACTACTAGAACACTTTTGGTTGGTTCTACAAAGTAGCCATATGCTGGTCCTAGCTGAATGAGTTTATCAAGCCACAAACAAATTTTGTGACAGCTTCCCTGCACATGTTGAGTCATCTGCATACCAGCACTGTAGAAAGTTTGGTTTGGAAGCAAGAGACCTGATCAATGGCAAAACAGCTACTGCATAGAAAAACATAGACAGTGGGTCACCCTGTGTAACTCCTGCCCTGCATTCTTTAGAGCCCTTCAAAACCAACATACAATACCCTCTGTACACTCTGTACCCTCTGTACCCTCTGTACCCTCTGTACCCTCTGTACCCTCTGTACTCTCTGTACCCTCTGTACCCTCTGTACCCTCTGTACTCTCTGTACCCTCTGTACCCTCTGTACACTCTGTACCCTCTGTACTCTCTGTACTCTCTGTACCCTCTGTACATCGCTCATATAAATTTTAAGCAGTAAATTCTGTTTTGTGTCGGGGGCATGTTGAAAGCAAAGCCCATCCAATTTGATTACGTAAGATATGTTATGCAGTAGCACTGGAGTTTTACGTTTTAATAGACCCCTACTGTTTATGTTTTAAAGATGGCTGTTGTAAAGATTCTTTGCAGAGAGCAGATTTCATATTTCTGAACCAAAATGAATGCAGAGGAACCCAAAAATGCCACTCAAGACAGCTATAGATATATGGTAGTCACCAGTGTTAGATTGTAGATGTGCCAATGTAACAAACTCTGACATAAAAAAGGTTGAAATTTCAGAGCATTTTTCAGTCCTCCCCACAATTCAGTGACCTCTCATTGCTAATAACTCCTGTGTAGCTAGCTGACACAACTGTTCAAAGTCCACAGAAATATACTTTCTCCAAGCGTTGCTCTTTCTTCCCCACACTTCGGCAGGGTAGCAAGGACTCGAGATGCCACTGAATATCCTGGCAATGGCACGACCTGTGAAATCACGATCAGAATGCACACCAACCAAGTTGCGCACATCCCTTGAGATCTGGGTCCTCAGATCTGCACCAATAGAATGGCTCGGCTTGGAAATGTGCACGCCAAGACTTGTGAGGGTTATGTCATCCAAGCAATCCTCAAAGTACAGCTGTATGAGGTGTTTCAGCTGCTGCCCCCTGACAGAGGACCTGAGTACCCCATGGAGGAGGTGGAGGTTGTGCAGTTCCTCCTCCCTGGTGCTCTCTCATTCTCAGATTGAAGTTGGTCAACAGGCCGTCCAGCTGCGTGTTGTTAGGTCTCCAGGGCAACGGAGGGTGGTTATATGACAGGTCCGTGAACTCCACCATTACGCTGCTCGCGATGGTTTGGCTTGCCGCTGGTACCTCTGTCATTATTTTGAAGACCCCTCAGCTCAGATCGAACAATGCTGGCCTGCCAGCCCATGGAATCTGATAGAGATGTCACCGAAAAAAGACAAAGTACTTGCTGTTTTCCAACTCCAAACCTGTGTGTGTGCATGTGTGTAGTGTGTGTAATGTTATGTGTGTAGTGTTGTGTGCATGTGTGTAGTGAGTTGTGTTAGTGTGTGTGCATGTGTGTAGTGAGTTGTGTTAGTGTGTGCGCATGTATATACATGTGTGCATATGTGTGTTGTGTGGTGTGGATGTGTGTGTGATGTGTGAGTTATGTTAATGAGTGTAGACAAATGTGCAGATGTGCTCCATTAACTCGAAGAGGCTTCACAAATACTGACCTTTCTCTTTGAGTCTGGCTACAGCTGCTGCAATGGCAGGAACCTTGGTGGCCAGGGCACGGAGCTGCCTGTGTCCCCCATAGCACTTGAGAGTGCAGGTGTCCAGAGTGGGACTCAGGACCTCCACCCACCCTTCTAGCTCCAGATAGCAGAGCAGAGTGGAGACACACTCCTCACTCACGTCAAGAGCCTGTACCAGCGTCTCTATGATGATGGAAACCTCGTGACCTTCACAACATCTAACGTAAGGCTTTGGGCAAATATCTTCTTCTTTGGTGCTCTCAGCCCCAGTCCCTTCAATACCCTGAGCCCCAGTCCCTTCAGCAACCTCAGCCCCAGTCCTTTCAACAGCCTTGGCCTCTCTACAGCGACACTTGGGGAACACACGAGTGATTAGTTGCTTAACAGTGAACCAGTCAGCCATGTGTCCATTCAAATGCTTTCGCAGCTCTGCAAGATCAGAGCCCTGAGAGGATGGGGAGGAGGATGGGGGTGGGATGGAGGATGGGGAGGGAGAGGATGGGGAGGGGTGGAAGGATGAGAGAGGAGTAAAGACAAATATTGAGCAACAGAAACAACGGTCACCTCATCATCAATGAACGCATGACAATAGGCAGTGAGTCCATCTCTTCCTGCCCTCCCAATTTCCTGCACATAAGCTTCAAAGCTCTTTGGCATATTGTAGTGGATGACAGCTCTAACATCAGACTTATTTAACCCCATTCCAAACGCAACTGTCGCCACCACAATCCTGAGTTTGCCGGCCATGAAATCCGATTGGACCTTTCTCCTCTGACTGGCAGGCAGTCCGGCATGATAGCATTCTGCTGACCATATCTTCTGCTTCTTTGGCTTTGATCCAACGGCAGACTTCCTGCTCCCCCTCTTCCTGTTAATGCCCACCTCTTCCTCTTCCTCCCCCTTCCCTTCCTCCTCCCCATCTAAAGCCTGCATGTGGACGCAGGTACGAAGGATCTGGGCCACACGTTCCGTCTGCTGTTGCCTGGTGCAGTACACAATGATGGAGGACAGGCAGCTGTAAGTGGGACCCTGCAACAGCTGCACAAGGGCCTGCCAACAGACAGCGGGAGGGAACTTTAAAAGGAGTGGAGGGAACTTTACAAATGTTCAACATGATTGGACAATTAGAAAGAGCATGGGGTATAACTAACAGCTCTTCTGATACCTTTTCCTTGTCCTCTTCACAGGATACAGTGATGGTGAGGTTGTCTGGAAGAGCAGTGCCTCTTATGATATTCTCCACTGCAATGGTTAGGTGGCTGGACACAGAGGCTGCAGTGGACTTGGTGGCTGTGGCGGTGATGGCCAGTACACAGGACACACCTAGACTCTCTTTAAGCACCTGTTCATACGGCCATTGGGACATGACTAACAGTCAATAAGTAATAATTCGTTATTATTATTATTATTTACAAACCAACTATTGCCACGTTGTATACAGATGACATCATATACACGAGCCCATATTTAGCACTAAAGGCTATGCAGGCTCCAATCTCCACCCTCTGATATGTAACTATCATTTTAAAAACAACTAAGATGCATATTACCTTGTTCAAGCGCAGTAGGAGGGTCTGAAGTTGTGGCTCCATGACGATAAACAGTGCGCCTCATCAATGCATGCGAAAGCCACAGGGGGAAGCTTGCGGAGGGAATAGATGCTCCACCCACCCCAGTTGGCTCCACCCACTAGTGCCTCTGGGGACAACAGGAGGACCCTGAACTTTCCCCTCACTGACGTCTTTCAGAACCTTTTCCTTCTGGGGGTTGTGTCAGGTTGGCATGGAGACAGGCACCACGAAGACACGGCGGGAAACGTCGGACCTTTGAAGGAGTGACCAAATGATAAAGTGACATGTGTACATGCACACACACACACACACATGCACACACATACACACACACAGCACACACACACACATGCACACACACACACATGCACCACACATACACACACACACATGCACACAACACACACACACATACACACACACACATGCACACACATACACACACACACATGCACACACACAACACACACACACACACATACACACACACACAGCACATACATGCACACAACCAACAGCACACACATACTCACATATACATACACACCTGGTCCCTCCATGAGGGAGATGAGAGGGGATATGACCAATGTGATGCAATGGTGACCTCTGTGCGTACAGGTACGCTGGCAGTTGGTAGCACAGAGACTTGCCCGACCCTGTGGGGAGTACCAGGAGTGTGGAGAGGCCAGCCAGCACCCTCAACACTGCCTCCTCTTGCCCTGCCCTAAAGGACTGGTGACCACATTCCCTCAGCGCTTCAGTCACACTTGGAGGGGTGGCTGTGTGGAGACAGAGGGGAGTCAAGGAGAAGGAAGGAATGGTTCTCCCCAGAAGGATGGAAACAGTCTCTCCCTCCCCCAGAAAGAAGGAATGGTCCCTCCCTGGTCCTTCTTTGCTACTCACCTGAGGGCAGGACTGCTGAAGAGTGGCTCTACTGTTGGTGGTGGATTGGCACTAGGCACAGGAAGGAAGGGGGAGGAGGAAAGTATTGCTGACACGCTTCGCTGGTGCTGGAATCCTCCATCGATCTTCTTGGTGCATGCTTGATCCCCAGGGCCATCATGGCTGCCCCCTCCACACTGGGGAAGGGACTTTCTTGGGACAGCTGTGCCAGGTAAGCCGGGGTCCATTTCTTCCTCCTCCTCCTCCTCCTCCTCCTTCACTGCCTCTCCTGCAAACTGCCCTAGGTTCTTTGAGCCCTCCCTCTCGGTGCAATTGCTGGCCCAATGACCTGGACGTCCACATTTGAAACAGGTATCAGCAGACCTTCCTGTCGTCCTCCTCCCCTTCCCCTCGCCCCCATCTCTGTCCTGTGCCTTGTGGTATGCCTTCCACTTCTGACGCTTGTAGGCTGCCCCTGTCATCTTACGTGCAGTCCTGGAGTAGCGCTTCACCTTCATGTTTAGCCTAACAAAGTTCTCGCTGACAGACCTGAGGGTTGGAGTGGTTGTGGTAAACTCATGTTGCAAGAGGTCCAACACTGCACTCACTTTGATTCCCAGAGGCTAGTCTGGCCGCAGAACTGCCTCCAGAAGCCTGTGAAGACTTATCTACTGAAACATGTTCATTCATCACAACCTTTTCATCTCGATCCCCACTCGAAATTCCTGGAAACATTTCTGTTGAATGCTCTGATAGTGTTTGACCAATGAGAGGCCCATATTCCAGTGAAACTTCATGGACAGTGTCTGATGAAGATCTGTGCCAAGCCTTGTGCTCTGAAGTTTCATCCCAGCCACCATTTCTGCTTCTATGAGTTGCGCTACTCCCTAGTCCTCCTGATGAGTGTGGTTTGTTTGGGTCTTCCCCAGGCCACTGTAAGGATGGAACCCTCTCTTCCACATAGCCTACTGTTCCCATCACCAGGTGACAACCACCTGTCATTGCTAGTCGATCATCTTCTGTCCTCACTTCTTGTCCACCTTCTATCCTCACAGCCTGGTCACCTTGTGTTGTCCTCACAGCCTGGTCACCCTGTGTCCTCACAGCCTGGTCACCCTGTGTCCTCACAGCCTGGTCACCCTGTGCCCTCACAGCCTGGTCACCCTGTGCCCTCACAGCCTGGTCACCCTGTGTCCTCACAGCCTGGTCACCCTGTGCCCTCACAGCCTGGTCACCCTGTGTCCTCACAGCCTGGTCACCCTGTGTCCTCACAGCCTGGTCACCCTGTGCCCTCACACCCTGGTCACCCTGTGTCCTCACAGCCTGGTCACCTTCAAAATTGCGAGCCTGCATGACTGGTTGGTCAGGTTTCACCACTTTACCTTCCTCCAGCATTGCCAGCACACTGGGAGGCGAGGTAGCTCTGTGCTGATAGCAGCTGGCCGATCTGGAGCCAGAACTGGTTGGCATGTCATCACCAGGACCACGACAAGGAGCTCGAGTATGCACTCCTGCATCACCATGGCCACAATTATATACTCCTTCATCACTATGACCAGGAGCTCCTCCATCTCCATGGCAAGGGGTATGCACTCCTCCATCCATATGAATCCTTTGGCATCCAAGGTGTTCTGGCTCAGAGTAACTCCTGAGGGGGATGACTTGTTCAGGTCTCTATAGCAACGTTCCATCCACTCAGTTGATATTTTGGCATGTCTCCATCTTGAGAAGAATGTGATTGGTGGCAGTAGTATCCAGCCATAGGAAGAGATTCTTCGTCATTGCTTTTGAGAATTAATGCAATGTTGGATCACCAGCTAAAGCTAAGAGGGTCTTCCTACCTCAATGGTCCCTTGTTCGGGTGGCTGTGGCTAGAATCGTTTCTGATTCTGAGTGACTCCTGAATCATCTCCAGCTCCTTCAGAATAGACGAACCCAGCACACAATGGTTTAGTCACCCCTCCCCAGACCCACTGTTTCTTACCCTTCTCTGTAAGTCAGGTTGGCTGTTGTCTTTGTCACCTTGCTCTGAACAGCTCTTGTGTCCTGATATCTGTGCAGTTTCAAGACGGCTGTCTTCGGAAGAGTGTCCTGATATCTGCACAGTCTTGAAGCATCCATCTTTGGAAAACTTTCGGAGATTCCAAATAGGATTCCTCTTCTCCTCACTCACCACATGAGGGATTGGGTTTGTGGGATGACGGTGAGCCTTATTTAGAGAAGGTGCAAACGCGCCGTCAACTTCAGCCATACTTGAAGATGGGCGGAGCTCGCTCGACGTTTGTGTGAAGCTTGTAGTTGACTCACACAATGGCTGATGGTGGTGTTAGCACATGAAAGCCATAATTTGCTAAGCATAGTTCTCTAGTCTATCCAACCAGCACGTACATCAGCATTCTCTTTATGCTTTAACTCCTGGTACTCACGGTAGGCAGCTACCAAAGACCGAGGGCATATGTAACGTGCGAAAAACCTTACAATACCTTATAATACCTCGTATCTCCTCTGAGCTGTTTTGTATGTCGATCTGTCGGAATTGGCAATCAGCGATTTTAAGCTATTATTACGCTATGTGAGACGAGTGCGATAACCTTTGTTGGTTTTCGCCCATATTTTCTCTGAAACATGTTCTCCCATCCTTTAAGCTCCTTCTTGAGCTCGTTCATTTTCCCCGTATTCATAATCGCTAATTTTCCCGCCTCGTCAATGGATACGCATGCTCAGTGCAGCCACAAAATGGCACGTGTTGACTGTTGAAGATGGCAGTAGAGGAGTTCCAGTTTAAATTAGCCCACTGCCAAAGACCTCCCTGTTTTCTGGTTCGAGCTGGTGCTCTGCCCAGATAAGTTCAGGAGCCATCTTAATACCCTCCTGATAAACCCAAATGGTGGGGGCAATGAATGGTGTGGGGTTAGTAGGACATAACCGTATCGTTTTTTATCGTAGTGGAACCCACCGCCTTGCAACTGATTACGACTTTTCTAGAAAAAGCTGGTCTCATACATGGACAGGTCAGCTATTGCTGACGCCTTGCCTTGGGCGTCAAGTGTTGTTTGCTGCAGCCCGTACCTGAGGGACCGGGAATATCCGAAGAGAAGAGGAGAACGCTGGTCGAATGTGCACTGTTCATGGGAGCTTTTCTTAAGTGGGACCTGGGCTTTTTGAGAAGAAGTGAGCTTCTAATAGAAATTTACAATTAACACGCCTGAAAATTTTGTTTTCTTGCGAACAGTTTGAATCTTGGTACTCAGTATGCCCTTTTGAGCTCCCTTGTGAAAGCCCATCCCCTCAATGGAGGTAGTGACTGGGCAGGTAGTGGCCCCTTGGCTCTCAGTGCTCAGGTTGCTATTCCATCTCTGGGTTGTGAGAGTTAGCCTCAGATGGTCGCCTAGCGCCACACCTGTGCCTGGCGACACCATCAGCTCTGCAACAGAGCAGATTTTGATACAGGTGCGTTGATGCAAAAAATTAAAAAGAAAAGAAAAAAAAGTGTAACTGTGCCTCTGTGCACACCTGCCATTACTTGTAGCAGCAGCCCATTTGTGTGTTTCTGCACGGCTTGTGACGGCTCTTTTTTTGTTGTGTTTAGACTGAGCGCCAGGTGAACGACGCTGTCACCTTCCTGAGCAGTGTGTGTGATAAAGCACCACAAGACATGGCCCTCCCCACACCTTCCCTGTCCTTGCCTCTTCCAAATCAAAATGGAGGCAAGGCATTCTACACGCTTGGTCCTCCCCTGGGAGAGATGCACTCATCTGGGGATGCTGTGTGGAGCCAGGTGAGTCCTCGGGTTAGGTATGGCACCTTCGTAACCTGCCACCCTCATATGAATACGTATCCTTTCATATCCGGCTCTATCACACACACACACACACACACACACACACACACACACACACACACACCACACACACACACACACACACACACATGGACACACCATATACACACACCATGCACACACTATGCTCACACACACACACACACACACACACACACCATGCACACTCACGTTTTCGTTGTGCTCCACCCCCTCACATATCTTGGCTTCACAACCTTTGGCAGGTGCTGTTTCATTTAGGAGCTGCTACATTTTAAATGTAGTGACTATACGAAAGCCTATGCAGCCTTCTGCAGGTCCACGCAGCTCCTGCAGTCTCTCTCTAAACTCCACCACTGATTGACAGAACTAAACTCAATGGTTATCTCCTTGCTTGTCTGGGGTATGTTGCCCCTCAGAAGAAGGTGAGCATCATTGGAAACAAATTCCGTTGCACAAAAGATCGAGAGGTTGAGCCCGGTGGTACTGCGGCCCAAGTGAATTGAGGTGAGTTGGATTGTGATCCTTTTTTGCAATGCAGTCATATAATGTCTCTTTCTCCTCCTCCTGCTGACAAGGAGAGTATGGTATGCTCGACCTCGGTTTGACACAAGCTCTCAAGCATTGTCTAGAGTCATCACCTGGATAGCTACACGGCTGCTGCAGCCTTTGAGAAAAGCCAAGACGAAGGGCCGCCCCAGTTAAAAAGCAAAAAACTAGAGGAGGACTTTTTGACCATTCCTCGTGTCACTAGGGTTCTGCCTATGCAATGCAGTGTGGAATATTCTGGAGGGAAAAAGAGATTAGTCCTCGTGTGATGCAGCTGCTCTCTAGAGGAGAGAGAAAAATCTTGGACTACTTTGTTCATGTAAATTAGCCAAGTTGATTGTCTTTGAACTGTTCTTAGACGTTGTTTTGCACAGATTTGCAAGCAAGCACTGCTGACCAATCAAACCCAACAGTCACTGAATCGTTTACAGAGCTTTGTGAGGTACGTTTTATAAGGCGGCTGCGTCTTTTGTTGTTTCTTTCCTTTTGAATTTGTTTGTTTCAGTTCATTGACATTTGCTATCCACTCCTAGAATTATGTGCTGTTCAGTGGATATGAGTGTGGACATAGGAGGTCTCGCAGTACAGGGACTAGTGGCAGCTGAGGTTAGTATGTCTCCCATCTCCACTACATTTAAATGACTATATACTTTAGGATGAACAGCTACTGCACAGTCATTTGCCTGGATCCAGTGTAACGCCTCCATCAGTTGACTTCAGTGTTCAGGAGGAGTGTGACATCATCGCCAAGGTGCCACAGCTGGAGAGACAGTTGCTCTGGGCAACCACTCCACAGGCGCTTCTCTCTGCAATCGATGAACTCTTCAAATTCCTTGCACCTCCCGAACAGCGAGCATTTGTTCAAAAGGTTTACAGTGTTTGTCGCTTGTCTGCATCTGATGCAAGTTGACTTGTGGGTCCTGCAGTGGTCTGGCTTTGGGAAGGGATATGCGTCTCAGGAGAACATCCCCGATCCCATTCTGCTGGTGAAGTACAACGCCCTTGTGAGAAGATCTACTTTCCTCAGAACAGCCAAGGTAACTCCTCCCCCCACGCTGTGTTTTGGGATGATGTCCGTCCAACAGTTGTACGCTACCAGTCTCGAGTTCTTGCATGAAGCACTGAAGTTGCTGACCACCAAGTGCTCCCCTTACGTCAAGCCACAGCTTGAACCAGGTCTGCAGGAGCAGAAGTTCACTATAGAACTATTAACGGCCATCAGTCAGAAAGACAAGTTTGTTGTTGAGGAGTGTGTCTTTGATTTGCTGTCCAAACGTTCCCTTTCAACCATAGGGCAGTTGGCAGTCTGTCAGCACAGCAGCAGCAGCTGGCAGACAAAGCACAGATTTACTACAAGGAAAGCCAGACTGGTGAGGGAGGAACCAGAGGGGAGGAACCAGAGGGGAGGAAGGGAATTCCTATCCCTCTCCCTCTGTACATTCTCACAAGGGGGAGGAGCCAGAACCTACAAGAGAAAGTGATTCAGTGGTTACAACACCTGTTTTGACCTTCACAGACGGATCCATGGACCCAGTCAGTATCAGCGTTGTTGGGGCCTTCCTGCTTAATGCGAGGCGCTACTCGTTCCTGGCGCTGTGAGCCATTCATCCCAGCAAGGTACATCTTCTTA
>JABACO010000019.1:0-167057 GCA_013339895.1 Ephydatia muelleri
ATTCTACTTCTGAACATCTCGTAACTGCAACACATATTTTTCGCTGTTCCGCTTCATTCCCATGCAGCAATGACAACGATGTACCAGGATTATCATCAGTTACAGCAGCCACGAGTGTGATTATAAAAACGCCACGCATTGTCCCGTTGTTTGTAAACTCGAGTGACACATTTTCAGAGACCTTAGTACTCTGTATAGCAACTGAGAGCCTGCATCAGCATTGTGCAGCGCACCGGCAGCACTACAGCTGTATTGCTCTCCATTTGTGCACGAAATAAACAAAAGCCATTTTTGCGGTCAAGTGGCCTAATCAGATAATGGGAGTGTCTCATTATTGCAAATTCACACACTTTAAAGCTTTAAACTTTTTAAACTGTTCACAGCCAAACCATTTTGAAAATTATGCTATATTGTCTAAAGTTGATAGTAATACCTTACGGAGGCAGTAGTATTGCTCTGACTGTAAGGACATTCACTTTGAATCACTAATTAGCATTATTCAGAAAATAAGAAACAGCGTAACCTTTTTGCTTTAATGGTGCTAGTTCCGTACGTGGTATACCCCGTATATACGGGGTATACCACGTTAATTTGTTTTCGATTCATTATGGTCTAGGACATCGCAAATATTCTGCAGCTGCTACACACATATGAAGGGATGGTTGAATAACAAGGGTACACAATACTGTAGTGTAAATATTTTCCTACGACATGTAGCGTTGCGAACATTTTCGCTAAATAGAGGTTAACCGGAGGTTAATGGACCGGAGGAGCCTATCGTATCGCGCATGCGCTAGTGGTTCATTCCGCGAGCAGGCTGCACGTGGGTAGCGTTGAATTTAACCGCCCACCCGCCCCTGCACTTGAGGGCTGCATGCACATACCTAGCAGCGGGTTTGTTCCCATCAATTCTCTCCGGTTCCCACATTGGGGCCGTGATCAGGTTCGGGCCATCCAGGATTCCTCCTGGCTCCCCCAAGCACAACCGTGTGACGTGAGGGGCTGATACAAAAGGGGGGCGGATACCGTACTCGGGGCCGCCCCCCTTCATCTATTGTATCACGTGCGATGCCAGGGGGAGTCGGCCCGATACCCCAGCCAAACCCTTGCTAGGTATGGTGCGTCCGTGCGTGGAGTCCGGGGGATGGGTCAGGTAGGATCCCAGAGCACGGTTCTGAGGTTGGGGGTCAGGTAGTCTAGGAATCTCGAGTACGGCTCCGGAGTAGTCCATTAACTTTATCAGTACAAGAATTGTATTCATAGTCCAGCGGCTTTTATAAGAAACCACCGATGTCAAAACTATACTAGCTAGCGCTCGTATTTAACCTCACGAACGTGAACATTATTACACGCATGACACATTGCTATTTTATTAGTACTAGTTCTGATGCTTGCTGCATGAATTCACACTAGTGTGACTCACAACAAGACATGATTATATGTTATACGCGTTGCATGTACTTTTAAAAAACGTTTCCCAGAAGGCAATTCATGCACATGCCATGCGCGTCATGTTACTCCAATTATTCCGATTGTTTCCTATTCCGTGAGGCACAGTCAAAATCCTGAACTGGATGGTGCCGCCATTTTGTAGTTGATCAAATAGGACGCGTGTACAATAACTGTTAGACCCACAAAGCAATTGAAAACAAAACCACCAAACCCAGTACATGAGGGTTTTTAATTTTTCCTCACTGCTGCGTATAACCATTAATAATAGTATTACCACCATTTAATAGTGTAATGTATGCGTGTCAAACCAAAATATAAGTCTTTGCTCTAACTTGATTTGGTAGGGTCTAGTTAACGTTGAAGTGATGACTACACAAAGATCTTTAAAATCACACCTGTTTAAGGCAGTGCAGTATTTTGATGCAATAGATTTAAATGCTGAAATTTTACACAATAGTAAATTACCCTAAGCCTCACATTCGTTGTAAGCTACGGTAAAATCGGACGTATGGCTTGTTCATTTCAGGCCCAACGTTGTATACCCCGTATTTACGGGGTATACCCCGGAACGGAAGAGATTAACGCCTCCACTGAATCCCAATAAAATGGTCTAGCAGTAGTAATAAAATTATGTCTTGGTCGTACTGTACACACGAACTGTTTAGGCGTATTTGGTGACCGTACGTAGGTGAAGCTAACCTGTGGACAATCGTTATAGCTCGAACAGCAGGCTGGTAATGACGAGCTGACGCAAGCTAAACCTAGTACCTATACGTGATATAAGATAAACAATGATATAAACGGCTGAAAGCTTGCCTCAAAGTTCCTGCATCTGCTGCATCGTAGATAGTTGTAGGTGTTAGCTTGCTTCACACAATATGGCATGCTGCGTTGATCCATGGCCGCCATTGTTGCACAATGCCACGTGCATTGATGTTTGCTCGTACACACCAAATTGTATTTTCTGATACAGATATGTAACATAAGTGGCACATATATGTTAACAGAGTATGTCACAATTATGTTAACACAGTTTGTTACATACTCTGTTGACAAATTTTATGTCACAATTATGTACTTACAGTTTGGGACATAATGTTCTAACATATCTGTAGCTCATGTATGTTACATTTATGTATCATAAATATGTAAACCATATAAGGAAATGTTTATCCATTACGCATTTATAACTGAAATTCACTGTATTTAATATTAATGTACACAAAATACATTGTAGCAATAAAAAGGATTCATGACAATGCACCAATACATTGCACACAGTGTCCTGTCTTTGCACACACCAAAATTGCATGACTCTTGCACACTCATGAACCAGTGAAACTGATCTCAAGACGTTGGTACTTGATGTGCAGAAAACTGTGTCAACAAGGGACAGTCTTATTCATTGAGCAATGGCTGACCATCAGTGGAAGCCCTGAACAAGACAATATGTGGTGTCAAAAGAAGTGTGAAAGTAGCTAGAAGAAGTCCATACTGCATCTAAAGGGATGATACAACAAGTCAGCTCCACCAGTATTGGTGCAGCCGCTGCATGTACCTGATCATAGGGAGTGACTAGTTCGATGAACTCTCCCTAATTCACAACAGTTGAATCCTTGAAAATGACAGCCTTGACCTCCTGCACTGTATCACTGGTAGTCAGCTCCTCAAGCCTGATGTCAAATTGGGAATCATGCAGCTGAAGAGCACCAAGCGTATAGTTTGACTGCCTGTAATAGTTTTTAGTGGCAATGTTGATAGAGTGTACTTTTGTCATGTTACCTAAAAATATCATGGTATCATGAAATGCTTCACTAATATGATAACATGCCTTTCGAGGTGCTCTGACTTTGTATATAGCACGGTCTTGATGCAGTTCTATCATAGGTATGCCACACATGACATGCTGCATACAAGGTGAGAAAAACAACTCCTTTGTGACACATCTCCACATCTAGAAAAAAATACAAGAAGAATTAAAATTCAGAAATGCATACAGTTTTTGTACCTTTCAGTACTATGCGTGCCATCATTACAAATATAGCACAGGTGTTATAAGGTTGAAAAACGCACTGTTATGTCACGAATTGGGGCTAGCCTGTTACCAAATATATTGTTGCCTCAAACCATTGAGTTGAAAGATTCAAACCTATATGTATAGTACACCAAAATAACTGTTAAAAAATGCACAGCACGTAACAGTACCGTTCAGCAGAGAAAGCAGAGCATGGTCCATAATCACGAATGGACTCACCAAAGGTGAAGAATTATCTGGATTTTTGGTTTCTTTAACAGTGCTGGCATGCTCCTTTAAGTCATCAACAAAATTATGACAAAGTCTCTGCCACACATTGTACAGGGAGGTGGAAAAGAATTCACAGCAAGCTATTTGAAAACCCTGCTGGGATTGAAACAAAGGATTATTTTGGCATGAAGTCAACAAAAGGTGCTTACTTTGGATAATATACTTTCTTCTGTCCTTCTGAAGGACAGAAGAAAGTATATTATCCAAAGTAAGCAGAAGAGGAGGATGGAAAGGAAAGGGAGGGAGTGAGATAAGGCATAATGTTGTTAAACTACTCATGCAGCTCTTTTTTACTGCCCTATGAACTCCAGATCAAAGTGGCCCCATAAAACCAGGTTGGGTTGCTATTTTGATGGTGAGGCAGGAAATCAAACAAAGAGACAGGTACATGTAGTTATCCCCCTGCCCATACTACACACACACAACACACATCCAACATAAAAAAATACAACACACATACTACACACATCACACATATGACACACACACACACCCCACACATCATATGCATAACACACATGCCACACATACATACAACATGTCTAACCTATGTAGCAAAGGGCCCAACTGTTAGGTGACTGAAATATAGATGTTGGTAAAGTACAGTGTGATGTGTGTGGGTGGTATGTGTGTGTGCTTGGTGTGTTTTGCCATTCACTAACAAATACACGTATTGGATATTTTTAACACTTTGACTCATAAACAACCAATGTATTTGATCTTCATTTGAAAGGGTACCAATTGCTGCCTCCTCCCCTCCTCTCCCCCAAGCCAGGACCCCAATTACTAATTTTGTTTACCCTGTTCAATACGACATCATGAGGGACAGCCAAAACAACTGAATTGAAAACACAAGTATAACCTTTTAAATTCATTTGTTTTGGCTGTCCTTCGTGATGTAGTATTGAGGGTAAAAAAAAATTACTAAGTTACCGGTGGTGCACACAGAATATGTGGATTTTGAGACCAGAATAAAACAGGCCCTTCAATGCCATGGAGGGTTTGGCATGACATGACAACCAAAAACAAAGGGGGAGGGGAGAGGGAAGAATTAAGGGGTTGGAAAAGGGGGAAAGTTAAAATAGAAGAAAAAAAGAATATAATCGCTACAAGTACATTTTCAGGTATGGGCTGTACCTATGTCTTCACTCTCACATGCGCACCTGACCTAATCTTATCAAGATAGTTGACATGGCTGTTCATGGGGCATGCAGTTGTATGATGTGGTGAAGGTATGTTTCTGTAACCATAGACTCATATGTTTGGGGGAGAGTTAGTGGTGTAAGTTGGAGGGGTTACATGTGTTATTTTGCTTGTAAGGGATAAATACAATATATGAATTTACACAGCTTATACAAACTTAATGGAGAAAGGCTGCGTATAGGGCTGAGTGTTGTACCTCGCATGAAACACACAGCACATTTGCTTTCTTTCCACATGCATTAAAGTATATAACAAGTGAGGTTTCTTGCAAGATATTAGTCGTTTCAGTAACAGTCCATTTTAACAATGCACAGATTTGAATGAAGGCCCTTGAAAATGGCTGAGAGTTGTAAGTAAAAGCATCCAGTACGCTTTTGGCAACTATTTCACAACCAAAATTGTACCAGGTGGTGTAAATTTTGCTGCCAAAAAATGTACCACCCAGTACAACTGTTTTAGGCAGGTGTTCAGTGTGTGGGGAAGCTGTGTGATGAACCTTGTGTATGGTACATGTGTGACAGAGTACAAGCATATGTGAGTATTATCATTATGTGCAATCTCTTGTGTGATGTCATCATATTCACCCCCTCCTCTCCAGCACAGAGAGAGGAATTGAGTCCGCCTATAACATTGTGTGTTGAACCTGCCAGGCATCTTGGACACTTTCAGTGTGCACCAATGGCTACCATTAGGATGGTAGGTGTTCTGTGTGGGAATGTTGGGTGATGTTATAAAATCATTCATTAGTAAGGTATGTTTTAATTGGAATCATTTCGTTTTATTAAATTATTTATTTTAAAATTGATATTTAGTTTGTTCACATCAACATTTAAGCTCATGTTAATAGAGCATTCGTCAACAATTATAAGTTAATAAACTGCTTGTGATTAATTTATAAACCCTTGATTGTGAAACACCCTCTATACATGTAGGATGTCTAGTGGTGCTGAGGGTACCTATTGGGATCATCCTGGTGTTCACAGTGGAGAGATAAAGTGGAGGTGGTAACTGCTCTTCCATGGCGACAGTTGCTGTTCCCACGTTCCCCAGTTACCTTGGTAGCCAGATAATGCCACCACACTGTAGCTTCAAGGAGCAGTGGTTCCACCACAGGGCAAACTGTCTTCTGACACACAAGTAAGTTTGCAGCACTTTTTTTGCCAGATTGAGAAAGCTGTGGGCTGTGAACTCATTTTTCTGTGGAACTGGAGTGTAGTTATTCCTATGTCTACTTGCGATTCATGAGGACTGAAAAAAATCTAGGTTTTCAGTTAGGACAGTTCCGAAGCAGGGGGAGGATGTGTCCCTCCCACACAAAGTTTGAATATGGTAGTTGGTTTATGAAGCTTCATACTTGCACTAGTTGGCTTTGCAATGTAACTATGCTATTGAACCGAATTAATTTTAATACTGCCTATACATTTATCTGACATCAGAGTAATAAGCTGCATCTTTAGTGGTAATTGCCACTCATCCGCTTCAATGATTGTGTGTTCTATGTCCCCAAAAAGTAGAAGTCTGGGAGGAGGGAAGGGAAAGGTGTAATTGGGAGGACAGTGCAGAACACAGTGGCAGGGGGCTATCTTGTACAACAGATGGTTATCATGTCCTCATTTCCCCTTTACAGCTCCTTCAACTCCAGCACTGCGTGTCCACTGATACACGAATTTGTATATGTGAATTTGCATTGTTGAGTGTTTTCCATTTTTGAATTCTCTTGTTAATATTGTTGGTGGGGATCTCTGCACGAGCTTAGTTAAACAGATCACCATATGCATTTGACTGCATGGTGAGAACATACCGGTCCTACGTATACCGTGGAATTAGACGATGCACACCACATTCCAGAGAATGTTCCTAGCATCGGGCAATCGAGAAGAACTAGGTTTTTATTCTGTATTAATATGATTGGTGGTGAGCGAGCTTAGCCTTAGTTATACATCTGCATGGTCAGAACGTACCGGTCTTACCGTTGAATTAGAACGGACACCCGCCGTCCATAAGCGCTATGACTTGAGCATGTATTTGTATATGAACCAATCGATACAAGCTTAGGAGGCACTCTGTTTATCGAAGTCCAGCTGCTTTGTTGTGCTAAAAATACAATCTTCCACTAAGCCTAGCATGCGACTTCGATGAATGAAGAGTAGTGTATCAGTATACGTAGGTGAAACTGAACTTGACGCAAACAAGCAACAACGAGCCATGTCGATCTATTCTATTTATAGCACACACGGCATATTGATATATGTCATTCCTGGTACAGTTTGCGACTGCGAATTTCCGTAATTCTTAGTAAAGCCGCCTACGTGTGCTGTGCAGCGCACAAGTTTTGATGTTTCTTGTGCTGTGCGCACGGTTATTTAGATGTCGTTAATTTTGGCACTTATCACCCGCCATAGTTTCCAGCCGCAGCTGCAGTGAAATGTTATTTTTGCGGGTTTCTCCTACGCTTCCGGCTTAATTGCGTGCAATAAATATTCTCGTTGTACACTTTGCTATAACGCCACTGAAAAATGCCCGTAAGTGATAAGACTTCGTGACCTTCGCACTCTATAACAGTTCTTCCTCTCTCCGCAAACGTGTAGGGAGAGTTCTTCTATATCAAGTCTCATCTTAACGGCTTCGTGCTCGATATTCTAGGCTACAACCAAAGCAATGGTGCGCAGGTTGCTACTTACCCTAAGAACTCGCCCCCGTCCGACAACCAACTGTGGTACCTGGAATACCAGTTCGACGGGACCTTCCTCATCGTCTCCAAGATGAACGGGAAAGTCCTGGATTGCGGAGGGCAGATAATGGGATACCAGCTCATCGTGTTGGACCGCCATGGTGGAGAGAACCAGATGTTTAGGAGGGATGGAAACTACCTGGTCACCATGCGAGGCTTTGTTTTAGACATCGATGGTTCCAATCTAGCTCCGTGCGCTGCCCTCATTCTGTGGAGCAGGAACAACCCTCCTTCGGCCAACCAGCAATTCCAACTCGAGCCAGCAGAGAAGGTATGTAGCAATCTGATTATGCATGCTGGCATGAGTTGGGATTTTTTTTTTGCATACGTGGTTGCTACCGTACATAACGTGTAAATTTTAATTATGGGATACATGTACGTGGTATTTGATAGGTATTAGATCATAATCCCTATACTATATTTTGACCCATGTCAACTGCTGCTCTAATGTGTTATGGTTACTCATGTACCAGTGAATGTGTTGTGTGTGTGAGTGATTATGTGTGTGTGTTATGTGTACATAAATGTGCATGTATTTTAGAGCACACATGTAACACATATGGATAGTTAATGGGTATTTGGCATTGTCATTCCTGATGAGGCAAATGGATACAATTGGGACAGTTTCCGCGAAAATTGCCCCATGGATATATAATAAAATGACACACAGACATGCACAGACACACACAGGAACACACACACACACACACACACGACAGACAGACACACACAACAGACAAGACACACACGACAGACATACACACAGTCACACAGATGCACTGACACACACAAGCACACATAGACACACACGAAAAACAGACATACCCTGACACATGACATACACACAGACATACATGCACACACTCACGCACACAAAATACATATAGACACACATGCACAGACACAACAGACACACACTCACAGATACACACGATACACACACACACGTACACACAGACACACCTACAGACACACATATGCACACAGACACACACGACATACACAGACACACACAGATATACAGACTCACATACAGATTTGCACATGTGCACAGACACACGACACACATGCTGTTGTTCATGTGGAAAAAACAGTAATGCTCTCTAATAATGATGGTACACACATTTTCTCTCACTGAATGCCTTCTCTGCACATGCATTTTTGATCTATCCATTGAACAGCTCATGAGACCACGAGACATGTCTACACTGCACGTACATGTAGGTACATGTACACTGTAGTGTCATAGGACTGGTCCTTTATGTACACATTCATTATGTCCTTATAGAACTGTCCTCTGACACAAATAGAGGACAAGTCGTAGACACAAATAGAGGACAAGTAGTAAGGATATGCCATGGTTAGCAAGCAAGCTCAAGAGGCTTCTGTTTTTCTTTAGAGTGCTCATGGAATGATGAAATTGCTTTTCCATTATGTCTGTGTAAACTTACCAAGGCCCTGACCTACCGCAATCAGCAATGATAGGGTAATTCATTGCCAGGCAGAAACATTGCCCTTCAAAAAAAAACCTTACCTGCATGGTACATCCTTTTCATCAAGAAGAGGCAGCACAGTGTTGCGTGTTGCACTGTGCATAATTTGTATGCAGTAAATTAAATGACTACTCCTAGAAGGTTATAGCAAGGGATGTGAAGCACAGTACGTACTTTGTACTTCTGGTGAGGAACAGCAATCTGAGTTCATGTACACATTTAATTCCCTGCATTCAACTAGTGCGACATGGGGCACACAACATTGTGCTGAAGGAAAAAGTAGGCCTGTGAGACCTGCGATGAAATTATTGTATCTCCTTATTTTTGCAGATTGTGGTAGGTCAGGGCCATGGTATGTGTACACAGACATATTGATGGCAAGCTAGTAATGATATTCATTATACTGTACTCAAAAGAAAAGGAAACAAAAAGGGCTGTATAAGCTTTTACAGGTCAGATGAGCACTTGTACAGAGTGCTAGATGAGTGTACTAAGAGAAGAGTACGTCTGCTTGCAACAATACAGAGGAAACACAAGAATGGTACAGAAATTAAGAATGAATCAGTGGCCTCTTGAGCTGTTCAATCAAATAGAACTTCTTGATGCATGTGCAGAGAGAACAGGTTCAGAGGAAGTCTTACACTCAAATGCATGTGGGTGTGCCGTAATTACTAGAGTTGTGTGTGTGTGTGTGTGTGTGTGTGTGTGTGAGTGTGTGTGTGTGTTGTGCTCAGGATGTGCAGACTCATTTGCACAACATATACATATGCATCAGATTGTGTGAACCAACATGAGGGCATGTTCATGTACTCTGTAGCTAAATATTGTGTGGGCAAAGAGACTCATGTCTCTGCAACTGGTACACAAGCCACATAGCTGAGTAGTGGAGGCATAAAGAATGATGAGAAGTTGATCAAGGATCAAGGATTTGTCAAACAGGAAAGCTTTATTACATAATTGTGCTTAACTACAGAAAGATGGATGTAAGAACTTAAAGTCTTATGTACGTTGGCAGGGACCCTCCACACACGCACCACAATTTTTTGGCCAACTGTATAAATTTAAAAATCTCATCAAGAAATGATAGCCGACAACAGCTTTTTCGATGACAACATCATGTGCGTCACGATTAAAAATAAATTCATGCATCTTTACATGTAGACTTGTGTACACAAATATTGAATTATTCGTTTTGCTCAAAAGAAATCAGCCCCCCCCCCCCCCCCCCCCCCCACACACACTTTTTAATATTGTACCATGGGCCCAGTGGAATACAGTGATATTCTTTGCCACATGTATATAGTGGTATGGGACACTGGTCAATCCTATGGGGGTACAATGTATGTACATAGCACACTGCGGACCAGTTCTTTGGAGGTATGATGCATGTACATGACATAGAGCTCTCACTTTAGAGATGGTACATTCACGTAGATACGTGTAGCTATGTGTGTGTGTCTTGTGTATGTGCGTGTGTGTGTCTGTGTGTGTGTGTGTGTGTCTGTCGTGTGTATGTGTGTGTGTATGTGTGCTTGTGTGTGTCTGTCTGTCGTGTGTGTATGGCATGTGTGTGTGTGCTTGTGTGTGTCTGTCTGTCGTGTGTGTATGGCATGTGTGTGTGTGCTTGTGTGTGTCTGTCTGTCGTGTGTGTATGGCATGTGTGTGTGCTTGTGTGTGTCTGTCTGTCGTGTGTGTGTCTGTGCATGTGTGTGTGTCTGTCTGTCGTGTGTGTATGGCGTGTGTGTATCTTGTGTGTGTGTATCTTGTGTGTGTGTGTGTGGTGTGTGTCTGTGCATGTGTGTGTCTGTGCATGTGTGTGTCTGCATGTGTGTGTGTCTGTGCATGTGTGTGTCTGTATTTCGTGTGTCTGTGTGCTTGTGTGTGTCCGTGTGTGTCTGCGTCTGTGTGTCTGTCATGTGTGGGTCAGTGTCCATGTGTGTGTCGTGCATGTCTGTGTGTATGTCGTGTGTGTGTGTCGTGTGTGTCTGTGCATGCCTGTCTGTGTGTGTATCTGTATGTGTCTGTGTGTGTCTCTGTGTGTGTCTCTGTGTGTGTCTGTGTGTGTGTCTCTGTGTGTGTCGTGTGTGTCTGTGCATGCCTGTCTGTGTGTGTATCTGTATGTGTCTGTGTGTGTCTCTGTGTGTGTCTCTGTGTGTGTCTGTGTGTGTGTCTCTGTGTGTGTCTGTGTATGTGTCTCTGTGTGTGTCTGTGTGTGTGTCTCTGTATGTGTCTGTGTGTGTGTCTCTGTGTGTGTCTGTGTGTGTGTCTATGTCTATTTCATGTGTGTCTGTGTGTGTGTCTATGTCTATTTCATGTGTGCCTGTGTGTCTGTGCCTGTGTCAGTGTGTGTGTGTCTATGTCTATTCATGTGTGCCTCTGTGTGTCTGTGCCTGTGTCAGTGTGTGTGTGTCTATGTCTATTCATGTGTGCCTGTGTGTGTCTGTGCCTGTGTCTGTGTCCGTATGTGTGTGTGTTTGTGTGTCTATGTCATGTGTGTGTTTGTGTTTGTGTGTCTGAATGTCTGTATGTTGTGTGTGCCTTTGTGAGCATTGCCACATTAATGCTGTCTGAATGCTCCCTCATGCTTGGTATACTACATGTATATGCGCTCTGACCGTGAATTCCATTGCACTTGGCATAGCTTATTGTTTGCCCATAAGGGGGTAGGCAACAGCCAGCCATTCGGATGTGAGTAAAGGTGCTGACCCCCTACCCTGAGCCTGACTGGAACCTAGAGAAACGCTGGTCCCCATTAGGTCCCTCTCCCCTTGACGCTGGTCAAGGTATGGTGGCTAGGTCAGGGTAGAATCCCGAAGGGTGCCACCTACCATTGATGTGCAAGTAAGAACACAGCAAACAGGTGTACAAGTACAGTCAATGCGCAGGTGGAGTGGTGGGTGGGTAAACAATGCCGCTGGCAGTGCTGGCAGTCGTTAGCTTTAGACTGAGTGATTACTGCCCACCCTACCATCCTTTATATGCATGTTTGACCTGGAACCATATCAGGTGTTAATATCTTTGGGGACAGTGTATTAGATTGGATGAGGGGATTAGTTCAATGGAGGTGAGGCTTTTCCCAGACTTAAAAGGGGTCACGTTGAATGGAAGTGAGGCTTTTCCTAGGGCTCAGGGTTGAATGAACGTGAGGCTTTCCCAGGAGGGTTGTCACCAGGCTTTAGGCTGGGGATTTTAGTATATCACTCACATTCCCCAAAACATTAAAGCAGGTTTAGTACCTAAACCAACACTTTTAGTGTACAGGTCCATGTACTTAACAATGCAATTGTGTGCACAAGTGTGAGCCAGCATGAGTTCATGTGTGAGCCAGCATGAGTTCATGTACTATGTGTGAGCTGAAAGTTGTGTGAGACGGAAATCATTGCAATCGTAGCTGAGTGGGCGTGGCAGAAATCAGACGATTTTAGCAAGATGATGGCAAATGGGAAAGCTTTATTACAAGACTAGAGGATGATGCAAGTGTGTAGCACATAGCCTTACGCGCGCCATTTTGAATACCGCCAGCGACATGGGAGCCACAAGATTACTGCAACCATTCACTCGGATCCGTTAATTACAGCTGTATCTCCGTGACGGATAAGAGTAAAAATGAACGAACTGAACACATCAATGACATCAGGACCCCTGTACATACGTACTGAATTTGAACATCAGCTAGGAACTGTGCAAGGCCCCGAAATATGTTTTCCTGTATTGCAATGGCGTAGTATGCAGTGTTGAAAGCAGAAGGTCGATAGCATTAACCGTTGGGAAGTTATAGCGATTCAAATGTGATGCATTTTTATAACATTTTATAATATATCCGTGGGGCAATTTTTGCGGAAACCGTCCCAATTCATGACTTGATGTGTATTTATTTCGCATTTTTTCACTGAACGTGTGATACCTATATGGAACCACTTACCCCATGATGTTGTCACCTCATTGAACATTACAGTTTTTCGTACCTGACTTAGATCTGTTGACCTATCACCCTTTTGTACGTTATATCCCTTCCATGTTTAGGCAGTTTGTAAGTGCACGTACACATTGTGCCACTACTTGCCTTCTTGCATATGTATGTGTGTTTATATGTATGCAATCAATCAAATCAAAAGAACATGATTATGGGTGCTTCTATAAACCACACATACATTTACTCATCAGTCACATCTGTGAGGTAAAGAAATTAGTTTAGAAATATCATTAGTTTCAAAATGCATGGGTAGTGTGTTGATTGATGGTTTGAATTTACATAACCATGTATGCAGTTATGTTTCCAGCAGTTTTCCTTGAGACTGTGTACACGTTATGTATACACATGATCATGTTAGTGCAATAAAATCTACTAGGATGTCAGCAAAGTTGCGTTAAGAGAAGGAAATGAACATTTGAAGAGGGAGATTGACAGTATGAAACGTAAGGTAAAGGGAAATAGTATGTCATTGCATAGCATAGAAACTGCATAGTACATAGCATTGTTCCAGAGACCCAACAAATTGGTTCGTTACTTTTTCTTCTATGTACAACAGAGATAATTGTGTATCACAGGTTGGCATATAATGGGATTCACTTTGCATGTATAATCATACCTAATAGAATATTCCATATATTAAACGAACTCCAAAACCATGTTTTATTACTTCCCTGTAGTATCATAAAAGGTGCCAGAGCTTCACGTTTGGCAGTTCCAATCATAAACTGCAGTAATTTGAAGTATCAATATAGCCTAGGGAACATTTATATTTAGTAGTCTGATAGCAACAGGCACAACTAGTCCACAAGCAGAACAAGAACGGCTACCTGCGCCATTGTTGCTTCTCAGAGAGTGTCGCAGGGGAATCTTAATGAGAGGGATTCCATCTGCACTTTTCCCAATGCACCATGACCTACTGGAAGTTTCTAGAATTTTACAATCCTTATTGTACTGACGTACATGTAATGTCTCTTAGTCGATTGCCACACTTCCTTTCTAGTTAATTAATTATAGGTTGCATATTTGGCTAACTCATGACTTGATGTGTATTTATTTCTATAAACCACACATATATGTACTCATCAGTCACATCTGTGAGGTACACATATTCATAAGAAATTAGTTTAGAAATATCATTTGTTTCAAAACACACGTGTAGTGTGTTGATTGATGGTTTGAATTTACATAACCATGTATGCAGTTATGTTTCCAGCAGTTTTCCTTGAGACTGTGTACACGTTATGTATACACATGATCATGTTAGTGCAATAAAATCTACTAGGGTGTCAGCAAAGTTGCGTTAAGAGAAGAAAATGAACATTTGAAGCCGGAAATTGACAGTATGAAACGTAAGGTAAAGGAAAATAGTATGTCATTGCATAGCATAGAAACTGTATAGTACATAGCATTGTCCAGAAACCCAACAAATTGGTTCGTTCATTTTTCTTCTGCATGCCTCAATATATGTGCAACAGAGATAATTGTGTATCATAGGTTGGCATATAATGGGATTCACTTTGCATGTATAATCATACCGTGTACAGGTAATAGAATATTCCATATATTAAACGAACATGTTTTATTACTTACCTGTAGTATCATAAAAGGTGCCATACTCCAGATAGCACATGTATCATAACTAGATATTCTTGTAATCCTGTGACTGAGTGCGTGAGTCTCAATCAGTAGACTCGACTATTCTACTGTTCGGTACAATGAATTGTAACATTAGTGTTAGCATACAGATTAATTTTCATAATGGGCTCTTTGCCCTCTTCTGACAATTGCTCTTCCATACCTAGCCTCACGTTTGGTAGTTCCAGTCATAAACTGCAGTAATTTGAAGTATCAATATAGCTCAGGGAACATTTTATTTAGTTGTCTGATACCAACAGGCACAACTAGTCCACAAGCAGAACAAGAACAGCTACCTGCGCCATTGTTGCTTCTCAGAGAGTGTCGCAGGGGAATCTTAATGAGAGGCAATCCATCTGCCCCTTTCCCAATGCACCATGACCTACTGGAATTTTTTAGAATTTTACAATCCTTATTGTACTGACGTACATGTAATGTCTCTTAGTCGATTACCACACTTCCTACTTAATTATAGGTTGTATATTTGGCGAATTCATGACTTGATGTGTATTTATTTTTAAGAACATGATTATGTACTCATCAGTCACATCTGTGAGGTAAAGAAATTAGTTTAGAAATATCATTTGATTCAGAATGCATGGGTAATGTGTTGATTGATGGTTTGAATTTACATAATCATGTATGCAGTTATGTTTCCAGCAGTTTTCCTTGAAACTGTGTACACGTTATGTATACACATGATCATATTAGTGCAATAAAATCTACTAGGATGTCAGCAAAGTTGCGTTAAGAGAAGAAAATGAACATTTGAAGAGGGAGATTGATGATATGAAACGTAAGGTAAAGGGAAATAGTATGTCATTGCATAGCATACAAACTGCATAGTACATACCATTGTTCCAGAAACCCATCAAATTGGTTCGTTCATTTTTCTTCTGCATGCCTCAATATATGTGCAACAGAGATAATTGTGTATCATAGGTTGGCATATAATGGGATTCACTTTGCATGTATAATCATACCGTGTACAGGTAATAGAATATTCCATATATTAAACAAACACCAAAACCATGTTTTATTACTTACCTGTAGTATCATAAAAGGTGCCATACTCCAGATAGCACATGTATCATAACTAAATATTCTTGTAATCCTGTGACTGAGTGCGTGAGACTCAATCAGTAGACTCGACTATTCTACTGTTCGGTACAATGAGTTGTAACGTTAGAGTTAGTATAGATATTTATCTTTGAGTCAGAAATCATTCAGTGGACATCTGACAAGGTGTCCCAAACTGGTTGTTTACAGTAGGTGTTCTCTAATTTTTTCAGTCAGAAGAGGCACTAAATCATAATTCGGTAGAGAACAAGATGAATAATTGTTACAGGAAAGGCAAATGATATGGGAAAGGTTCTCTATACTTGGTTTGCCTATGCTTGAGCATGGGATGTGTCAGTCAAAATTGCCTAGCGTATGGTATACTTTACGTTCGTAAGGTATACCTTACGATTTTTAAAAAACAAATGTGACGTGTAAATAACCAAATTGCAATCAAAGTAATGGCTTCCTTTGTTGTGCCTGGGACCAGGCTTCATCCACCACGCATAACTACAACAGCAGTCACCACTGCTTCCAAGCTACACGACGAAGTGTCAAAGCCAGGATCCCAAATTACCGTTCAAGAATGAATTGATGATCGCCTGCGGTACCACGTGGAAAGCGACCGAAATAAAGGGCAAGGTTATCGCCTAGCCTACGAAACGTACGTTGAGGGTTTAGTCGACTATCGGAGAGAAACCATATGTATCCAAACACGGGATGGCGATTTTCATACAAACCTAATCGCCACCTTTGTCCGTACCCGCATCGTATGTTCAAGATCGCGCGGAGAAAATAATCCGGCCTACCCACAGTGAAGTAGAGGAAGAGGATTTTGGCAGAGAAAGAGATGAAAATGAGGTCGAGGAAAATGAGGAAGTTGATGAAGTATCCCCTGTATGTGAACAGGTAGGCACACAAACCACTTCAGGGGATGACCCTTTGGAGCCTCATGGACAGAAGTGGGAGGTGCTTGACTCGGGGATATCTATCTGTCAACGAGCTGGAGCAGGATTATGCATGAAAGACTTGCAAATTAAGTGGCCCAATGAAGAACTTTCAGTGGAAGATTGTTTCCACACAGCTACTTTGACAAAGTGCTGGAACTAACCAATGAACATGGAGCTGTGTCAACAAAGTTGTTTTCAAAGCATGAATTCATGCAGTGTATTGGTGTCTTACTGACAGCAGCCCTGGCAAAGCCAGGCAACATTAAAAACCTCTGGAATACGAATGCAACTAACTTGATTCCACCTTTCTCTCGAGATCGTTTTATACAGTGGAAGGCATCTATCAAGCTTGCTAAGCCAAGAAGTGATGATGATGCTAGGAAAGAGCCCTGGTGTCTAGCAAAGGCAGTCATTGATGCCTTTAATGAGTGTAGAAGAGAAAACATTGTTCCAGGCACTGAGAATGTTATTGATGAGAGCATGGGAAAATGGATTCCTTTCTTTGATAACATCCCTGAAGGAATTCCCAAACTGACCAAGATCATTCAAAAGCCGGAGGGTGTAGGCAGATGCTCTAACAGGTATTGTTCTGAATCTTGAAATTCAGGAGAGCAAAGCTAGGACATGGCTGCAAAGGAATTTTGCCAAACACACTGCTCTTGTCCTTAGACTTATAAAACCACTATATGGTCAGGGCCATATTGTCTATGGTGATTCTGCCTTCACATCAGTACAAACTGCAACAGCTATGCTAGAACATGGTACTTACTACACAGGTTTGTTGAAGACTGCTTCTCGTTGCTTTCCCAAGAAGTACATAAACACACACTTGCTTGGACTGGAGAAGAGCTATGAGGAGATACAAAGACAGTTCAAACAACGAAAACTATTGGAGATCATTCGTACAAGATATATGGACATGCCTGGAATGAGCCAGGTACAGCAGAAGATTCTATTAAGCACTTGTAATCACACCTTGCCAGTGGATGACCATGAGAAGCGATGGAGGATTAATCCAGAAACTAGATTGAGTGAGAACATAATCCGTACAGTTCCAAGAACCCAAATGATAAAATCTTACTTTGAGGCAGCATGTGCCATAGATGTGCACAATCACCTTAGGCAGGATGGCCTTGCATTGGAATGCACAGTTAGAACTCATGACTGGTGGTTTAGGTGCTTGTGTACAATAATAGGTATGATTGAGGTTGATGCTTTTAGAGCATACAGTTACTTCAATGAACACAAATGCACTCCTAAGCATCAAGAGTTTGTTGAGAAACTGGCCATTCCTCTCCTCACTAAAAAGTATGAAGGATCTGTATCACAAGATACAGAAGTTCGATTACTACGCAAGAGAGTGAAAAGAATACAGCAGGATGAGAGCTTTGAAGAGGAAAACCCTACCATCCATCACATTGTACCCATAGTTGAGTACTTGCGTGAAGTGAACCAGAAAAATGAGAATCACATAAAACATGGCTCATCACTTAGATGCTTAGTTTGCCCAATGCCTGCTCCAGCTGCATTTTACTGCTATTCATCGTGCAGTAATGCTAACCATAGAAAACCATTTGCCATATATGGCTCTAAATCTGGAGGTACCTGCTTGGCAGTTCATACTGCATCTGCTGCTCAGTTTTAACACCGCATCCACGAGAAAAGCGGGCAAATTCGTCAAATTTTGGGGCTTTGCAAATAGTGATTAACACCGCGTCCGCGAGTAAAGTGGGTCAGAATTGAGGGGAAACTAAAAACCTAAAAGATCCGCTAACAATAGAATCACAGGTACTAGTTGTAAAATAAGTAGAGTAGCCTTTTACACGATGTTCGCATTATAATTTATATCAGCTGCAACTATCACAGTTTTGATGCACGCACTTTAAATAAACTAGTTCGGTACTACCCTTATCATTTTATGATTTTACACCCCTTCCCTTCTTTACTGTAAATTCATAAGCATGCATAAGTAATCTATTTCAATGCAGCTCTTGGTTTCCCTGAAAATAAAAATTATGTGTGCATGCAGACTCGCAAAGCAGCGTGCAAAGCAACAAAGTTAAACCGCATGCGGTAATGTATAGCGTTCTATAGACACGATACAACACATGCACACAGTAAATAAAATACATTGCATATGATTGAAAAAGCATTGAAATGTTTAAAAGTTCAACTTGGCTTATACAATGTGATTATTGCCGTTTTTCTATTAGGATGAAATATGGTTTCATCGACATAGACCACTTTTATATCGCCGCATTTGTAGCATCCAGCAAGTTGAATGATCTCTCACAAAATGCATCTAATGTTGTCTCAAGAGTTGTACTTCCACATTCCTGTATTTGAAAAGAAAAATACTCATCAGCGGACCTTTTAGTTTTTTTACTTCCCCCAAAAACGGCTTAAATTGACCCACTTTACTCGTGGACGCGGTGTTAATTCCCTCTGTATTAATACGATTCTCGGATTTGCAAAGATTCGTATATTTGACCGTTTTGAGGTACAGTACTGCATGTATTTCGTGACAGGTTGCATTCGAAAAAATATGGTGATTATTGTAAGAAAATGGGTTCAGGTAAGTTGGTACGCCAGGTACACTTTTTTCTTACGCATTCTTATCCTGTTAAACCTTGACACAAATGTAATAAACCAAATAAAAATGCAGTGCACAAATGAAAAATTAACATTGCAGTCAAGATAGGCATGCTATACTCGTCGCTTCTTTGCTTGTCCGCATGCGTTCGCGTCCGTCAATGCTTGGCCCCGCCTCTTTCTAACGAGTGTAGAATTTTCACCTGCAATTTTACGCTGACCAATTGACTGATAGGAGCCACGCACTTGCCCCACGACAGGAAGCTCGGCCAATCGAATCTTTCTTGATGTGTATTCTTCTGCAAGGCATGCTACTACTGCTTCTGCCGACCCTCTTGCCAACAGTTGTGGATGAACTCTTCTACTCTGCTGCTGAAGCCTGGGTGCATGTTTTTTCGGACTTGAGCCCATCCGAGTTGGAAATTAGCTTCAAACATTGCATAAGATGGCATACCTTCTACAGCAGGGAATAATGCAGACACACTAGCAACATTACCATCAACAGAGAAATCCCTTGTAGCCAGTACACTATCCGCATAACGCATAGCCATGCTAAGGGCATTTTTGGGGACAAAGATACCACTACATACATGCCTCTCCAGAAATATATCCGATTTGAAGTGGTATTTGCATTTGCTACATTGTCATTGTGGATAAATAGCCTTCACCTCTTCTAGTCTCTTTGCTGCATCCTCCTCTTGCTCCTTTTTTAGCTTCAGTTTAGTTGCTCTATCCTTTATTTTTTTCTATAGCGCCGTTGATGCTTTATAGTTGCCGCCATATGACGGTTGACATCACTGCTCATGAGGATGCGCACTCCAGTAAAATTCATACCAGCTACATGAAGTGGGTTTTCATTAGCAGGGCAGGAGGAATAATTGGTGCATTAGCACACCTGGAAGGTACATACTGCCCCAGGCTTTGAAAGAAGCTCATCTTTGTTATATGTTGCTGAACTCCACCAATTAATTGGTTGCTAGTAAATACTTGGTAGCATAGAAGCTTGCAATTCCTGGAATGGTCCTCAATCCAAATGAACGGAATGGGGCCTTAAAATCTGGTTTTACTAGCAAGACTGTGGTGTTCTTCAGCAACTTTGGTTGCCAGGGCAGTATACAGTTGTTTAGCACTTGACACTTTTCGTCCACCACTGCCTTCAGAAATATAAGCGTCAACTCTTGCTTGTCGGTGAGAGAAGTGCGTATCGCAAACATCTTTCCCTGCTGCTGCTTCGTTGTGATAATAAGCAATGCATTCTAGGCCAGCAGCTCTAGCTACCAGAGGTAGCAACTGTGTTGTGACATTTCCACCAAGATTCTTTGCATTGTCACTTTGCAGGATGACCTTCTTTATGTGTGGAAAGCGTTGCTTAACCAATAAGCGCCGATAAAATTGCTAAGTAAACCTAGCGTTTTTGTGCTAGGTGTACATAGCGACCGCTAGGTTACCGTAGCGATAACCACTTGGTTTACGTAGCGTCCGCTAGGTTAACTGAGCAAACTGCGTAAAGCATGTAACATTCCAAACATCGTTTTGATTCGTTTGTTATGCATTTGCAACACTTTCTCAATGCTATTTGCATTGTACTACCCTCTATAACTGTTTTCATGATTAAAACTTCATTCAAAAAACGTTTTCACTTCATTTTAAAGCAGGTTATAGGCAATGAAACGTTAGTTACGCACATCATACCCTACGGACTACTTCACATTGACTTTTGGTGAATAGGGATGCACACCCTTCCAGATTTGGGACCACACAATCCAAAGATATTACCATCATTCTCATCTGAGCACTGAGAGCAGCAGTAGTTGGCATTTGGTGCTGGCTTGGGACATACTTTGCATCTCACAGCAGTGCCATGTTTGGACATCTTCTGTTTCTTCTGCATTGTCAGCCTATCTTTAATCCACCTTGTCTCAAAGTACTTTGTGATTGGCATAGCCTCATGCTCTATTTGCTGCACATCATTCTGGTACACAGTATCCTCTTCATCATCCTGCCTCCTGCGTTTCCTTAATTCCATGATGTGCTTTGTAGCAGCAGGTGCACCAGGTCTTGTGTTAGTAAGACAAGCGATCACTAGGTTCTCTGACAAAAACAGAGTGAGGAGGCTGCTTTGTATGCACATTAAATGAACAGAAAACTTTGAATGCATCTACCTCGATTATGCCCAGTATAGTGCAAAACATACGAAATCACCAATCTTTGGTTTGCACTGAATGCTCTAGTCCAAGGCCATTTTGTCGAAGATGATTGTGTACATCTATTGCACATGCTGCAGAGAAATATGACTTGATCATCTGTGTCCTAGGTACCGTTCGCATAATGGTCTCAGATTCCCCTGACACTGCATTCAACCTCCAACGCTTCTTAATGTGGTCGTCAACAGGAAGTGTATGATTCCATGTGCTCACAATAATCTTCTTCGGAGTACCTTCACTTCCAGGCTCATTCCACACATGACCATATATAAACTTAGTGGCACTTCCAATAGCTTTAGTAGTGCAAATGGTAACTGTGTCTCCATGCTGTGTACCGGCTTGAAATGCAATATCTTGGCAATATTTCTTTGGAAATTCCTTATGGGCTGTTTTCAAAAGACCAGAAAAGTAGAGCCCATGCTCAAGCAACGCAGTACAGCAAGCAACAGAGGCAAAAGCACTACCGTAACCTCGCAATTAGAAGCCGCGGCTTCTAATCGGTACTAGAAACGCTTGCCCGGGCGTTTTTAATACCCTCCACGGAAATAGAAGTTTCGTCATAACGGCATGCAATTTTGCTGTCGTGTTTTGGAAATGCAATCCTCGATGGTCCCTTCGTGTGCGCAACCTTCGATTGTTAGCTCAAGATGTAGCCGAGGATGTTCGCGATACTCGGCATGTATGTGTAGCGATGCTATTGGACATATATTTTTGGTGTATCTACGTATGCGTGGGTGTTCAGCTGTGCAGCCCTACGCATGCGCTGGTAAATGTATATAAACCCTATGACTGCCCTTTTATAGCAGTCTGCTGATAATTATACAATTGCCGTGATTTGCTATAAGACTCACTCGGCAATAGCACTACACGTGGCGTAGACGGCAGGATGTCGGAACCGGGCGAAGAGGGCGAAGCGGCTGCTCAGCCAACGCAGCCTGTCTTCCGGAGCGAATTAGCTGGCGCTAGTCGCCCTCTCGTGTCGCCAGATTCGTTCTCAGGTCTATCAAATTGGGCAGAGTGGATAGACCATTTTGAAGCTGCTGCTCTGGTAAATGGATGGGATAGCGAAAAGAAGCGGCTGTGGTTGCCAGTGCGGCTAACCGGGAAAGCGCAGACTCACGGCTGTTTGCGGCCATTCAAATCGTGGAAAGAAAGTCCTACGCCCAGAAATTTTGAAATGATTATGTCATAACATAGCAACCTACCTTAGCAACGGTAGGGTTTCTTTGATAAACATTTTCTAAATAAGTGCTCAGTTAAAGTTCAAACAAAGGCCATAGATATTAACCCCATTGACTTGTGTATCGATGGTAAAGGTCATTTGTACTACAGTTATTCACGTGCAGAGGAATTCGCTCCCAATCGGACGGGCTCTGGTAGAACATGCCGCGACCTCTAATACAAGACAAGCGCTACTGACAAAATGCAAGTTTTTACGCGATTAAACCATATCGAACTCATTAGTGGATAGATAGAGCTATTTGTTTATCGTACAGCCATGCCGCGGCCAGCATTTTTTTCGTTGCTACAAATCGTTCTTAAGCGGGGTTTAATCACGCGGTTTCGTTCTGGGTCTCTTGACTGGGATGGGGAGAGCAGCAAGGTTTTGAGGGTCGATACTTATTAAATGTTCCCTCATCACAGAGGTCATGTGTTGCAGCCTGTCGTGCATTGAAGAAAAGGTTCTGTGTAGGGCATTGAATCTGGCGTGAATCGATTCAGCTCCCTGCTCTCCTAAGAGACCAAATCCTGCATGCCAGTTCCGTGCCCATTCAAGAGTGTGGTCTTCAAGTAAGTGCATCTTTGGAGTGATGGAAGCATCTGGAAATGATACACGAAATTCTTGAAGGAACTCTGCTGTTGCTTGCTCTAGAAAAGTAATGCACAATCTCAAAGTATGTAGTTTTGAATGCTTGCAACCATTTTTCATCACATACCAAGTTTATGAATGGCATTGTCATCAAGAAATGAGCGGTCATATATGCTATGACACTGTCCAAACAACTTCAGTAGTTTCTTGAACTGTAAGGAAGTTGCAGTAACCTTGGGCAGTAAGGCAGGGTGGCGCTGTGCAACATCCACTATGGAATTGCAAAGGGCCTCAATATTTGACTCCTACATGTATGTGGAAAAGAAATAAAATTATACACTTTTACCCCAAACTGTTTGTTTTTACCTTCAGAGTTTTGTGCACATGATTTCCTATAAATGCACCACCAAAATATTGCTGCCTCTGTACACTGAAAGATTGAAGTGCATCATCCAGAGCTTTGACAAAGGGTCCCTCCTTGTATGGGAATCCCTTTTCCAAGTGGACTTTTAACCCTTGTATGCTTTTCTCCTTAAAAGTTGTTTACAGGTAAGATACTAGTGCACTTATTGAGCAGTTTTACTTACCAGCTGAGTCATTTTGTCCCTTTTGTCTGAGCACTGCTGCATAAGGTTGCATGTCAGAGGTGTTGACTCACCAAATTTTACAACACAATATGTTGTTATCTGTTCCAGGATTATCAGGGACTCCTGAGCACGTGCTAGTTCAGCCTGTGAAGATTGCAGTGTTCTCAGGTCATCCATGTACTTCTGAAACACCTTAGATGTTCCTGTGGCTTCACAAGATGCAGCCGCAAGTTGCAAATCATACTTGTGGCACAGGTCTTCAAGTAGGTGGAACATTTTTGTAAATATTCCTAGTGTAATATGAAGTCCTGGTAAGCACACCTATGGTGCACAAGGAATGAATGAATAATTAATCTTAGCCATGCTATGCCATACACATACCTGGGTGATGGGAATGTTAAATATAGGATCTGATATGCAATTATAGTGTTGCTTTGCAGTTCTCTTTTTCCCACCATTTGCCATGAAACCCTCAAGTCCCTTCTGAATGGTTTCAAGTGATCTCTTTGAAGCATAACCACGAGCATGAAGAGCAGTATTCATTTGGTCGTTGGGAATATGGCAACAAAGGCATGGATATGACCCTGGGGCATGCATATTAACACACATTATAATGTTAGCTGGCATAGCAATTTGCATGCATACCACTGGCTCCTGATAAGCCATACATCTTGCCCAGATAGTCGTAGTCTCCACAAAGAATAAGCTTTATTGTGTGATCCCTATTGAGAATTATTGTCACATGCACATCAGAGTTATATGTGCATTTTTGTGTGTTTACCTCCACTTCATAGTTTGAAGTTGTTCAATTTGTGGTCGAAACCGATCCAAAGCAATGTGCAGGTTGGTGATGCTGTCACTGGCTTCAAAACAGCAGAAAACACAAGTGTTTTGAGGAGAGTTTGGCGAGGGTACATTCACAATTTGAAAGTTCATTTTAAATGAACCTCCTCCTTTGTCACCCCCTATCTTCACCCACACTTCACCAGGGGGGATCACACCATGCCATGTCAGCCGACCAGCCCTACATGCACCACAGGGTACAGTATATGTAGATGTGTAAATTCATTTAGTGTACAAATTTCAATGTACCTGTCATTATCATCTAGTAACTGAATGACTTTGTCAACGAGGTTGGGGATGTACACCAGCACTGCTCCTCTCAATTCCTCTCCCCCACTTGCCAAAGGAAAAGAAAATGGTGCCACTTCCGCTTTAAGGTTGTCTCTAATTATCCCTTTAGCAATTTGTCGCATCTTTTCCTCATTGCCAATGCATACACCTGAAGCTTTCAACCATCTGCAATAACTGAAGTTCATTTTAATTTCTCATTTTACAAGTTTTATCAAACCTCTTTAGATGTCTCAGCCTGAACCATGGCAGTGATAGTCCAGCTTTTATGGCCAAACCTTGCTCTGCGCTGATCTCAATTTGGGTGCTAATTCCTGATTTCTCCAGCAGATCATTCCTCTCTTTATCACTCAGCATACGTAGCTCCTCTTGCATCAGGGCTGAGGGCTCACCACCACTAACAATACTCCGAATTGCATCCAGCTCCCTGCACCTTTGCTTCACAGTTCTAGTGCAGGAGGATGTTGTGGGATTTCGCCCATTGGTAACATGCACAAATGTTAGTGGCTGTGTTGAAAGAATACATAAATGTCTTATAATTGAGCTTACAACTTAACTGCTCCTCCAGTAGAGAATTTCAGAACTGGCTGCTCTGGACTTAAGGAAGCTGCTCTTTGAAGAATCAGAGATGCACTCCTCATCTCTTCTTGTGTGGGAGACAACTCACAAATGTGCCCTTGATAGCCACTGGCTTTCATATCTCTGGAACACAGGCTGCAGTGAATCACAACATCATTTAATAGGTTCAACACTAAGGTGGGTGCTGTTTTAATATGAGAGGGTGCAAGTGGCTCATGATCATGGTTGAAGCAGCATGGACATTCAACTTTTGCAGATTCTACTAGCCAAGCTTTGAGACACTTGGCACAGACTATTGAATTGCAACTCAACTCCAGAGGCTGGTCAAGGATCTCAAAGCACAGTGGACACCTGAGATGATCCAGAACTGGCAAGTTGTTATTGTCAGATACTGAAGGAGGCTGCGTTCCAGGAGCATTGAGTGAAAGTGGTGAGATGCTATCAATGTGCCTGATAAGATGGTTTGCATATTGGGAATAATGCCCTCCAGTATGTTGCACTGTTTTTGGCCTTCCACCTTTTCTCAGCTTCTCAAAATGCTCACATACCTGCATGTAAATAAATTTGTCAGCATGCCTACATGTACATTTATAAGTACTTTTTCATACCATGCAATTCTCGTTACTGTGGTTGCTCCATTGGAATGTGACAGTGGAGCATCTTTGAGGCACACCTTGAGCTGCTGCAGTGATTCTTTTATCCATTGTACGCTTGCAACAACTGCAGAAGCAAGATGGAAAAGTGGTTGGATCTTCTTCAGCATCAATAGTAATGCCAAAGGCATCCTGCAGCTGCTGTGCAAACTCTTGGCATTTGTATATGGTTGAAGCTGCTTTCCCTCCAACAACCATCATTTTCCCACACACCCTGCAGTGCTGTTGTACTTTTTGGCTGTGATATTCCATCCTGTCTGGTTGATTATTTTCACTCGACTGCATAAAATTCATAAAATGAGCTGTTTTATTGCATGCAGGAAAATGCTGGCCGCGGGTTGTGGTGCACATAAAACACAAGCCTAATGATTGTCCTACCTGTTTATGTCGCGGAGACTTTTAGGAAAACCTTCTGATCGAAGCTAGGGACACATCTTCCTACCCCGAAAAATTAACCCGTCGTAAACCCTTTAGCTAAAGCATCAGCACACTTCCGTAGGGATGTACGTAGCGGCATGCACAGTATCGATTTTGGTAGAAGATAGATAGGCGTGTATGTTGTATATAAAAATATGTCTGTTTGGTACATGGTTAGAACGAAGCAGATGTGTAAATGAGGCTATCAATTAATGAGGCAAAAGGTCATACAGTGACAATACTTCGACCGTAAATCCTAATTATGGACTTAGTTTCCAGCCGCAAACAGCCGTGGACTGCGTGGAAGCGACTTTCCCCTGAAACCAAACAGAACTACGAAGCAGCCAAGGAAGCGCTCCAAAAACGTTTTGAGCCAGACAGTAAGCGGAAATTGTATTTTGTTGAATTTCAGGCCAGGAGGCGCAAGCGAGACGAATCTTGGAGCGATTTCGCGGACGAGCTGCGAGTCCTAGCGGAGAAAGCTTTACCAGAGCTGGATGAAAAAGCGAAAGAATTGCTTGCTCTAGAAAGATACCTCGGTGAGCTTGATAACCCCCAGGTTGCATTTGCTGTTAGACAGAGAGAGCCGAAGACTGTTGATGAAGCAGTCACCGCAACGCTGGAGATACAGTCGTATCTCCGCCCGGGAGTGAGACAAGAAGTGAACGCTGCAACGGTTGCAGAAGAAGTAGGGGCCCAGAGTATTGCTGCTACGTTGTCAACCAGCAGCGGCCAGGACACGGTCTTAGAAATGCTGAAAACATTGTCAGCACGGCTGGAGAGGCTGGAATCTTCCTTCGGAGATGCGGCTGCGACTCGGAGACCAATGCGGACGACTGGTACTGGAGTTGAGGGTCGTGGTAAGCGAATTGTATGCTACAAATGCGGGCAAGTTGGTCATATTGCAAGAAACTGCACTGCTGCTGAGGGCAACCGCTCGAAGCAGCAGGGAAACTAGAACCCCTCACCACTAGGGACCAAGTGCATGAGGGACAAAATACAATGGTCCATTGTAGTTTGGCAATTAACCCTGCATCATCACCTTGTATAACAGCTTTTGTTAGAAACAAGACAGTTCAATGTATGATAGACACTGGCGCCACAGTGAGTTTGTTTAAGAGGACAGTGTGGTGTCAATTGGAAGGAGAACACGGCTGTAGCCTGTCACCTTGGGATGGACACAAGCTGGTTGGTGTTGAAGGTAGCCCAGTTTCAGTGTGTGGGGTAACAACCTTGCACCTAGACATTGCTGGTACAACCTTTGTGTCTGATTTTGTTGTTGTTGATGCACTGGGTGTAGATTGTATTATTGGATTAGATTTTCTGAGGAAGTTTGAAGGTGTTATTGATTTGCCTAAGAATATCCTCCAATTCAGAAATGTGACAGTACCACTGGAAAAGGTGCCAGGGAAGGTCTCAGATCACACTGACAGACGCAGTGAACTACAGCGGGTAGCCTTGGTGGAAACTTTGGCAATTCCGCCCTTCAGTGAGATTCAAACCACAGCTACTGTTTCATCAACTGATGGAACAGGTGTATGGTTGGTTGAAGGTTCACGGTTCGACCTTCCAATCCTGGTGGCTGGAGCCCTGGTGACCTCATTGCCAGGTGGGCAAGTACCCATACTTATCATCAACCCCCTACCAACAGAGGCAGTCATCCACAAGGGAACAAATGTGGCCACAGCTATACCATTTGATGAAATGATGGTGGCACCAGTAAGGGAAGATAGCAATGTACCAGCAGAATTTGAAGTCTCTTCATGTAAGCGTGGTTTGCTGCATGATATGGCTGATAGAAGTGCTGGTGACTTGACATCTGAAGAGAAACATCGGTTGTATGAGTTGCTAGTAGAATTTGCAGATGTATTTGCTGAGAGCAGTGACGATATGGGTCGCACAGGTGTTGTTAAGCATTCCATCGATACAGGTACCAGTCACCCCATTCGGCAGCAGTGCAGAAGGGTTCCACCATTTCGGAGGGAGCAAGCAAAAAAGATGATCGATGATATGCTCCAGAAGGATATCATCCAACCATCGTCAAGTCCCTGGGCATCTCCAATAATTCTAGTCCCGAAAAAGGATGGATCTCTCCGGTTCTGCATTGACTACCGCAAGTTAAATTCTGTCACCCGGAAAGATGCCTACCCCCTTCCAAGAGTGGACGATACCTTGGAAGCATTGAGTGGGTCAAAGTGGTTCTCCACTTTGGATCTCCTATGCGGCTACTGGCAGGTGGAGGTAGAAGAGAAAGATAGGCACAAAACTGCATTCTGTACCAGGGAGGGACTTTTTGAATTTAAAGTTATGCCTTTTGGATTGTGTAATGCCCCTGCAGTGTTCCAAAGGTTGATGGACCTGGTGCTCTCTGGTATCCAGTGGGAACGCTGTCTCGTCTACATTGACGATATAGTCATCATGGGAAAAACCTTCGAGCGTCATCTTCAAAACCTGAAACTTGTGTTAGAGAGACTGCGTCGGGCAGGACTGAAGCTAAAGCCTTCAAAATGTTCACTGTTCCAGGATAAAGTTGTGTATCTTGGTCATGTCGTTACGAGAGATGGAATTCACACCGATCCTGAGAAGGTTAACGCTGTGTCGAAGTGGCCTGTTCCTACCTCGGGACGCGACGTTCAGCAGTTCCTGGGTCTGGTAGGATATTATAGAAATTACATCCAGAGTTTTGCTACCATTGCAAAGCCCCTTTACCAGCTCACTGAACGAGGACGTGAGTTCGATTGGTCGAAAGAGTGTTCTATTTCCTTTCAGGAACTGAGATCTAGGCTGGTTGCTGCTCCCATTCTCGCATTTCCAGATTTCAGTAAAACTTTTCTCCTTGATACAGATGCTTGTGAGACCGGAATTGGAGCAGTCTTATCGCAAGAACACGACGGCTTGGAGAGGGTGGTGGCATATGCTAGTCGCACGCTCAGTAAGGCTGAACGAAAGTACTGCGTAACCAGGAAAGAATTATTGGCAGTGGTTACCTTTATGAGACATTTCAGGCCTTACCTGTTAGGCCACCATTTTATACTTCGAACAGATCACAGCTCTCTACAGTGGATTTACAGCATGAAGGAGCCTGAGGGGCAACTGGCGCGATGGCTGGAACAAATCCAAGAATTCGACGTCGAAGTGGTGCATCGGAGGGGAAAGTGCCACCAAAATGCAGATGCCTTATCTCGCCTGCAAAACGCAGACAAGAGTGAATGTCCTCCAAAGATAAAGCCTCCCTCCCAGTTTTCTTGCAGCGACGGTGCCAAAGCCTGTACCGTCCAGGCCAGCAAAGAGCCGCTCAGCAATATACGAGAGCTCCAGGGTGCTGACGAAGACGTTGGACCTATTCTTCAGTCGGTGATTTCGAGAAAAGTACCTGATACCAGTTTCTGCAAGGGTAAAAGCAGGGAATTTAACCAGCTCGTACAACAGTGGGAACAGTTGTTGTTCAAGAATGGAATTCTGTACAGGTATCATGAAGATGAAGGAAACTCTAACGTACAAGTAGTGGTTCCGAAGGCAGCCAGGTGCCAGATATTGAAACAGCTGCACGAAGGGGCATTTGGTGGGCATCTGGGAGAAGCAAAAACCCTGAATCGATTGCGTGAGAGGTTCTACTGGCCCGGATATTCGGAAGATGCTGTGGAATGGTGCAAGACGTGTCCAACTTGTGCAGCAAGAAAGAATCCCTCTCGCAAGAGCAGAGCCCCGCTTCAGAGTGTGACAGCAGGGTACCCGTTGCAGCTGGTTGCGGTCGATATTGTTGGACCATTGACCCCTTCTAAAACTGAAAACACTTACATCCTGGTGGCGTCTGATTATTTTACCAGATGGGTCGAGGCTTACGCGATCCCCAATCAAGAGGCGGTGACCGTGGCAAATAAACTGGTCGATGAGTTCTTTTGCAGGTTTTCAGTTCCAGAACAGCTGCACTCGGACCAGGGGAGGCAGTTTGAGGCCAACGTGATGCAGGAAGTGTGTCGTTTGCTGCAGATCGACAAAACACGCACTACACCCTACCACCCCCAATCGGACGGACTTGTTGAACGATTTAATCGCACAATGCTGGCCATGCTTGCTAGTACTGTAGAGGAAGACCCTAGCAATTGGGAACAGCACCTCAGGAAGGTCTGTATGGCCTACAATACATCTGTTCAACCGTCCACAGGTTATACACCGTTCTACTTAATGTTCGGTCGCCTTGCAAGACTTCCTGTGGATATTATGTATGGCTCTTGTCCAACAGAACCCGTGCTACCTCATCAGTATGTAAAGACATTAAAAGATACACTGGAAAGTGCTTATACGAAGGCCCGAAAACACATGCATGCAACAGCAATGAGATCAGAAGAACTGTACAACAGAAGAGTGCACGGTCAAGAGTACGAGGTTGGAGATTTGGTGTGGCTAAACAACCCGGTGGTGCCGAGGGGGAGATCACGAAAGCTACACTGCCCGTGGACTGGCCCATTTAAAATCATTAAAAAGCTATCGTCTGTTGTGTATAGGATCCAAGATAAACGCCCTGGCTCACGAAAGAGAGTCGTAGTACACTTCGATCGGTTGAAGCCTTGCCCAGCCGACATACGGATGAAACCAGTGGGGGAGGATTTGCACAATTCTGATGCGAATGAGCAGCCTGTTCAGTTTCCTGGGAGTGATCTTCAGTTCTTTGAAGATGATGATCATGACGTCATGGTGGATTCCACAGAGACAAATGTGACTCGTAAGGCGGACCAACCTGGTACCTTGCAGGAGCCGGCAGTCGACACGCCCACTGAACAGACCCCTGCTACTGATGGACAGACAAATACTGCACCAGGTGACGCGGGACTTCTAAACAGCACACCATCTGGTATCAATTCTGATGGCACAGTTTCTCAGTCAGAGACCGTGACAACAAAGAGCCCGATGTCGAGACCTCAGAAACGGATACGCCAATCGCCCCCTGCACAAGACCGCTACCCAAAACGGACACGTCACGCCCCCTCCCGTTATGGCTGGTATTCTGGTTGGTGAAGTTTCGGTGATGAGAGTGCCTCTTTGCAAAAGGAGATAGTGTAGCGATGCTATTGGACATATATTTTTGGTGTATCTACGTATGCGTGGGTGTTCAGCTGTGCAGCCCTACGCATGCGCTGGTAAATGTATATAAACCCTATGACTGCCCTTTTATAGCAGTCTGCTGATAATTATACAATTGCCGTGATTTGCTATAAGACTCACTCGGCAATAGCACTACATATGCAATACAATGACAAAGGCGGCGTTCCTAAAATCTAGTTTAGGGACGCTCCAATAGCCTAGACATATAACACAACTCACGTACAAATGACAACCAGGCCAAACAAGGGGAGGTAAGCTTCTCGTTATGAGAAAGAGTCCTTCCAAGCTACCTGGTTATCTCCCGCTCATTTGGCGGCAAAAGGGGCTTGGATTCATTAAATTTACTTAACGTAACCAATAAGTCCGATCACATGACCGAGTCCCATAGCTGGAGGACGCTGCATGCGAAAAGGCACACTGATCACATGACCAAGTTGCAATATATATTAATGCATGCAAGGCCTCGACACAATGTGCTATTATTGCTGTCATGGATGCAAGCGATACAAAGAGAAAGTGCTACGATGCAACTTACAAGCTAGTTGTTGTAAGCAGGACGGATCAACTGAGCATGCGTGCGACTGCCAAGGAGTTTGGGATTGACGAGAAGCAGGTGCGGGAATGGTGCCGTCAAAAGCCTGAACTGATGAAAATGTGTGCTGAAGGAGGTAGGAAACGAAAGCGATGTAGTGGTGGTGGGATGAGACCTTTGTATAGTGTACAAGAAGAGGCTGTTGCACAGCGAATACTGCATCTGCGGGAATTGCATCTGCGTGTATTGCGGAAAGACATTAGCGTTTTTGCAAAAGAGGAAATCACGGATCCAACGTTTCATGCGAGCGCTGGGTGGGTTGCTCGTTTCATGAAGCGCTGGGGATTTGTCATACGGCAAAAAACTTCAGTAGGACAACACCTGCCCCAGGACTTGGAGGAAAATGTAGCTAATTTTGTTAAGAAATGCAACACCATACGGGAGCGACATCACTTACCGCAACACTGTATAGGTAACATGGACGAGACAGCCATATGGGCCGACATGCCTGGTAATTCAACCATAGCCGTAAGAGGCAGTAAGTCCGTGCCAATTTTAACAACAGGGCACGAGAAACAGCGCATAACCGTTTGCCTGGCAGCAATGGCCGATGGTACAAAGCTACCACCCTTTGTTGTCCTAAAAGGGAAACGTATGCCGAAGGATGTAGCTAGCATACCTAACGTCATTGTTAGAATGAGCAAGAATGCGTGGATGGACGAAGATCTAACGTCAGAATGGGTGGATAAGATCTGGGAAGGTGCGCCTTTGCCTGGAAAACGGCTTCTTGTGTGGGACCTCTTTAAGTGTCACAGCACACAAAAGGTTAAGACCCAGCTACAGCAGAGCAACTCCATAGTAGTTTATGTACCACCTGGATGCACCAAGGTTGTTCAACCAGCAGATGTTAGCTGGAATGCTCCATTCAAAGTGGCGTACAGGGATCTATATAGTCAGTGGATGGCTGAAGGGGAACAAGAGAGAACACCAGCTGGCAACATGAGGGCTCCTTCCAAACCATTGATGGTACAATGGGTGGTGCGTGCGTGGGAGGCTATAACGAAAGAAACTATAGTGCGATCATTTGAAGCGTGTGGGATAACGACCAGTGATCCTGACCGTATACACTGCACCAGCAATGCGAGTGGTCTAGCCTTGGCAGCATACCCTGTCCTAAAATCGTTCCATGCCCGCCTCACCCAAAGCATTGATATTGATGGGAAGGAATCTGACGATAGTGAGTGGTCCAGTAGTGATGAGGATGCTGCAGAGAATGCGGATGAAGATGAAGAGGTGGACGTTGAATGACACTATACATGCATGCATCTGTCCATCCGCATGCATGGGTATGTCTGTGTGTCTGTATACTATTGTGAGTAGGTCATGCGGTTCATTGTAACGAATTACATTAAGGACTCCCATTGACCATTGTGTTGTTTATAATATTTTAAACTCATCACTCTTACAATGATAATATTACTCACTACATTTTGTGTACACGTAAGTATCGCTGCACTTTCGTCATAAGTCTTTTCTTGGCTTCCAAACAGTAGACACAGGGTACTTCTAAACCCTTCCCTTTTTTGTGTCTCCCTGAGACAGTACATGTCACTACACCACCCTTTTCAATAAATACGTCCATCGCGCGGGAAAGTTCACGCGGCACATGCCCAACTATTGCTCCATCCTTCATAACGCATACTGCATGTCGGTCGTGTATGTTATCCGGCTCCTTGCACACCGTCAGTACTTCTCCTAGTTCCGGGGTCCAGATTTCTTTATAAACATGATGTCCTCGTACTACACTTTCCACTCTAATTGAATCCTCTACCATTTCACATGCAGTGACGTCGACGCCGATGGAATGCGATACACCCACAATTATTTATTACAACTCGGTCATGTGATCATTGTGCCATTTCGCATGCAGCGGCCTCAGCTGGTCATGTGATCGGATTCATTGATTACGTTAAGTAAATTTAATGGATCCAAGCCCCTTTTGCCGCCAAATGAGCGGGAGATACCAGGTAACTTGGAAGGGCTCTTTCTCATAACGAGAAGCTTACCTCCCCCTGTTTGCCCTGGTTGTCATTTGTAGGTGAGTTGTATTATATGTCTAGGCTATTGGAGCGTCCCGAAACTACTTATTAGGAACGCCGCCTTTGTCGTTGTATTGCATACATGCAGAGCATCGCCAACGTCCTCGGCTACATCTTGAGCTAACGATCGAAGGTTGCGCACACGAAAGGAACAACGAGGATTGCATTTCCAAAACATGACAGCAAAATTGCATGCTGTTAGGACAAAACTTCTATTTCCGTGGAGGGTATTAAGAACGCCCGGACAAAGCGTTTCTAGTACCGATTAGAAGCCGCGGCTTCTAATTGCGAGGTTACGGTATCTCCATGTATGACACGACCAGAACCATGTAGCATTTCTGTTAGTCGGAGAACAAGGCAACTGACTTAGGGTACCTATCACAGTAGGCCTTCTTTGCCATTACAGTCTATTCCAGTCTCAGCATCAGCTAGGTTCTTATACTCAATTCCTATGCCTTGAGGTTTTCTTGCAATTTTGCGTAGAGAAGGAATACCTTCAGGGGTATTTTCAATAAATGGCTTCCACATTCCCATAGATTCATCAATAATACACTCAGTCCCAGGTTCCACAACTTCTCTGCGCCTCTGGTTAAAAGCATGAATTAAAGAATGGGCCATGTACCAAGGATTATCGGGGGCCACAACTTCAGATACCTCTTCCATGACAGGTACCGATCACGAGCAAGATTGAATCTACTTCCAAGATTGAATGGTGGACAAAATCCATCATCTTTAGTTCCCCACAACTCTCGAGTGTTGCACCCATACGCCAATGAAGTACCTAGTAACACACCAATACACTGCCAATGTTCATACTCAGTGAAATGATCAAGAGTGGATGGAAGAGAGCCATTTGTCCAGAGGAAGAAAAGTATGATACAGGAAACATAGCCAGGAAACAGTCATACTCTGAATGCCACCCATCTGTTTGCATCTGTCCAGGCCACTTTATACGTGTTTCCATACGCAGCCATCCATCCTTAGCTCGTTGGCATTGTGTTACACCACCTTCGAGTAGTGACCACTTTTGACCATGGGCACACAACAGATCCTGCTCTGTTACTCCCTGCCCAAGGGTTGAAATAGCTTCACTGACATCCAATTCATCAGGTTCATCCTCCAGGAGCGTTCTTTCACGCTGATGTTCATCGGGTTCTTCTTCTCCCGTAAGCCCGTCTGGAAAGGCCGCGATGTCAGAAGTAACGGGAGGCGTTACGACTTGCTGCTGTGATAGTTTCTTCCAAAACGCGACACTGTGATCAGACACACAAGTCTCGCTACCAATGGTCCACTTAACTCGCCTGCAATTTTTCTTAGGCTTTTCAACAACCACTCCTTCGATTCGAGCCTGTTTCCACGTTGCCCCAAACGTACGCATCAAACTATCCTTCAAACGCAAATTCGCTCCCCTGACCGAAACACGCGTTCCTATCTCGGGGAGGTCAACGCTAGCAGAAGGCCGACTCCTATGCGGTCCAAGATGAGAACCAGGTGTACCATTTGAAGCCATTTTGAACACTTCAATTGTTCTCCAACACGTGACAAATAACCTTTGAAAATGCTAGGTTAACCTAGCGAACGCTAGGTTAACCTAGCATTCGGCGGATATTGGTTGAAATGTTGCTTCAAGACAGGTAAGGGCAACTGACGAATCTGTTTTCTCATCACCAAGTACAATTGAGTCGAAAAAATGTAGTGTTGTTCCCTCACTATTTTCATCTCTGTCCTCCTCCTCCTCCTCAGTTTCTGAGTGGCTAGTGTCTTTGTTACCCTTGTCTTCAACTCTGTCACTCCCGTCATCCTCATTAACTTCATCACTCTCATCTTCATCGATTCTGCCACTCTCATCAACTCTGTCACTCTCATCAACTTTGTCACTCTCATCAACTCTGTCACTCTCATCAACTTTGTCACTCTCATCAACTCTGTCACTCTCATCAACTGTATCACTCTCATCAACTCTGTCACTCTCATTAACTCGGTCACCCTCATCAACTCTGTCACTCTCATCAACTCCATCACTGTCTCCTTCAATCACTCTGTCACCCTCATTTAAGCTGTCGTCCACCTCTTTACCATCATCAGGGATTGCTTCAAAGGGCATCATAACATGAAGGCTGTTCTGATTCTTCACGAAGGCAGCAACACCAAACCACAACATTCCTTTTTTCCCATAGTATGCATCTCCTCCTTCTCGAAACCCCTTCGAAAGAAATTTCTGCTTGAAGTCAAAGGTGAGGTATGCAGTGCTGTTCTTTCTAATGAGATGCATGAGGTGATGCTGCTGCACTTCTTTGACTACGTGTGCCATGAAACGAAATGTACGACGTTCACATTGGTGAATGGTCAGTAAAGCATCAGATAAGGTTGTGAGTTGGCAGTTGTGATAGCTTTTCGCTGTAAAGTGTCATAAAATAGGAAAGGCGCACGACATGCATGGCACTCCAGTCGACCAGCTGCTGAGTAGGTTCTCTTTGGAGCATGATCTTCTGCTAGATCCAGAGTGTAGTATGGGCTATGAGATGTTGTGCAGTATCCATCAGCAATACAACCTTGAATGGTACTACAATTATCCAGTTGAGCCTTGACACTATCAACAAATTCTTGCTACTTCTCCGGTATTCCAAATGCATCAGGGAATTCGCTCATAGTGTGTGAATTCTTATATGCTTTAAACTGACACCTCTCTTCACTGGTCACATTACATTCATGCTCTTTACCTCTTGTACTGAGTTAGTACACCTTTTCTGACATGGTGGGCATAACCGTAGGAGATAAAATCAAACACTAGACCCTTTTGACGTAGAATTTCATCTCGCTGTTCTTGGTCAGTGTCAGTGACTGGGGCCACTGTGTCAATGATTTTGTCCACTATCTCAAAGTTGTCCAAATGAAAGTTAACTTTTATGTAATCTATACCTGCCCTTGCAGACTGTTTCTTGCCACAACCACCTGTGATGTGATGTACGATGGTAAAAAAGAGGGACTTCCCAATGACCTTATGAGCAGCACTGGCTCTTTGTGCATATAGGCTGTACATTGCTGCAATGTCTCGCTTAAGGACAAGTGATTTCATTGCAGCCCAGTGATTGAGAAACTCCATTGTTTGTTCTTAGTAAGTAAGGCCTTTCTAGGTACCCAAGCTATCCTGGCTACATTTTCATCTGAGTACACAAAATCTACCAAGCTCTCAACCACATTATCCTCCACACGAGAAATTGATTTAGTATACCGTTGCAAAGGAAGGCCACGACTAAGATACTCGGCATCTACTTGTGCCTGGAGCTTCAATTCTCCTGCAGTTGTTTCCCCCATGCAGAGATCATTTATCCAGAAATGGGTTGGCATCTTACCCAATGGAGCAAGGAAAAACCTTGCATTCATGGTTCGGTAAGTCTTTTCATGTTTCAGTGACTTTATGATACTTGCAGTGACCAGTGAATGGTCCACCTTATCTTCTGAATGATCATGACTGGCATCAACCTCAGCCACATGCATGTCTTCAAAAGGGCCACTTGGTAGCTGAAATAGATCTTTGAGGACTTTGTCTTGAGGTAGACTCCATGACGGTAGCAGTATCTTTATCCAACCCTTCACTCCCTTCCAAAACAGCGACTGAACCCTTCGAAAACCATCGGAAGTCACGAAATCTTCTTTCACTGTTGCAGATTGTCGTTGTTCTACACTAGGCAAATGCAGAACATCATTTTCGGCGCTAACATCTAGAAGATGGAGAATATTGAAGATATGCTCCCTTGAATGGCTTGATAGAGGCGATTCATGGATCTCTTCAGACAGACCTTCAACAGAGATAGCATTTGTCTTTGTAGCACAACTACGATGAGGTTGGTCACGAATAAGCACGGCCATGGGAGAGGCCACAGGTTGAATATTTTGTTTACATGGACGGCCACATATGCTGCGTCGACATTTACAACAATCATGGCAAATACCTGAATGGCACACGTTCGGCATACGCCACTCCGATGTTTGCCCTTTTCTGAAGTGCATCCTGGCGCCATTGTTCACCCACCAAGCCAGTAGTATAACAAAAGAACAAAGATGAGGCTATTGTAGCGCTGATAGCACTACTCTAAGCTAGAAATACGGTGCATGATACGATTGTAGTACTGCCTGCACGCCGATTATTTACCGAAATTTAATCACCTATGATGACGTAAGTAAACAGTCGATTAATTAATTGGGAACGAGTAAGACTTTGCAGATGTACACTAGTAAGGATTGACGATTTGTAGATTACTTTAGCTTCTGCAAACACTTAATCATAGTATAAATTTTGTTGCAAAATGCTCTGAATAGGCTGCAGAAAAAAGTGTACCAAACACACTTTGCAAGTACGCAAATCGCAAACCACGGACGTTCTGCGTCATGTCATGCAAACGTAGTGTGTCAAATCGATCTGCTACTCAGTGCACACACTGGCAAGTGATAGAGCTTTAAGTGGAATAACGTATCAAAATAAAAAAGCTTGAGGAGGGAATTATGAAAATCTTGTGAGCCCCAAAATTTCCCCGCGTTTCTCGTGGATGCGGTGTTAAACTGCTTTGCATGCATGTTTATAACATTCACTCTGATATGCATGTAATTCTACATGTTATATATGTTGGGATTTGTTCAGCTTTGCTCTTATTAATTGAAATCGTTGTTAGATTACACTTGGTTTCAATGAACTTGGTTTAGTCCTTTTCCCTTAGACGGGGTTTAGTAATGGTAATACAGAGAATTCAAACCTGATTGTAAGGAATTTGATTTTAGTTAATTAACCATTTAATGATTTCTAAATTTGTTTAAGCCTATATGCAGTGCTTAAAGAGAATAATTAAAGCACATTATATAAGTCAAGTAACATGGATATGAATAAAGTTATGATAACTCAAAGTTCAAGCTAGTGATTAAAAACGCATCCATAATCTCAAAAAGTATAGTTTTTGAAAGCTAGTGGTGACAACTTGAAAGTGTAGTGGTATTCAGTGCCTTAGTTTTTCGCACTCACTTGTACCATAGACAAGAATAATAATTAATTTGGTTGCTGTCGGATAATCATAGTCAGAAAAGTAAAAGCCAAACGTAAGGTATACCTTACGTTTTTTCAGACAATTATAGATTAATTGTTTTTATTAATCAAATGTGGCTACCCACATTATAGCAATAACCTGGATTATGTCATAATGCATGGTTAAGATATTAAGCAGGGTGATGCAGTCTGCACTGCTAATATTTTGTTCATGTTCTTATTATCAAATTCATGCACTTCACCGATGTGAGTATTGGATACTCATGACATGAAAATTAACCACAGTATTGTATGTCTGTAATGCAAATTTTATTCAGTTTTTGTTATAATGGCATCCCACTAAAAATGCATGGCAGTAAGTAATAAAAGTTCTAACAGGTTACCAAAATGTAAGCAGCTTATCAAGGGTTTGGGTTTTAAAAAAGAAACAGTTGGCTGAGATAATCAGTTGTAAAAGACTATTTGCAAACTCCAATTGAATGTTTTGCAATCTATTGAAACAGTTTGTTTATTGTTCGAAAGGTGAGTATAACTCTTCCCTGTCGTTATAGCAGTACAAGTGCATGTAATATACAATAAAGTGTACAGCGTAGTCTATTGCTATGATTGTTAGTATTTTATGCCATGGTTTATTTGCATACACAGTAATCAGTTTAAATTGTTTAGACGATAATCTGAGCCCAATCACAAGGAACTGAATGCAGTCGTATTATTATTTGGGTATTCCTTGTGTTTTGTGTAGTGCCACATTTCTCTAGATAGTTATTTTAAGTATTGACTTCACATTTTCAGATAAGTAATTATGTGCATCTTCTGAGCTCCAAGCAAAAGGAACTGGATGCAGTGAAGGCAAGTCTGGAGGAAGTGAAGGAAAATATGGTGGCTATGGAGGTCATCATGTCGAAACAGTTAGACATTCTAAATGTCCAATTGGCTGAAGCACAGGAGGAGATAGCAGTGAAGGAGGCCCAGGTGAAGCAGCACCAGAAGCAGGTGGAAGCTTACAAGGGACAGGTATACTACTGCTATACCTTTAGTACAAATTCTTCTATCCTAGGCAGAGTGCTCGATCATTGAAGTCATGTTGCCCTATAATCCTATATAAATTTGCTTCCAATACACATGAAGAATCACAATTTTAGCAGCCATACTTGTATCCAGGTAGGCTCACTAAACTACTTGAAGTAACAGAACAATGGTCGTTGAAGTAATAAAAAAGTTAAGTGTTCTGGTTATTAATCTACCACAATGCCCTCTACAATCAATAAGTAGTTGATTGGTGCGAACACTGGCGCAAATGGATGAGAATTAAGTTAAGAAAACTGAAAGATCAAAGTGATGACTGTGGTGTTCAAATTCATTACATGTTTGATGAGTGACACCTATTACATATATAGTTGTATGAGTTTGGCAACAATATGTATCTGTGAGCACCATTGTTCTGTCCACATTATTGGTTGTTGTGTTAATTCCTAACCCTCACCAGTGTAGGGAAATGACCTGTGAGACAGTACACATGATCCCCTTCTTGGAAGGTCTTGATCAGAGACTGGAGAAAGGACGTGGTTCCTTTGGATCTGTTTATGAGGTCAAGCTGAATGGCCTTCCCTGCATTGCTAAGGGACTACATGAAATACTGTTAGGGTTAGGAGGGAACTACCAAGTTGCTGAGACTGCCAAACAAGCAATACGACAAAAGTTCTTCAATGAATGTGTCTTATTGAGCAAATTGAAGCACCCCAACATTGTACAGTTTCTTGGAGTTCATTCTACCAGGGGAAATGAGTATCTTGTGATGGAGTACATGCATATGGATTTAGCAGTGTGCTTAAAAACATACCCTGACATACCTGCATCAATTAAGGTCTCTATCCTCCATGATGTGTCATATGGACTGCTCCATTTACACTCTCAGGATCCACCCATCATTCATCGTGACCTTACAGCCACTAACATCCTCCTTACACAATATATGAGAGCAAAAATTGCAGATCTTGGAGTGTCAAAAATATTTGATATTCAGCAGCTCCACTCAGCAACAGAGCAAACTATGGCACCTGGCACGAAAGCTTACATGCCACCAGAGGCCCTGATTCCTTGTCCAAAGTACGATTTTAAGTTAGACATATTTTCATTTGGAGTCCTGTCCCTGTATGTGGCCATTCAGGAATTTCCTATTGAATATGAGCATCAAATAACTGCAGCAGTTGTTAAGAAGCAAGAATTTCAAATTAATAGACGAAAGCATTGTATTGAAAAGATGGGGGTGGATCATCCTCTTCATCCATTGGTGATCAAGTGCCTTCAAGACAGATCAGTGCTAAGGCCTGCTACTAAAGAGCTTTGTGGAATGATTGAAAGTATCCTTTCCCAACATAAGAAGGAATGGAAAAATGTGTTAGAGGTAGGACATAGAGATACCGTTTGCAGTGTGCAGTAACAACGTAGCTTGCCATTGAATACAGCCAAACAATAATGGATCGTTTCCACGAAAAGGGAGCTGCCACATACATTATAAAATTTCCAGCACGTGCAATAGAAATGTTATTTAAAAATTCAGAGCCATGACAGATACTCCTATTCTCAGTGCGTAAGAAGTAATGTGTAGAGGACATTTCAGACTTCTAGAATATCAAAACAATTGAAATCTTGAAAAAAACATGGGTTAGGTCCCTTTTCGTGGAAACGATCCCATATGTATAAATATAATTAAGTGGACATAAGCCTATTGATGCTATATTTGTGGCATGTATCATCTCAACGCAAGCAACAATGCAACTCTCCATCACAATTTAGCATCCAACGTTTAAGGGCACTTAGCCCATAGTTCGAAGTTTATAACTGGTCAAATATTTAGCTCAGCACTCATGGGAAAATATTACTGATTGTTCCATTTAGCACGTACGTAGCACAATAATAATAATGACTTACTACGTATAAATGAACAGTATACATGTACCTGTACAGTACCTATAGTAAAAGCTCATTCAATGCATCGTCTATCTTGGCAGTGCTTCAATATAGTAACCCTGCATCGATCGAGTAATACTTATAGCTAGAAAAAGAACAACACATGAAAACATTCAAATTCAGTCTTATATCAATTGTGGTGTTTTGTTTGAACAATAATTTATTACATCTAGCCTGGATGATCTGCCACTGTTATGCAATGAGCAATTAGTTCCATCAAAGTTTTCATGAACACAGTCTCTCGTACATTTTGCACAATTAATTAAGATTCAATCCAAGCAAGTTTTTACACTGCTACACATACATAGTCTATGAAATTACACAAAACCGGTGTAATATGTGCTTTTTTTTCCCATGGTACATATGTATTCTCACCTCTTTCTCAAAAAGTTAAACAAATTGTGCTACATTATTTTGTACATGTACACAGTGAATTAATCTATGGATATTTACGTTCACGTGTGATTGATTATTTGGCAAATGTTTCTATCCTCCATACAGCTCTACATCCAGAATCGGATGCTAAAAGGTGAATCTGATCACAAAAAACAGCTAGGAGCAATCTCGAGGAATGAGGTAAGAAGTATTAATGTGCCAAGTGAGTGGCCATGTATTTGAGTCCTGCTGTTAAGGCTCTGAGTGGAAGAGAACCATATTTCATTATTAGGACTAACATTTGTTGCACTCAAAGTTACCATGTCGCTTATTTTTTCATGCAGCCAGCATATTTAGCTGTGTATTTGGAGCATACTGGGCCATTTACTTAATACCATATTTGCATCTGTGTATGCAGTCCAAATGCTACTACATGTAACTGACCTCTTGTCTACGAATATATAGCTCTCTATTTACATGTACGTATCTGCAAGATGCAGGTGTTACACCGCCGATTACATTTGACTGATCCTAATTCCTTACCTTACTGCAGGGTTCGTTTGTTAATGACCAGCTAACACATCAAACTGCATCACAGTCTTGTATTGTAAAGCCTCAAGCTAGAATGAAGTGAACAACTAATGATTTAAGGACACTGATGTAGGCATCCAAATTAGATTCTCTAACCACCCCGTTTCCCAAAATGTATTCATGAGTTCAATGTATTTCATATTCAGTAATGAGCAGTGTTTCAGATGGGCTTTTGGAACCTCATTTCTCAGTCGAGCGGTTCGATGCACATGTGTAGTATTGAAAAATGGCCTGCAACCAAAGAACTTTGTAGAACGATTGAAAGTATCCTTCCCCAACATAAAAAGGAATGGGAAAATGTGTTAGAGGTACGGTATAGAGCTATTGTTTGCTTTTAGCAGTAACAAAAAGTAGCTTGCCATTCAATACAGCCAATATATATTAATTGGACATAAGCCTGTTGATGCTATATTTGTCGTATGTATCATCTCAACGCAAGTAACAATGCTACTATACATCGTCTCCATCATACGGGCACTCAGCCTGTAAGTTCGAGGTTTATAAGTATTCAAACATCTTTGTGCATGGGAAAAGCTTCACCGATTATGCCAATTAACACGTACATGGCACAATATATGTAATGGCTGTGGCAGTGATAGCGATAAGCTAGGTCACGTGCCAGAGTGGCAGAGATTAGTCATAAGGACAAGTGCCACAGTTCAGGCATAATTGAGCAGTAAAGTTTTCCTGCAGCTCCAGGGCTTTGGTGACCTGCGCATTGATATTGGTTTGAGGTTAAAATACCTACTCATCATAAGAAGGTCGACAATTGGACGACTGAGAGTAGCTTCAGATTATCCCGCACTGTGTAAAAGGGTTGTATAAGTATACAGCTGCGTATAACCAGAGATAATGTATTATCTCAGTATAACTTGAAATAGCATGTGTGTATACTGACCACTGCTATGGCGTGGACTTTGTACGCATACATTACACGACTCCATATACGCAGTACAGTATTGTATATAACAATTGGGACAGTTTCCGCGAAAATTTCCCCACGGATTTATTATAGAATGTAATAAAAATGCATTGCGTTTCCTTGCTGATGCTACGAGGTCCAATACCCCATGGCGTTCAAAACTGCCACATCTTGAAGTAGGAGAGTTCGAATCGCTTCAAATTCAGTATGTATACATATAGGGCTATTGATATGTTCAGTTTGTTAATTTTTACTCTATCCGTCACAGAGATACAGCTGTGCTAAGTTAATGCACGTTTCCCGCTCGATTGCACCATTATTGCATGCAACCTGTGTTCGATTCTCGCAATCCACAATAAATTTTGATAACTTCTTTGTTCCGCCCATTTCTCCACCTTAAACTAAGCTAGCAGTTCGCAACTGTTTTTGTCTCACTCCGGCAGTGAGTTTGTGCGAGAAAATTAAAAGAAGAAGACTGCTCACTTTGCCAGACAATCATACCAAATTAACGGACCCTAGTGAATGGTTGCAGTAATCTTGCGCCTCCCACACGGCTGTTTCGTTCGTGACATAGGTTTATAATTAGATTGAATAAACCAAATTACGGTATGGCTAAATATGGTGTACAATAAACTCATTATAAAATTACATGTAACATCTAAAGGAGGCATTTTATGCAAAACCGTTACAGTAATGCAAAATCCTTTTGGTGCTAGCTTTAAAACAACCACTTCCTAATCCAATACTGCGTATGCGCAAAGAAAAGCACATCGGCTCACAATACACTAACAGTTGCGCATCTCGGTGCTTATTTTCGTGTCTAAAATTCGACGATTTGGTGCTCCAAATCCCGCCTTATAAACTCCATGTTAAAAGATAAGAAGTGAACTTCATAGAGTGATTAGTCATGCTATGAAACCACTGGCTACCACGCGGTCTATATAGGCTGTACAATGAAACAAACCACAAACTGTTTGTAGTAGCTGTAAAGTAGAAGACCTATGCTGGGTCTGTGGGTGCAAGCTAAACAAAGGGTCAAAAGCGGTGAGGAAGCAGGCAGCAGTATCTGCTAAGATAGAACGCCACACATGTGCATACAAGTGTACAAGCTTCACCGAGGAATTGCTGACCGCTTTCCACTTTGACGTATCCAGACAGCCCTGAGATCCACCCACCAATGTTCTGCAGATAGTGCGAATTGGTGTTAAGGTAGAAGGTGCAGCACAAAAGGAGATGCGCCCTTACAAGTGCTTACTGAAGCCGTATGATTGGGGTGTTGAGGAGTGCAAGGTATGTATGGATATGTACATGTATGGATAAATCTAGCAATTGTCATAGCCATCTTTGTACCACACTTCAGGGTTGTATGTAAGGATAGATGGCCCAAACCCAGGCCATATTCTGGAAACAGTCCTGCTGAAATTGTGGAGCACATTATGGCTGTATCACCACCACCAATAATAAAGAACCCCATACAGCCACCATTAGCAGACACTCGCTGTAATGAGTCAGCTGGAATGCTCCATCTGTCTTGGTGTGCTCACACAACCAATGCAGCTTCCATGTGACAAAGACAAACCTGTATGTGCCACTTGTCTGGTACAGTGGATCCACCTATGTGCCACACGCTGTCCCTGCCACTGCACCCCTGAAGTGCAAAGATGTCAATCCCACTTCTAGTCTGATTCAGCAACTCTGCATAATGTTTTGGTGGTGTGTGGCACATTCAAGAGCAGCGTGAAAGCGATCAGCACAACTCACATTGTTGCACTACTGTCCAACGACAGAAAATGCAACTTGTTAGTAAAGTCCTGCACCAGATGCTCAATTCTAATTAGGAGAACTGCATACAGATTCCAACAGGAGGGAGAGTAAGTGTAGGTGTAAATGAGCGTTTTAAATTTAACACCGATCTTGTCATACAGCCTTTGAAATTGGTTCGTGTATCCACACCACGAGCACCACTCTTAGAACTCAGTGCTTGCACACGCAAGCGTCGTGTTCATGAGCTTCAGATGACGCGGTCCATCCTGAGTGCTGGTGTCGAGGATGCTGACATCTTGTTTGAGGATGAACTGAGGTGTCTGAGTGAGGAAAGGAAAGAAAAAGTACTCCATGATGCAGGGATCACTATTAACATTCCACCAAAGCAAGGGCTTGCCATTAAGTCCACGCTAGGTATAGGCTAAGGATTCTTAACAGTTTAGCCACATGCAGCAGCAAAGGAATATGAACATAAATAACTTTCACTTAACTTCCTTACAGGTGGTTGAGCAAGCTGGGGTATACTTAGGCAGTGAGAGAAAGCATCGTGCTCTTAGCAACAAGCTTGTTGGTGATAACCTTGAGGTGGGACTAGTTCTGTTTTCCTTTAAACTCAGCAAAGGTGGGGAAGAGCTCCATGGGGCAGCTTTTGCCTATATACACTCAGCCTCACAAGGAAAGTTGTTCAACTTTTAGAGCAGAATGAAATGTAAGACAAATCACATCTGTTCATGTAACTGTATAAGTGGTTTTATGTACAGGGAGGGCACGCTCACCTGGCATGATGGAACAATTCCAGATGATGAGATATGGCTTAAGCTGGGTGGTGACAAAGGTGGTGCATGTGGCTATTTCAAGATGAATTTCCAGATTGTCAACATCCCAGCACTGAATTCTGTCCACAATACATGTGTTGTCTCCTACTTTGAAGCAAGTGACACACTTTCCAACTTCCATGTGGCACTGGACAGATTCAGAGGTGAAGCGGCCAACATCTGTACAATGAAGTCAAAGTAAGAAAGAACATTTTTTTATATCAATAATTTACATATTAGCATATACAAGGGACTACAAGTTCTAAGTGTTCCTCTGTGGTGATTATGAGTTTCTTTCTCGGATGTATGGACATTTTGGTGCGAGTGGTAAAAACATAAATTTCAAACATGGCTAATGCAACTTCTACCTAACGTATAGGGAAGCAGCCATGCATATTATACCTGACCACCCTAGAGCAGTTTCAGATGTCAGGGAGAGGCTGTTTGAGAACCGACCTTGAGGTCGAACATCAGCAGTGGTCAAGGTGGTTTTAGTGTTATGTAAACTTTACCACGGGTGCAGACCTTACAACTTCTGTAAAATAATGATAAATGCTAAACTTTTCACTTGCATGAGAGCCTGAAAACTGTAAAATGGTTGGTTGTGGATGATTTGTGCAAATCCAGCCAGGTGCGCTGTGCTGTTAATTCTTCCAATTGAGCGTTTCATCTGTGCACAAAGTCAAAACTATATTGTTCAAAAACATGTATGTGTAAATATCCATGCAAAAATGACGAAAATAGTGCTATTCCTGCCACGAAGGAGCAACTGTCTACCTTTGTATTCCTATAAACTGCAGATGGAGTTCTTATCTGTAGCCACAACTGTAAGGTCTGCACCCTTGGTAAGTTTACACAACGCAACCTGAGCCAATATCAAAGACAATTCAACCTTTCTGCTGAAAGAGTAGAAATAGTCCAGCGAGCTCCTGCGTGTAATCAATCATAGATAGTAAAGTCTACTTCACTATCTATGGTGTAATTCACCGATTCACACGCAACACAGGATTGCAAACAGTGTATATATGTACGTGTACATGGTGTCGGAGTGTTGCAATGCAGTAATGAGTCTATATCTAAAGACCGATCACGTGCATATTGTGTAAGGTCATCCGCGTGCATCTGGCCATGGCAAGTACAGTGGAAGCTCAAACTGCTGAGGAAGCGAAAAGTTTGTCCAAGACTGAGTCGTGTGACCGGAGCCCATAATGCAAGCCAGCAGGAATCTTGCAGTTAACAGAAATATCAACCAGTTTCAACGTTTGATGCGTGGACATGGTGCAGCAAAAATGAGACACACTTATACACGCCAGTCTGGCGGCTCTTTTATCTGAGTATAATTATGTAAATGAAACACACACCTTATCTTAAGTGGTGTATGTTCAGCAAGTACCACCATTGAAGCACTACTTCTCAGTTTCACTGATTCAGTTATTAAAATATGGAAATGGCAGCAGATCAGAACGGCAACTCATTCTGGTCGCGACATGCATGTTAATCTCGGCCTACACAAGCGCTAGCGGTCTGAACTCTGGACAGCTAGGGATTCGGCTGAAATAATGAAATGCGTCGGATTCATGTGCGCGGAATGAAAACGATTTTGGCTAACCTGCGCAGGTTTGCTAATGATCAGTAGGACACAGTAGGACATTCTTAACATGAGCAAACTATTGAAATAGCTCGCGCGAATGTTACACAACTATAACGTCGATCAATCACTTCCTTTCAGTTGTGCGTTTTAACCACACGCGGCTCTTGTCTTGCGCATCATACTGATAAAAATCCGGCACAATAATCTACCCGCTTTGTTTCTCCAAACTTTCAGATCATGACTCACTATACTAAAAATAGAATGCTTGCCTGCAGATTTCCAAATATGGAGAAAGATATGCTGGTTTCACCTATAATTGTGCCCATTCACGAGTGGTACAGTGCCAACTATATGCATCCCAGCAACAGACTAAAGCCTCGCTTATAACCACGAGTGACGACCTTGAGATTGTAAGTCACCCTAGGTAGGGGGCTTGGGGTTAATAGATATATATACATGAGGTACGATAAGTAGAACCATATGTCAATGGACCCAATCTAACTAATTCAATGTGTATAGTATACGTTCCGTAATACCATATGTAATGAACAAGTGAACGTCATACGCACACAAGCACACAAAAATACTGCAGATTTGTGCATCCTACTTGTTCAGTGTCATGTGACCACTCCGTAATCTGCCAGGCCATACGTTATAGGGCCACACAATATAAAATAATCCGCTATGTTGGTGCACGTGTTTAATTTGTGGTGTAATATTAATCACAGTGAACTCAGCGCGGTATATAGGGGCCTATTTATTAACTACCCGCTGCGAAAGTACACTGATGCACGAATCGATACGTTTCCCCATGCATGCATGCAATGCATGCATGCTTAGGCCACATCAAACTAATCTTTAGTTTCTGGTCCCCGCCCGCATCCTTTTTTCGGAAAACCTGTTTATCGGGACTATGATCATATTCATATACATAATCATATGCAATATCTTCTCACGTGTGTAGAGCTCTAGTCTTATTCTTTGAACAAGCCCTAACCCTAACCCTAACCATACTAAACATCAGCCAGGTCACTAAGGGTAACCAGTACAAGGATCGGAGCTTTAATTCTACGTCAATCACATTGAAGGGCGCTCTATAGCCTACGTGGTATTGTACGACAGTGCATGCATGGCTATATATTGACATGCAGCATTGAATTATCTAAGTCCAGCTGTCTTCATGCTACATGTACTACAGCAAGTACTACTTATCTATAGTCGGGTGGGACTTACTACCGCGTTTGGTCGGGTACCCACCAAACGCGGTAGTAGGGCCCCTGCGGAACGGGAAGAAGGCAAACAAGCTGTATACGGTACCGTTTTAGAATCTCTAGAATGCAGGTGAAATTGAATCAATTTGACGTTACTTGGAGTGGAATAATGTAGTCTTGAAGTCATAATCGCCTAGTCTCGTACCCAGACCCTTATTCCCGCAGCTGCGGATGGATTACATCACCGTAGCGGTGATGTAATCTATCCGCAGCTGCGGGGATAAGGGTCTGGGTACGAGACCAATAATCGCCCGCCCGCCCGCGTGCTATAAATATAATCATAGATTATTTAGAGATACTCTACATAATCTATGATATAATGAGAAGGACCAGAAACTAAAGATTAGTTTGGTGTGGCCTTATAAGATATTGCAGCGTGTTTCAAAACGTGGCATGTAGGGCAACCTACGAAAATGAGTTTGAGGACCACCGACCAAGCAAATTGATGCCACAAAAAAAAAAATGACAATGACATAACCGTGCGAAATATCGCTGGTCTTTTTATTTTACCCGACTTTAGATATAGAGACGGTAACAACGTTTTTTATGATGGCTATTTGCTTTAATTACTTTTTTTTTTCAATAAGGTGTCTTCTATACGTCACGGTAATAAATCAGAAACTTTATGCCGCCACGGATCGCTGATCGCGAAGCAATCATTAATAATGCTAACGTCGAGACGGGAACGGTACGGAAACATTTTTCCGACGGTTACTTTATTTCAATCGACGTCACACCGACCATCCACCTTACGATGCGCCCTGTGTACGATCTCTTTATAGGCATAACTAAATGTATGCATTGAACGTATGCGCGAGGATCCAGATATGGTATATGCGTGTGAAATTTCTCATGCGGGTGAAATTTCTCATGCGTGTGAAGTTTCTCATGCAAGTGAAATTTCTCATGCGTGTGAAATTCCTCGTGTATGTGAAATTTCTTATGTAAGTGAAATCTTTCATGCGTGTGACATTTTATTCTCATGCGTGTGAAATTCCTCGTGTGAGTGAAATTTCTCGTGCGAGTGAAATTGTTCATGCGTGTGAAATTCCTCGTGTAAGTGAAATTTCTCATGCTTTACTCTGTCAGTGAAATTTCTCATGCAAATGCATTTTATTCTCATGCGTGTGAAATTTCTCGTGGGGATGAGATTTTCCATGCGAGTGAAATTCCTCATGTGAGTGAAATTTTCTGTCATCGGAATTATTTTTTACCAATAATTAGAATATACCATATAATTAGAGAACAACACCTGGTAAAAAAAAAACATTCCGCTGTGCTTATTTAAGTTGCTGATCATGCTCAGTATCAAATTCATTTGAATTTCAACAAGTACAGTCCATTGACATGAAAAAATAAAAACAACACAATGTCATAGAGAATGGTCAAGTGGTCAGATGAATCCTAAAATAAAAATAAACAAATGTGTATCTCAATTTAGTAGGGTAAATTCATGGATTGAATAGATCGTGAAAAATGGAAAAAAAAAATTTAATGTTAAAAGTGAGTGTATTTGTGTACGCATATGCCTATCTGATGTTCCAAGTGGTTGCTTCCATTGATCAACAAAGCTATACTTGTGTCCCAAATATCTCTGTACCTTGTTAGTGAAATTCTAATAATCACTTATGAAGAAAATAGATCAAAACTTACTATATGTAAACAAGAAACAAATAAATAAGCAGTTGAATAACAACATCGTCTAACAAATGCTAACTATAGCAGATGCAACACATGTGCATACTCACATATGCTGAACATGTATTCCTAAACAAAAATAAATTATTTAACTGATAAACTTTTAGGAGTCTCTCTCTAGCCAACAGTGTGCCCATTCTTTGTCCCCATACTGTTTATCCTCTTAGTTACCATGCCATGACCTGCAGAATGGGGAAATGTGGTCATATGCCGCAACTGCTTGCACAGTGTCTGTCATTTTTCCCACCTTGCGTGTTAGAGTCACAGCATCACAAGAGACCACAAACACACCAGCCTGCATGGCTGACATTCTCATTGCCAGAAGAGCTAAATACAGAGCTAAGTAGCAAGATGTGCATAACTTGTGAGTGTGTGAGTTATTACCTCCTCCTACAGAATTAGTTGTCGTCATAGTCGTGTAAAGTGTCGAGATTGATAAGTGGGATGGCCTTGGCGTGATAGGGATGTTTGTGGTGGTGTTGGAGGAGATAGCAATGTGTTGTGGGTAGAGGTTGCAATATATTCCTGGAACTATCTGGTAAAATCTCCAACACACACACACACACATTTACACACACACACACATTTACACACACACACACACACATTTACATACACACACATTTCAAGAAATAACCTAGTCAAAACAATGATGAAGCAACGGAAGTATAGTTAGCACAATGTGAAAGACTAGTTCAAGAAATCATCATGACTATATTTATCGATTAAGAGAGTGTGTTGGTGTGCACAAGTGTTTGTGTGTGTGCGCGTGTGTGTGTGTGTTTGTGTGTGTGTGTGTGTGTGTGTGTGTGTGTGTGTGTGTGTGTGTGTGTGTGTGTGTGTGTGTGTGTGTGTGTGTGTGTGTGTGTTAGTCTTGCTAGCCCGACATACATCGAACTTTGACAGGGCTGGGAACGAGGGATATACATATGTCTGGTGAATAACGCAAGTGTTTACATTTTTTTGCCAAATTTCTGGCTAAACCAATCAAATTTCAGATTGCATATTGTCACGTGACAATGCTATAAATTGTAATGGATGGCTATTCAGAACTGCCATCTGTCAAGTTATTAGCTCTGCTAAGGCATGGCTGGATTACTGTTAGTTTCGTGAGTGTGGTTAATTGCCTTCAAGTACTTCCCAAGAATAAACATATTCCGAACTTACATCCCTCATTCCCAGCCCAGTCTCAGACCACTAGTGCATGCAGCAACATGGCCGAGGAGATTCCAGTAATGCAATCTAAGGCTGGCGCATGTAGATCTGTTCTCCTACTTGCTTAAGACTGTTGCTTATAGAGGCATTCAACTTTAGCGCTTATCGTCTTATATGTAACTTCAAGTGTTCGGTGTCTTTCGCAAAGACTACATATGTGTGAGTCGTCCTCATCATTTTCTAGAACGTAGTCATGGGCATTTTGGACATGTGGAAGATGTAATTGTCAGGTAACAAAGACGAACAGAAGGGTTTAATTACAAATGTAAACACTGGCACCAGACGTACTTCCAAATGTATGCTCCTCGTTTCCAGCTCTGTCGAAGTTTAATGTACATCATTTCCGTGAAAATGGACCTAATGCATGTTTTGTCCAATTTTTTATATTCTAGAAGTCTGAAATGTCCTCTACACATTGCTTCTTACACACTGAGAATCGAGTATTTGCCATGGAGTTTTAATTAAGGCTCTGAATTTTTAATTAGCTATACGTATACATTTCGACGCAAGCGTTACATTTCTATTGCGAGTACTGGAAATTTTATAATGTATGCGCTAGGTCCTTTTCGCAGAAATGATCTCAATTAATGTTTACAATAAGATTAGCTAATTAATTAATATTGCAGTTACTAAGAAGTGAAACACATTTAAAAATACTAATAAACCCTAAATTCAACCTACATTCAAATCACATTTCATAGAAACACGTTTCTAGTTACACAATGTTTTAGACTCATAGTACTAGTATCTATAGGCCTTAAAACTTGTAAAACAAAGCATTGCAAGTGGACCTATCAATTCTATTTGCATCTATACATACATCTAATGTGCTAAGAAAAGTATAAGTTTTAGCTGCACTTAAATAGCAAGCAGCTGTGTCACTAAAGGCGATCTAGAGCTTTCAGCAGTGTTTCTCTTACTTTAACAGCTATTAGCATGGCCTTCTTTAGCTGGGTGAATGACTTTGGGTGGCCTTCCCACTTGCTGAGTTGACATGAAATGTTCACACACCTGATGATTGTATGGATTTAAAGAAATTAATACACATGCCATCATATTGGGGTGTACATTGACACCATTTCACCACTACCATAAAATGCTCTTGGCAACCCTAATAACTGTTTTCTAGCAGATGACAATTTTTCAGTTCTACAGGACATGAAGTGTTCTCTGTGCTTAGAGGTTCTCAACCAGCCCCTAGAGCTGCCACAAAGTACTTGTGTGTGCCAAATGCATCAAGCAATTGATAGTGGTGTCAGTGGATGTACGGTGTCCCTGTTGTTATGACACAGCACCATTGCGTCTTAACTCTACACCCAACTTGGTACTGAACACCTTGGGCAATGTATTCATACACTGTGCAGCCTGTTCCAGGGACATCAAAGCTAGAAGTTTTGCTGATCACCAGTGCACACCATGCATCTCCTACTGAAGAGGAGGTGATAGCAGCTGCAGATGTCCTGATACGCATGCCATCAACAAGCCCTGTGAACCCTGTTTTGCAATGTCCAACATGAGGATAAGTATGTGCACACACAGACACAAAGACAGACACACACATACACATACACATACACACAGACACACAGTCAAAGCTAAGTGTAATCACTGATCTGATCGCTTCCTTACAGCCAGTCCATTCATGAGGGTTACAGCCACCCACAATCTAACCAAATCAGTTAGCAAGAGGACACTCAAGCAAAGGTGTCAAGCGATGAGCCATGTGCGTGACACTGACAGTGGAGGGGAGGCATCTACTCAAAACAGAAATAAAGTGGCTGGGTGACGAAGAAAAGCAGCATATGCTAGTGGAGTCAGGGATAGCTATGGACATCAAAGTGAGTGCAGACCAAGGCCTAGCAATCCCTTGGCACAAGCTGCGACACCTCTGAAGGTTATCATATGCACATTGGACCACAGCAATTTGTTTTTAATAACTCTGTTATCACTTACACATAAATTTAGATGGCTTAAGGCTTCAGGAGTCACCATTGCTAATGAAGAAAGGATGCGGCAAATCTCAAGAGAGATGATCAGGGGCAACCTCAAAGGAGAGAGTGACCCCTTTTCAGTTTCACTGAAATCTGGGGGAGAGGAGATATGAGGAGCTGCCCTGGTCTATGTTCCAAATCTGGTGGAAAGGTGTTCCAACTGCTGGATGAGAATGCCAAGTAATGAATAAGCTACATGCAAGATGGTTTTATAAATGCATACACTGTATGTGTTTTTTATGTACATAGAGCTGGCAGGCTCACTTGGCATGATGTAATCCCCAGTGATGAAGTATGGATCAAGCAAATGGAGGGATTAGGAGTGATGCACAATTGTTCCACAATTGCATCTCAAAGCCGATTTTTTAACATTTCTCTATCCCAGGTTAGAATTGATTGTATGTCGATCATTGCACTTGCCCCTTCCCCCCTCACACCCTTCCCTCCATATAGGTGTGCTTGCCAGGTCTCCATATAACTCTGGGTATCTTCACAAAAATCTTCAAGCTCCTTGAGGACACATGCCACGAGCAGGATTTGAGACTTGCCAGTTCCTCTTCACAAATTGCAGCTAGCTCTTCCACATTTGAGGAGTACCACCAAGAGATGCTGAGAATGCTGTCAGCCAAGGAAGACCTCACAAGCCAAATACAAGGGCTCAATGGTCATGAGCAGCTGACAACATCTTTGTCCATCCTCTAATACTATGGTGAGACAAATGAGGTGGTTAAAGGTCTCCTTGAGCAAGCATTGATTATAAGAGACAAGCTGTAAAAAAAGTCGTGAGTTAAACAACACTGCATATGACTCTGACTATTGATTAACTATACTGGAACAATTACTATCAAAGGAAAAGCGAATTGTAGAGTCCAAAAGGGATTTACATTAAAGGATGGACCATTTTTCAAACAGCTTGATGTTGCTCACCAGTCCTTTAATGTTGAAAGGCAAAGTTATTTTGGAGGTGCCTTCATTGGCAATCATGTGCACAAGGCATTGCAGGTACTTAAAAGTATACATAAGTGTCAAGGTTCCTACTCTGTATCACTGTGCCAATGCACTGTGCACACAGCCTATGAACATCGAAACCCTGTGCAATTCCTTGACTAAGGTGGTGGTGAATGACAAACCAAGTCTGACAGCTGACATTTTGAAACATGCCACAAGTTGTATGATGCATCATTTCTATCTGGCGATAGCATTCAATAACTTAGTAAGTTTAAACATAAACTTTTAATGTCTATTGTCCTGAAAGTCCCCGCGGGGGACGAGCGTGCCCCATGGTGGACAGTAATCAAGATTGTTGGCATTCGTGTAGAGTAAATTATCAATAAAAGCTCCCAAAGCAGGTTAAATCTTAATAGAGTTTCAGCTCTGGGCCCAAATAACCTAGGTGTAGCGTCTTACCGTTAGTTATACACAGAGCGTTGACTTTTATCTGTTCTAATTGCGCGTAGCACAACGTGAAAACAACTCATCTTTCCGATTCAAAAAATACTTGGCTTTTTAAAAATAGCCATGCTTATTTAGTTCGCACAAATGAGTGCTGGTGCCGATCGGCAGTCCATATCTTCGTCGTGCAGTCGTACTGCAACAGCCTCAACACACAGAGAATCAATTCCTGTACTCGTACCCAGACCAAATTTCACGTAAGCTTCATTGCAAATTGCGCGTGGCACATACAAGTCATCTACATACATGCATGTGGTAGCACTGCAAAGTACATGTAATATGCTTAGCTAAGCAATCCCTTCCTGTACCAGAATTGCACATCCCTAGAACTGTACCACCGGTAAGCACATAACAGGTGTCACAATAGGATGCAGCCTTTGTACCACAGACCACACAGCGCCTTCTTGCACGGTAGTTATAGGGCTCACAATTCTCAGTAGACATCCTTCTCTTTTCATTTTGCTTTTTGCTGTACTCAGGCAGTGTGTGAATGGGCTTCAAGGTGTGGATAGCAGGCCTTATAATACTCGATGCCTCAGAGCCAGTAGATGATCTTGTACATCGTCCACTGTACAGCTCATTGTTAATTAGTTGAAAAGCCAATCATATCCAGAAATCGCCCATACATAGGCGGTCATCTTGCTTTTTTTTTCAAATTGAATTCTAAACAAGTTTGTAATTTCCTATAAATCGGTTAGATTGTGAATCTGTGCTTCATAAAATTATACCATGAACCATTCGTGTACTAAAATCAAAAGAAAAAAATTAATTTATACCGCGCATAATTTATTCATAAACGAATACATTATTAAGCCATACATTGCGTCATCATGGATGCAGTTACAATTTATGTCAACTTTTAATGGATATGAAGTTTAGCGCGCAAGCTATAAATGCAGTTAATTAAGAGATTAGTGTCCACGTTACGTTATTGAATACGTTATGGCCGTGATTAGTTTTTAAATAGTTTTAATTTGTTTTGTGGAGTATTTGGCTATCAGATGGTGTACACCGATCGACTCCTGAAACGGACGAGATACCATGGACGAAGCTATGGAACGAATTCGAAGCCATCAAGACACGCTCGACTGTCATATAGGATCGAAGGACGTAAGAAAGAGGTTAGCGCGTAACTTTTTTGTGCACAGTACATTTGCTTTGGTATTCACCTCATTCTATATCGTTTTTGGGGGTCAATATAGCGCGTACTTGTCGCATAGGCCTTGGCTAATTCTCTTCTGTAGCGCCCGGTTTTGCGTCGTTCTATCAAGTAGCGGGGGAGGACGACGACGTTATTTACTTTTGCTGCAACACATTGCACTAGCGTTTGAGTTACCGTTCGCTATCTGTAGTGGTGGCAGCTGGTATGTATGCACTAATACTAACTTTGTCTAATGGGGTACCTGTAGAGGGGCAGTGTTACCGAGCCATCATGTGTGTGATCGCGTGGCAAGGTAAAGGGGAGTGGTGACAGTACAAATGTGTTAGTGGGATGGAACTGGAAGGCGTGTGATGGTATATGTATGCAAGTGGGAGGGGGGAGGGGAAATGATAGGCGGGAGGAGGGGTGTGTAATGTGTAGTTGGGAGGGTATTATAAGTGGGAGCAGAGTGTGTAGTTTGTAGTTGGGAGGGGTGTGATAGGTGGGAGGAGGGTGTGTAGTGTGTAGTTGGGAGGAGTGTGATAGGTGGGAGGAGGGTATGTAGTGTGGAGGTGGGAGGAGGGATGTGTTAGGAAGGGGTGTGAATTATGTACATGTGGTTTAGGAAGGGGTGTACATGTATGTAGGAAGGGGTATGAGTGTGTACTACATATGTGTAGTGTAGGCGGGTGTGATGATATTAATGTCTTCATGTGTGGTGTGAGTTGTGTACATGTGTATAGGAAGGGGTGTGTGTACATGTGCATAGTATGTGGTATGTGTATACGAAGAGGTGTTGTGTAAATGTGTGTAGGTGGGAGGAGTGTTAGTTGTGTACATGTGTATAGGAAGTGGTATGAGTGTGTGCATGTGTTGTAGTGTGATGGTACAAGTGTGTGCATGTGTGTAGTGTGATGGTACAAGTGTGTGCATGTGTGTAGTGTCAGTTGGCTTGTGGTTGTGTACTTTTTGGTTTCTTTTAACCACTAAAACCACTACATGTAGTGAGGTACAGAACAACATTTGCCAAAAGTTGCATGCAGGGCCTTGGGCAAATATTGTTTGCAACTCATTGAATAAGGGTAAAAGTTCAGAGTTTAAAAGTTCAGCGTTTACTGATTCTTTTACCCATATTAATATGACCTTCCATGGGACAGCAATTATATACTGTCTAATCCCTATACTGTTGGCCTTCTCCCTATACTGTTGGCCTTCTCCCTATACTGTTGGCCTTCTCCCTATACTGTTGGCCTTCTCCCTATACTTGTGCATGACATTATATATTGTATTCCCTCAGACCTATAGACGTTCTATCACAGCACATACGTGTACAGGTCTTGCCACACAACAAAATTCATGACATTGGGCCTTTGTCTTTGTATAAACATCCAAATTAAGATAGGATCTAAGGGCAGGTATATCACACACACACACACACACACACACACACACACACACACACACACACACACACACACACATACAACACACAGTATGTCTCAGCTTATGAAGTGGGAAACTCAAATCCCATTGCAAACATTGTTTTGTTCAGATTACACAGTGACAGAAACAGAGTAACAATGACATCAAGTTCTATGAGCTTGAAGGTGATCGAAGCAATGGCTGCATTCAACCAACTGGCATCATGAATTACTGTTACTTCAACCTGTCCAGTTCTTGCGGAGCTATATAGCCATCCTTTCTAGGTGCTGTATGTATTTAAACTAACAATGACATTAAATGACATTTTATGTAACGTATATTTATATGAAGTGTTTCAGATAGCAGTTGATATGATTCAGGCATCTTAACCACAGCCAGCGTATGATTATCTGTTGAAGAAGTTTAGTTGTACATGTAATAGCATCTCTTATGTGCATGTACATGTATGTATAAATGACCTTTTGGTGACAGAACACGCTTTTGAAGGTTCAGTAGTGAAAACGAAAGCAGAAAAAAGCTTGAGCATCTGCTAAATTTTGCCCCATCACCACTGAGTTTCACTCTGACGACATCCTCAATCAATTCTGGATGGAGTGCCACCTGATGCGTATACAAAATTTATTGGGGTAAACTTATGTTATTGTACATGTACTTACAAGTTCTTCTCAATCGTGTCACTCAACGTTTCATTCACACTGCAGTATACTCCATTGTGTGGTTCTGGTACTCTGTGAATCTTTCTTCTTAGGTGTACATTCATCTCAGTACGAACTTTTTTTATCTTGTATGACCGTGGTGTTGAAGGAAGAATGGTGGATAGCTCATGGTAGAATGTGTCACTGGCATTGAACTTGTCCATTAAGTACAACACCTGCAAAAAAAAATGCACTGACATGTTGGTCAAAAATGATTACATGTATTGGAAATGTTTGTACATGCCTATGGCTTTTTTCATATGGCTTCTGTACATGTATAATACATTAACATTACTCATTGTAGGTTTGTTTATGGTAATAATTGCAAGTACTGTAATGTAAATCCCACTTTCATTTGGTGTACAGTAAAGCAGAATGGTCAGGAAGCCGGTTGTACATGTATGTGAAGGGTTGATTCTGGATTTGAGCATGTGTGGAGGGCTATTAATAGAGTACACTATGAATTATATCTTGAAGGGAGGGTATTAATTGCTTCCAAACACACATACACACACACATACACACACGCACATGCACAGTTTGCACAATATTTACATGTATACATTTTGGTCTTTGGTACATGTACGTGTGTGAAGTAAAGATGTACATGTAAAAAGGGACAGATGTACAGGTCAGCCATCAATATGAATTACAGATGGTGGATGATAGCTATCATAACTACTGGGTAGTTGGGTAGTCACAATGATAATTTAGCAGCCCAAACAAGGAATCCATTGTCAGATGTGAAACAATGTTAGGATACACACACTTACATACATACACACACACATACACACACACATGCACACACAACACACACACACCACGCACAGTTTATCATGTATTGGGTAATGACAATCATAAATTAGCAACCCAACAAAGGAATGCATAAACACATGTTTCAGCATAAACACGTGGGAAACATGTGTTTACAGTGTATATGTACAGTTACAATGAAACTTTTACTTTGTGTCATCAGTCTTGGTTAGGACTGTCATCCCAGAGGTGCAATTGTACGCCCTGGTGTACTGAAGGAACTTACACTGTGCATGTGTTTTTACTTCAACAGAAACATTTAGTACAAGTCCTTTTAGGATCAGTAAAGCTTTAATCATTTTTGACAGGCTGGACTAGCAGAGCTGTATTTAGAAACTACATGTGGATAGTATTTTTTCCCTCTTTTAGCCCTTCACACTCCCCAGCCCATTTTCCTCATTGCATAGATATATACATGTACATGTTTAATATATGCCTTTAGTATACAGAAGGAGAATTGCAAAAACCACCAAAGTTCATGAACCTGTCTATAATATCATTGTCTATAAACTAGCTGTCATAAATGGTATGACTAGCCATTTTAATAGTGAATAGTCCAGTTTGTCTAATATGAGATGGTTTTATTTCTTTCTTCAGATGACTGGGAAGAACAAATGTATGGTGTTGCATCCATCATTCTGTGAATATTTGTCTCGTTCCCAGACTATGAGTTACATGTACCGGTATATTATTGTACATGCACTGGTGCATATATGTGTGTTTGTGAGAGTGCGATTCACCTGCAAGAGCTTATTCTTCTCATCGGGAGCTGGATCATCAGGAATGGGTATTGCGGGTGGGGGCTTCGTGCGTATAGATCCACCTGCACTGCGCAATGGCTTGTTAATGTTTCCAATTGCAGCATTGTTGGAGCAAGTCCGTAACTTTCCGCAAACCAGAGTGCAACTTCTGCATTCTCCTTAAACTCAAGGAGTTTTCTCCTCGCGTGTCTCGGAGAAAGTTCATGCATGCATTGGTTTTCCACTGTTGGCCCGTTCATATGTCATACGCGCTATTTCTTTATAAAGCGAGGCGATTTCCTTTTCTAATCCATCACACTTCAAAAATATCTCTTCAAATTCTTCACGATCATCGAAGTTTCCTTGGTTAAAGTTTCCTTGGTATTCTCCGTGCAAAACTTTGACAAGTGTACTACCATCCATAATTGCGAGCTTTTTTCTACCTTTTGCAGACTTGCACTGGCTTACAATTTTTCTGCATCGGTTCGTCAGTAGTTTGTTCATCCGTTCACTGTCTTCTCGAATAGCCACACAGTTGCCTACAATGCTCCTGTTCAGTTCTTTGATCAGTTTGCATCCATCGCACTTTCCTTCCTCATACCATTTGTAGAGTAGCTTATTAGGAAGTCTTAGTCCAAACACTGCAGCGGAATCGTGATCTTTAGCAGATTCTATTATTGCTAAATGCATTAGGTCTTCAGCCATGAGTCGCGCGGAACTTACTACCGATATATAGTCCGTAACTTCAGCGCTTAACTTGATATGTAAGATTCATGAAAAAAATTACAAAAACAAGCATGTATACATTTAGACACGTTTTTTAACTACAAAAATGTAAAGACATTCAAAGAACATTTTCTTGTCAATATTTTCTTTCTGTTTATAAGATCTTGTCCATGTGATGCAACTCTTCATTTTCATAGGAAACTCTATCGCACATCCATCATGATTTTGGTCATAATGGACATACCATTCGTCAGGAAAATATTTGCTGTTAAAATCCACAGGATTGTACTCTTTATAACCTCTTTCAACACCGATTCCTTTGCCCGCAAAGAGAATTTTAAAAACGTCAGTTGGCATGTCAAGAGTCAAACGATTTTTCCGAATCGTTCCAACGGGCGACGTTGAAAATAAACAGACTCGCACAGTCTAAGACAGTACGCATCAAAGGGCGTGGATTTGCAAATTCCCTGTATATGCGGAATGAATATGTCAATCTCCTCAATATGTAGCGTACCTTAACAGATCAGGGGTGACACTGTTTTGACACACCCAAGACGCTTCTTCCTTGGGGTAATCCTGCCATAGCACTAGAAACTCGTGTTTTTTACCCTGCACGAAAATCTGGTTACAGCACGTAGATGTCTACAGGATTTACCTTCTTTCGTGATGCCACAATTCTTTCCACCGGATAGTAATCAGACATATTGCAAGTGGCACGTTGCGTCATGTTAATATTTAATTAATTACAATATGAGCGTGCAGTTGAGTGGTCTCGACTGGTTTTTTTAACACCGGTTCCACGAGAAACGAGCATTTTTTAGGGGGTGTTTTGTAGATCCGAGTTTTTCGAAAAATAGTCGGAAACGTGTTTTAAGTTAAAAATAGTGTATATTATTGTAATCCAATCATATTTATGATGTTTGGTGTAATTTTCAGCTTTGTGTCTGCCTTGTATGTTTTACTACGTTCACGTAAAGTGAACCCGGTAAGTGCTTTTACCGATAACGGTACACTTTTTTTCTGTTGGATTTTTCATGCCAAAAATCATGGAATAAACTAATTTGTGGACCAATTATGCTAATTTCATACTGAGAGAATGGCTCTCAAGGACTACACAAGAGAAAAGACGAGTTTTAGAAAAGTGTCAGTATTTTATAACGGTCCGGGGAGGAGAGGCAATGAACTACGCATGCGCGTAAGTATTTTTTCTGTAATGCTATTCAATTCAATACATGTAGTAGCATCGCTCCGCGAGCGCGACGATCGAGCAAGAAAAACAACAATGAATACTAGGTTAACAGTGCACGTACAGTTATGCGCGAAGACAAAATACATGTATATACAAATGTAGCTATACAGTAATCTTGTGCTCTTGGATGCGTTTGATTAACTCAGGCTTGTTTCCAGATTTCTTCATGCCATAATGGCAGAGATATGCCTCTAGTTCAGGCTTCTTCCATAAAGAAAGGTCCTTTGCAATGTCGAGCTCCTCGAATGAAACTCTAGCTTTCTTCTGCTTGGTACCATGTAAACCTTCAGATTGAGAACTAACACGCTTGCATCCACCAGTAGAAATGGACTCCTGTCTCATCTGGCCAATAGTTTGGTACACTGTACGAATTTTTCCTGACAAAGGAAGCTCACTTAATCTAATGGCCTTTTGCTTCTCCATCTCTTCAAGTCTGGAAAATACTCCATCAGCAGATATTTTTGCTGTACCTTGCTCTTTGCTCTCCCCAGCTTTCCAGCATTCATTGATGATGGTTTTCACTCTTGTTGTGAGCTCTGGTTGCATGTTCCTCTTTACGTAGGCCCATCCAGAATAAAAATTTGGCTCAAACGTTGCAAATGTAACTGCATCACTTGCGCCAATGTGAGATGCTTTATTAATAGCACCAGAAATAGTGAAGTTCATTTGTGCCAGAAGTTTATCAGCATGCCTCATGGCAGTACTAAGTGCATCCTGGCATTGCTGCTCTCCACCACAGACATGCTTATCAAGCAATTTTTGGGACTTGTAGTGATAGAAACACTGCGAACATTGAGGATAAACAGCTCTTATTTGTCTCATTGTCTCCTCGTATTCTTGTCTCTCTTCCATTCTCTGCAGCTCCTTGTTGCTACTACATGTTGCCCTCTTTGCGTACCGGTTCTTCACCACCCTCACCTTGGTGCTTGCGTCATCACTGTCACTATTCAGTAACACCGTTACTCCTGTGAAATTGATCCCATATTCACCCATTGGGGTAATGAGTGAGAATGCATGGCAAGACGGCACATTTACACAAAGAGATGGTATTGACTGCCCAAGACAATTGTAAAAAAGAACTGTTTGCTGGTTTAAAACAGTTGTGGTATACTTAGCAGCATAGAACTGAGTGATCCCATTTATGGAAGGGCACGTAGCAGATCGATATGGTGCAGTGAAGTTTGGTTTTATCAGCAGCACAGTAGTGTTGGTGATAGACTTCTCCATCAAGGCCACTGCCAGCTGTTTTGGAGTAGATATCTTCCGCCCACCATCACCGTGCTTCAAGTATGCTTCAAGGTGTGTCTGTTGGTGAGAAAAGTGAGTGTCACATACATCTTTTCCACTCTGAGCTTCATTATGGTAGTATGCGACTAGTTTGAAACCAGCAGCTGAACAGACGTGAGGGAGAAGTAGTTTTGTTTGCTTTCCAGCCAGATTTCTGGCATTGTCGCTTTGGATTATCAACTTTTTCACATGAGGAAACTGACACCTCAAAGCATGCAGTGCAGCCTCGAAGCATGAGAGAACAATATTGCTATCACATTTCTGCTCTCCTTGCACAATACAATCAAAGAAGTGCAGAATTTGTTGGTCATTTTCTTGTTCAACATCAGCCCCCATGTCATGCTGACTGCCCTGCTCACTTCCCAACTGTTGCTCATCCCTTACCTCATCCTCACTTCCCTCACCACATACATCACTCTCATTTCTCTTACCCCCTACCTCATCCTCACTTCCTTTACCTCTCACCAGATCCTTACTTCCCTCACCTCCCAACCCTTGCTCAGATATTACCTCATGCTCGCTTCTTTCACCCCACTCATACCTTTGTCCTTCATCCCAATCAAACTGAATTCCCTCCTCATCCTCCATTTGATGCCTATCTCCTTCAAGCTGAATAAACTCATCCAACTTCTGTTCACTTTCCTCCTCCCACATACATTCATGTCCTTCACTCCACTCATGCTCATCTTCTTCACAATTTGCCGCCTCATCCTCACTCAGAGCACAACCATCACCTTCATCGACATTAGCATCCTGTTCTATGTTCTGCACAGCCTCCAACTGATTCATCAAACGTGTTTCTTCTGAACTAAAATCTATCTCCACATAGTTTTTATCAGTACTTGCAGGTGGACTGCTTGTCACGTCCTCTTGTGCAGTGGCAGACTTTATGAAAACACCAGCTCCCCACCACAACATTCCTTTTTTACCATAATAGGAGTCGCCTCCTTCTCGAAACCCCTTTGCTAGAAACTTCTGTTTGAAGTCATACACTATGTAGGCGGTATTCGAGTCCATCTCAGCAATGGCAAGTTTCATTTTGTAGGCCTGTTGAGCAGCTTGCATTACGTGAGCCATATACCTGTATGAATGACGCTCGCATTGGTGTATGGCAAGAAGTAAATCTGCTATTTCAGGCAGCCTGGTAGGGTTTACATCAAGTTTGGTCACAGCCACATGCCTCAACCTATCAAAGAATAGGAAAGGACTTCGGCAGGCACTGCACTCAAGACGACCACCAGCTTTTGGGTTTTTGTTGGGCTTCCTGTTTGGTACCAGGTCCAATGCAAACACAGGAGAGTGTGTTGTAGCACTGTTGCTCTGGTCCACCACAGATCCATTGGCCTGAGCACAACAGTTGAGCTGGCTTCTAACCATGGTAACTATAGCCTCCTGTATTGCTGGTTGGTCAAGATCTTCGGGCTGTGACACCAACTCTTCCAGCTCTTGATATGCTTTGAATTGCAAAGCTTCATGTTCTTGAGACTGATGTTCCATGTTGTCATGTATCTCTGATGACTTCACCCCTTCTCTTGCATGCAAGGCATAGCCGTAGCTAAGAAAGGTATAGACATCTTTACGGAGGCCACAGAGCTCATTTCGCAACGTCTGGTCTATATCTGATGGTGGTGCAAGTGCGTCGATCACTTTATCTACAATGATAAAGTTATCAATGTGAAAATTTACTTTGATGTAATCCACCCCAGCACGTGCCTCTTGTTGTTTACCACCACCGGTGATATGTTTCACAATGGTGTAAAACAGCGATTTGCTTATGTGTGCCTTTCCAGGTAATGCATCATTTTGCTTGGAAACGTACTCATCATACATTGTGGCTATGTCTTTCTTCAAAACAAGAGACCTCATGGCAAATACATTCTCGAGCTTCCTCCACTTCTGGCTTTTGTTTGGAGCACGCTTTTTAGCCTCCCATGCTAACCTGCTGATGTTTTCCTCACAATAGATGAATTCAACAGCGCATTCTATGACATCCTTAGGAACCCGAGAGTGTGTTTTGCAGAATTGTTGAATCTTAATGCCATGATCTAAGTATGCCTTGTCAATCTTAGCCTGGAACATCAACCTAGCTGCATAGTGTTTGCTGAGAGACAAAAGAGATGCCACATATGATATCGGAACATCCACCAAGGTCACAAGAAGCATCCTGGAATTGTACGATGTAAGCAGTTTCTCTCCGTATAGCATGTCCCTGATGGTGGTTACAACTTGAGTGTTCACATGGGTATCAGCTGTATCAATGTGAGTGGATTCATGAGCAGGAGTAGCAAGAGATCGGAGGTTGAATACCTTTTTTGAGCCCTCATTGAGTCTCAAGTTAGGTAGAAGAACATGTGCCCACGCCTTGATTCCCTTCCAAAATACATTCTGTAGTCGGGTCATACTGGCGTGGTCGATCTCCTTGTCACTCGCGCATTCTGCATGCCGCCTAATTTCGATGCTAGGCAGCGTTCGTACACAACTCTCGTACTCATCGCAACCCATTAGCTTTAATACCTGACGAATGCGTTCTTGCGATGACGCATCGTTGCTGGATTTCTCATTACGCGCCGTATCAAGATCAGAATCCGGCTCAGCAGCAGAATGTAACGTGCATGTAGCAAGGCGCTTGGGATTTAATCGCTGAGCCTGAGGCGTTTCCTGCACTGCGCTAACCTTCTTCGGGCGACCACGTGTACGGGGTTGGCATGTACAACACTTCGTGCAATTAGTCCCAGCATCGCACTTGTCACACACGGGTTTCTTATGTGTACTTGAACAAGCGAGCGACATTTGTTTACATGTAGTAACAATGACGTATTCGTAATCACGGTCTGGGAACCAGTGAAGGAAGTTTTTCGGCGGTTTTGTGAGCAAACAGAACATACTCTGAACGTAAGAAAGCTATAATATACAAATAAGTTCGATTGTTATGAAACGGCATGATCAGATCATTACAAAATAGCCTCAAAAAAAAGTGTATTTTTCGTATCGCGACAAATGAAAAATAATGAACCGCGTGTCTTTAAACGCATGCAGGTAAGTTTGAAAGTTAGACAAGAAGTTAAAAACATCGCCAGCATACTCAGCGAGGGTTGAAATACCATATTATGTTATTAAACTGGAAAATACCCGTTTCCGACTATTTTTCAAAAAATGGTGTTCTACAAAAAAATGCTCGTTTCTCGTGGAACCGGTGTTAAGCATCAATAAAAAAAATTGAAAAAGTGGTGCACACGGGTACAGAAAATATAGCCTCGCTCGTGTTGATCAGCCAAGATAAACTTGACACAGCGGTTGCATGGCCAATCCATCAGCTGCTCAGCGGCGTAAATTCAGTGTTCGCCCCATAATATTCATGGGCGAACACTGAGGGGGTAACACGCACAGAACCACTATCAGCTAGTATAGTACACGAAGCGTGTTGGCGTCGGTAATTTACAAAGTCTTATTTACAGCCCAACTACCTAGTAAAGCCATTCGATCGATTATAATATTGTAGCTCATGTTTTGTATCCCATAGGCAAGCCCCAGAATTTGGCTAGTTGGGCGTAGTCCGACATCGCGTATTTGGCGGGGCAAACCGTTTGCTATTTAGACTGAAGCTATTAACAGTGCTCTAGATCCGAAGATATACTTATGGTTCCATCTGACGGACAGCCCGCCTCTCACGTGATCAATTGCATGAAGTTATTAATAATTATAGGTAGATTGACCTATAACTAGCTTACTTAACTAAACCATAGCGTACAAGATCCGGGGCGGAGCCCGAGTCCATATATGGCATGCCGCCATTTTTAATGGCAATCATTGAATTAGGAACACCAGTGACCTTAATGGCTTTCCAATCACCAGGAACCAAAGCATTTAATAGTAAAAATGCTCCCATACCATGATAAAACACTCCAATGGATATTGAACCAGGAACCTGGGGAATTAGTGTTTTTCTAATCACAGACAAGACTTATAAATAGTGGAATATTATAATTAGGTCATAAAAAGTACATTTTGTGTACATGTCTATGGGAACCACTATTTTGACTCTTGGAACCAAAACTTTCAATACAAACCCCACATTTTTAATGCTGGATGTATTTCAGCTAATAGAGCTGAACATATTTCCAGGGGAATTAAGGTTTATTGTATTTAGTTACTTAGTAATATTCAAGTTTAGTAATTTTTAATACAAAATCAATTCAAGTACACTTGAATATTATTGGTAAACAAAAAGAGAGAAAATTTAAAAAAAAATACTTTTCAAACATCTCTAATAGAATGAACTCCAAAACATTCAGAATATGCAAACTTGTAATTTTGATAAATTCGGGTGACCGCTCATTTCTCCATATGTTTATCGATGTATTGGAGAAAAGGGAGTTCTGACATCTGATGAGGATAAAGAAGCTTAGAAGCAAAATAGCAGTCTGTTGCCACAACACCAATGAGCGTGGCAAATAGTCGGTGAACCCAATTTTTTGTCAACCAATGCTGTTCTAGCTTCAGTACACCTTGACGTAAATGATCATGCACATCAATCTTGTGAAAGTTGTCAAAAAAGGAGGCAACAATGTTGCAACGTGGTGTGTAGCGTATATATGGACGTGTTTTGACTCCAGACGTTGAGGAGACAACAACTTGCTGACGTGTGCGCTGTGCAGGAGATGCTGGAAGTGTTGTTCCACATGTTGATACCAGATCTTTTCTTTTCCCATCTAACCAGCTAACTGCAAATACCTTGTTGCACTGCACTGTAGCACTAAGAGCAATATGGGCACCACGTTCTTCAAAATGGTGGGTTTGCATGAACTGTTTGGGGTACATTTTACTGGCAGTCTTGACTATACCCACAAAGTATGTTCCATTCTGCTTCAGAGCGACTGCTGTTGCTACAGAACTAAACGCACTATCACCAACCACAATGTGTGCTTTTCCATGCCAAGAGGACGTCATTCTAAGAGTAACTGCAGTGCCTGAGCCATACTGGTCTTCATATTTCTTTTGTGATTGGCGCAGTGCACCTTCACATATTTCCAACTGCATCATAATTGAGCTCATACAGTCACAGACAGCTTTCAGTTCAACTCCAATACCCTTTGGCTTCCTTTCGATTTTTGTCCTATGAGGGACTCCATTCATTGCATAGTCAGCATCAAGTCCAAGCCAAGGGCTCATGATTTCATCAATCAAAAGGTACGTTCCAGGATTAACATACTTCACACGAGTAGCATTAAAGCCATCAATAAAGCACTGCACTGGTAGCCATGGATTTTCTAACAGCTGCTCATCACTGAAGGTACCAAATTGCAAGCATGATTGGATTTCATCATAACGATTTCTTGACATTCCATAACGTATGCCAAACACTGCTGGAAGACAACAACTTTGTGAATAAAATTCACTCCGCCATAAATCACGACCTTGCCGCTCAAAGAGTGTGCGTGCAAGGGTAATCCCAAACCACTTCTCCAACTCATTCTCAGTAGTACCCTGGTATTTTTTTTTCTGCAGCCGTTCAGATGTACTTTTGATGCAGCTATCCATGATGCAGTATGGGAAGAACAGAGACCACATTGAATAGATATTATCAACATCTGGGACTATGCCCATTGGGAAATTGATGACAGTGTGCTTTGGTTGTGCAGTGCACTCATCCATTGAGATGGATTCTACATGTGTCCATGTTAGTCCATGTGGTTTCAGTGAAGGATCTTCACACACCAATGGTGTTTCAGATGCAGGATGCCCAAGCAGTCCAGGTATGCTATTATCAGGTATATCCCCAAAAGCTGGGTGATTTGACTCTTCGACATCACTATCTTCATCATCAACCTGTTCTTCTGCATTACTAGACACTGCTTGATTCTCAGTTGGCTCCCTCTGTTGCTGTATTTCTTGATTAGGATTAGCTATAGTTGAAAATACTGGGACTGCTCCCATAGCTATTGCCGCTTGTAATCCACTGTCACCCCCACCTTTGCAACAACGAACAGGGATTTATCAAAGGGCGCGCTTTAATTAAAATGCAAACACACCTGCTGCGACAAACGCTTGTCGAACTTGTTGTGGCGATGGTGATACAAAAGCGGGGTCAAGCATGATGGCTCTTGCTGTCACGAGTTGTGGCTGAGACTCCTGTCAAGAAAAGAAAGTTACTAGTACGCGCGCGCGAGCAATAAAATTACTTACCTCATCAAAGCGCACTAAAAACTGAGTCTTTGTCCCTTCAGTTACAACTTCAATAATAACTCCTTTTTTGTTTAGATACCTTTTCACACATCCGATGACGTGAGCGTTGACTTTAGTTTTAGACGATGGCATGGTCGTTAACAGTTCGATGCGGGTACGATACCTATAGGCGAAAGCGAGCTATATGGTAACAAAAGCAAAAGAAGCGATTTCGACTTTTTTTAAAGTCTGGAATTCTAATAACTTACAGCTTAGCGCCTTTTCGTGCACGTGAACTATGCGACCTTTCACGGTCTGGTTAAAAATAGTTATAAATTATCTAGCCCTGATTATTTCCACCCAAGGTTTAAAGTGCTTTAAATACATGGTATTGTTTTTAGAACAATGGAATACTCCACCCTGGCAAAGCAGCATCAATTTTAAGTTGCGTCCCCCATGGGGCACACTTGTGCCCCCCGGGGGACATCCAGGACAATAGACATTAAAATTAAAAACTGATATTGTCCATATAATTTTTGTTAGGACAAGCAATCACAAATTTTATGGATGCCTTGGCTTCAGAAAGTCATTTCCCAAAGCCACTGTCCCAGTAAAAATGCATCTTCTTGAAGACCACAAATGAAGGAACACCTCATCTCCATTGCACCAGAAAATGTCGCAGCAATACACTGAACATACAATACAAGACTGATACACACACACACACGCACACACACACAAACACACACACACAAATCATACACACTTGCACATACAGTATACACAGAGAACTTCCACACTTAACACTTTCACACACCATTTCACACACACACACACACACACACACTCTATCACACACACACCTACAGGCACATACCACACTTTCACACACACACACACGCACGCGCACACACACACACACACACACACACACACACACCAATCACTTCTCAAGGACGTACTCTTGCATGGGTACTATACTGCAATGGGATCTACCCTGTACAAGTACATGTCATAATAGTGACACATGTAGGTGCCTAAACATGCATGTACTATATAAAATATAGATCACATTCATTTCATGACAGTGCCTATTGAGGTGTGTGTGTGTGTGTGTGTGTGTGTGTGTGTGTGTGTTTGAGTGAGTGAGAGAGAGAGGTGCCATGCATTAAGTACCCACAAGAGCATCCCTGCAAGTGTACATGTAGGTCATGATTGAAACTAACATCAAAGTACCCAAAAGACTTCTCTCTAGTGAAATTTCAACTTTCAATGTAGTCATTAGACCTTGGTGTAATGTAAAAAAGGAATTGAACACACAATAAACACACACACACTCACACACTTACAGGTACATACCACATTTACACACATAAATACACACACACACATACACATATACACACCAATAGGCACTGTCATGAAATGAATATGATCTAGACTTTATACAGTACATGTATGTTTAGGCACCTACATGGTCACTAAACCGTGACACATGTAGGTGCCTAAACATACATGCACTACATCACATTCATTGCATGACAGTGCCTATTGCTGTGTATGTGTATGTGTGAGGTGCCATGCATTAAAGTACGACAAGACCTTCCCTGCAAGTGTAGGTCATGATTGATAGTGAAAACTAACATCAAAGTAGCCACAAGACCTCCCTCTTCACCTACTAACATTTGTAGACCTTGATGTTTTATTCATGAGTGTAATAAAGGAATTTAACACACAAGACACACACTCACACACACACTCACACACACTTATTTACACTTACATACACACACGCACACACATACACACACACCACACACACTTATTTACACTTACATACACACACGCACACACATGCACACACACGCACACACATACACACACAAACACACACACACACACACACACACACACACACACACACACACACACACACAAACTAATCACTTCTCAGAGAGGTACTCCTGCATGGGCACTACACTGTAATGTGATCTACCCTGTACAAGTACATGTCATAATACTGACATATGTAGGTACTTAAACATGCATGTACTATATAAAGTCTAGATCACATTCATTTCATGACAGTGCCTATTGGTGTGTATGTGTGTGTAAGTGTGGTATGTACCTGTAAGTGTGTGTGTGTGTGTGTGTGTGTGTGTGTGTGTGTGTGTGTGTGTGTTCAATTAGTTTTTTATATTCATGAATAAAACACTAAGGTCTAATGACTACATTGGAAGTTGAAATTGCATGCACTAGAGGGAAGTCTTGTGGGTACTTTAGAGTGTGTGTGTCTGTGAAATGGTGTGTGAGAGTGTTAAGTGTGGAAATTCTCTGTGTTACTGTATATGTAAATGTGTATGGTTTGTGTGTGTGGGTGTGTGTGTGCATGTGTGTGAGTCTTGTATTGTATGTTCATTGGCATTTTGTGTATTGCTTCGACATTTTCTGGTGCAATGGATCTGATGAGGTGTTCCTTCATTATGCACTGGTAATGCTGCAACTTCTCGTGTATCGATGCATGTGTCCTGTGCAGAGCATTGAATTTGGCATGTATGGGTTCATCTCCTTGTTCTCCAAGGAGACCAAATCCTACATGCCACTTCTGTACCCAAGCAACAGTGTGGTCTTAAAGAAGATGCATTTTTACTGGGACAGTGGCTTTGGGAAATGATATTCTGAAGGCATCATAAAATTTGTAACGCAAGTTTCGAGTGGAATCTGACGTCACTTTTGATGCTCTGAAAAAGCAGATAGCCGGCCTGTTCCCGAGCCTAGGCAATAGAGTAGAGTTCAACGTGCAATACCGAGATGCTGTCGGAGACGTCATTTCGATACGGTATCCACCGATGAGGAAGTGCGAACCGCCTTGAGCCACCTGTCTGCCAACGAGACTTGGCTGCTGCAAGCGGTTCCAGTTCCAAGACGTGCGCAGCGGGCATCGGGTCGCGGAGCTCCGACTAAAGCCGCCATGCAGCAGGGAGGTGGCCCCATTTGGAGGGTTTACTGGAGGTCTTCTCGGGCGCATTCTGGACGATATGAACCCGTTCTGGACGCCTGCAACATCCTTAGTGGGATGGAGCGACCTTTGGAACGGCTGACGAGCTTGAAAAGAAGTGGAGGCGCCAGACGGAGCAGCTGCGCAAGATGCAAGAAGACCACATGAAGCAGTTTGAGGAGCAGAGGAAGAAGGCGGAATTAAGCCGACCTTCAAAAGACCTTGAAGGAAAGACAGAGCGGCGGTAAGGGAGGTGAAGTGACAAAGAGTGGAGAACCAAAGTGGCACGTCCAGACCTTTGGTTCGTCGGAGCCTCAGATGATGGAGAGTCCCCACGGTTCTAGGACAGTGATTGGACCAGTCGGCTACCACATGTACTGGGGCTATTCAGATCCAACCGAGGAGCCAAAGCCAGAAGGAGAGCAGCCCACACAGCAGCAAGGGGAGCAGAAGAGAGAGGAGACCAAGCCAGCGGAGGCGTCTCACACCCAGCCCACCAGTAATTGATCACAACGTATCCATGATTGTACACAGACAATATCACTGAAGACAAAAGCTTAGGCTTACTGACAATACAACGTGTGCCCTGTGTGGTTAGCTGCATTGATTATGTCTAGCGTCTTAGTTGTTAATGGTTCGTGTGGATGATAATTAAATTTGAAGCATTCTGCATGTTACCGTCCTTGGATTTGCAAGATTGCACATCGTTCTAGCCAAGTGGGGTCTATATCGATCTAATTAAATCCTCCTACATGTGTATTAACGAAACATTTAATCGCGCGATCGATCGAATAGTGCGAGTGAGCAAGAAAGCCAAGAATTGAGGTAAGCGATCAAAAGACGTGAATGGGATGGATCTCAGATTCTTTTCCTCAGTAAACAGATAGCTATAGAGCTAAATAAACTAACAATACTAATATTATAGTCAAACATACATGAGTCGTTTATAGACCGACATGTAGCTGGTGCTTGGCTTCGGTCACAAATTCACATTGCGTCACGAATTTAATTGCTGAGCAGTAGGAACCATAGCATTGTGAAGAATAAACAGTCTTCTCGTCGCTATCCATGCAGGCTCTAGTAATCCGGATATCGCGTGATGTATATGTATTGGATATCACTGTGAATTTCATTCTAAATAAACGCAAAAGCAAAAAAGCGGCTGGGGCTTCGCCCCAGGCCCCACTGGGGAGCTATCAGCGCTCCCCCAAAACCCCCTTCCCACACCACCTCCTCACCACCCTCCACTTCCTCTCCTTCCCACACCACCTCCTCACCACCCTCCACTTCCTCTTCTTCCCACACCACCTCCTCACCACCCTCCACTTCCTCTCCTTCCCACATCACCTCCTCACCACCCTCCACTTCCTCTCCTTCCCACACCACCTCCTCACCACTCTCCACTTCCTCTCCTTCCCACACCACCTCCTCACCACCTCCACTTCCTCTCCTTCCCACACCACCTCCTCACCACTCTCCACTTCCTCTTCTTCCCACACCACCCTCCTCACCACCTCCACTTCCTCTCCTTCCCACATCACCTCCTCACCACCCTCCACTTCCTCTCCTTCCCACACCACCTCCTCACCACCGTCCACTTCCTCTCCTTCCCACACCACCCTCCTCACCAACTCCACTTCCTCTCCTTCCCACACCACCCTCCTCACCACCCTCCACTTCCTCTCCTTCCCACACCACCTCCTCACCACTCTCCACTTCCTCTCCTTCCCACACCACCTCCTCACCGCCCTCCACTTCCTCTCCTTCCCACACCACCTCCTCACCACCTCCATTTCCTCTCCTTCCCACATCACCATCCTCACCACCCTCCACTTTCTCTCCTTCCCACACCACCTCCTCACCACTCTCCACTTCCTCTCCTTCCCACACCACCACCTCACCGCCCTCCACTTCCTCTCCTTCCCACACCACCCTCCTCACCACCTCCATTTCCTCTCCTTCCCACATCACCTCCTCACCACCCTCCACTTCCTCTCCTTCCCACACCACCCTCCTCACCACTCTCCACTTCCTCTCCTTTTCACACCACACCCTCCTCACCACCCTCCACTTCCTCTCCTTCCCACACCACCTCCTCACCACTCTCCACTTCCTCTCCTTTTCACACACCACCACCTCCTCACCACCCTCCACTTCCTCTCCTTCCCACACCACCTCCTCACCACTCTCCACTTCCTCTCCTTCCCACACCCACCACCCTCCACTTCCTCTCCTTCCCACACCACCTCCTCACCACTCTCCACTTCCTCTCCTTCCACACCACCTCCTCACCACCCTCCACTTCCTCTCCTTCCCACACCACCTCCTCACCACCCTCCACTTCCTCTCCTTCCCACATCACCTCCTCACCACCCTCCACTTCCTCTCCTTCCCACACCACCTCCTCACCACCCTCCACTTCCTCTCCTTCCCACACCACCTCCTCACCACCCTCCACTTCCTCTCCTTCCCACACCACCTCCTCACCACCTCCTCACCACCTCTCTGCTATGTATTCCAATTTGTATATGTACGCGTGTGTGCTATTTCAGCAATGGTGGGGTGACACTCTTCGGGCTTCTGGTTTGCTATTGGGCAGTAATGCTCAACATATGGTTGGTTGGTTGGGATCATTTATTGATTACATCTGTAGGAACATATGTTTACATCCTGACCTTAGCAACGGATGCACATACCTTCACTAGTACACTTAGTAATGCTATGACACTGAGCTTTAACTTATTTTACTAACATCTATATAAACTCTACCTTAAAATTACGCCATTTTAACCCCCAGGACATCAGCCTGTTCTATCAGATATTTCCTGAGGATGTTCTTGGTTCGGGACAGTTTGGTACTGTGTATACAGGTGAGCTTGTCACAATGGGTGTCCTGTTCTCTCTTCCTCTTCCATCTCCATCACTCCTCATCCCACAATTCCATCTCTTCTTGCTCCACCATTCTTTCCTCAATCACCTTTCTGTGCTCCCCCCTCTCCCACCCCTTTCCTGCCCCCTCTCCCACCCCTTCCCCATCCCTCCCCACCCCTTCCCTGCTCCCTCCCACCCCTTCCCCGCCCCCTCTCCCACCCTTTTCCTGCCCCCTCTCCCACCCCTTCCCTGTTCCCTCTCCCACCCCTTCCATGTTGATCTGCCTCTGTTGTGACTCTCCCTTGTTCCATTCCACTCCCCTCCCCTCTCTCCTTCCCCTCCTCCCTCTCCTTCCCTCCTCCCTCTCCTTCCCCTCCTCTCTCTCCTTCCCCTCCTCTCTCTCCTTCCCCTCCTCTCTCTCTCCTTCCCCTCCTCTCTCTCCTTCCTCTCCTCTCTCTCTCCTTCCATCCTCCCCCTCTAGCTCCCTTTCTCCCCCTCTCATCTCTCTCCTTCCTCTCCTTCCCCTCCTCCCTCTCCTCCTCAAACCAGGAAAGAACCGTCAGACAGGAACGGAGGTGGCAATGAAGATGATAGACAAGCTCAGGTTCCCCAACAAGCAGGAAGCACAGCTGAGGCAGGAGGTCACTATCCTTCAGAACATCAGCCATCCTGGTATCGTCTACCTGCAGCAGATGTTTGAGACACCAGAGAAGGTGAGTGCAAAACATTCTGTGCCTAAGAGATCCTGTGCATGACAAGCTGCATAAAACTGTCAACTAAGACGAAAGGAGAAGGGCAACCCTCCCAGAGTTGCAGGATATTAATTGGAGTTGTCTCTGTATCCTCAGATCTATGTGGTGATGGAGAAGATGAATGGAGACATGTTGGAGATGATTCTGAATAGTCCCCAGAGCAGGATTAGTGAGAGGCTTGCCAAATACATGATATATCAGGTTAGCATGGATGGGTACGAGAGCTTCAATGATCATGTATACAGTGTAGGTGACATTATTTAACTAGTCAGGGGGCACCGTCTCAGGGTGGGAAAGTTTGGGCCTTGATCTTAATCATGCACTTGATATACTTGATATTCTTCTATTTGCTGTTTGGTTGTGTGGTGAAATATTACCATTGAACTCTTCTTGCCATCTCCCTCACCCGTGCCCCCCCCCCCTTCTCTCCACTACCTTCTCCAACACTCTCCCTATCTTCCATCTTCCCTTCTCTCACTACTCTCCTCCCTACCCCCAACTTCCTTTCCCTCCCCTCTCCTCCACTCCCCTCTCCTCCCCTACCCTCCTCTCCTCCCCTACCCTCCACTCCTCCCCTACCCTCCACTCCTCCCCTACCTCCTCTCCTTCCCTACCCTCTACCCCTCCCCTACCCTCTACCCCCTCCCCTACCCTCCTCTCCTCCCACACACAGATCCTGATAGCTCTTCAGTACCTGCACAAGAAGGACATAGTCCACTTGACCTGAAGCCAGAGAATGTCCTACTCACCTCGGAGAGTGGCATGCCCCAGGCCAAGCTGTGTGACTTTGGCTTTGCCAGGGTCATCGGAGAAAAGAGCTTCAGGAAGTCAGTGGTGGGCACTCCAGCGTATCTAGGTGAGTGAGGAAGCCATGTCTCTGTGCATTGGTTCTGGGCAGCCATGTCTCTGTGCATTGCTTCTGGGCAGCCATGTCTCTGGGCAGCCATGTCTCTGTGCATTGGTTCTGGGCAGCCATGTCTCTGTGCATTGGTCCTAGGCAGCCATGTCTCTGTGCATTGGTCCTAGGCAGCCATGTCTCTGTGCATTGGTCCTAGGCAGCCATGTCTCTGTGCATTGGTTCTGGGCAGCCATGTCTCTGTGCATTGGTCCTAGGCAGCCATGTCTCTGTGCATTGGTTCTGGGCAGCCATGTCTCTGTGCATTGGTCCTCGGCAGCCATGTCTCTCTGCATTGGTTCTGGGCAGCCATGTCTCTGTGCATTGGTCCTAGGCAGCCATGTCTCTGTGCATTGGTTCTGGGCAGCCATGACTCTGTGCATTGGTTCTGGGCAGCCATGTCTCTGTGCATTGGTTCTGGGCAGCCATGACTCTGTGCATTGGTTCTGGGCAGCCATGTCTCTGTGCATTGGTTCTGGGCAGCCATGTCTCTGTGCATTGGTCCTCGGCAGCCATGACTCTGTGCATTGGTTCTGGGCAGCCATGTCTCTGTGCATTGGTTCTGGGCAGCCATGTCTCTGTGCATTGGTCCTAGGCAGCCATGTCTCTGTGCATTGGTTCTGGGCAGCCATGTCTCTGTGCATTGGTTCTGGGCAGCCATGTCTCTGTGCATTGGTCCTGGGCAGCCATGTCTCTCTGCATTGGTTCTGGGCAGCCATGTCTCTGTGCATTGGTTCTGGGCAGCCATGTCTCTGTGCATTGGTTCTGGGCAGCCATGACTCTGTGCATTGGTTCTGGGCAGCCATGTCTCTCTGCATTGGTTCTGGGCAGCCATGTCTCTGTGCATTGGTTCTGGGCAGCCATGTCTCTGTGCATTGGTTCTGGGCAGCCATGACTCTGTGCATTGGGTCTGGGCAGCCATGTCTCTGTGCATTGGTTCTGGGCAGCCATGTCTCTGTGCATTGGTTCTGGGCAGCCATGACTCTGTGCATTGGGTCTGGGCAGCCATGTCTCCTTGCATTGATCAGGTTGCTTAAATTCACTTATTTATTGTGCTTGAATTTTATTTGATCTATCTTTTTTTGAAGGGGTAATGTGTGTATTTGCATACATTGTGGGAGAATATGTACATATACAAAGATGGTTATTGAGATACATGTAGCTTGTTGATGCATGGTGTGTGTGATGTGTGTGTGTGTGTGTGTCTGTGTGTGTGTATGTGTGTGTGTGTGTGTGTGTGTGTGTGTGTGTGTGTGTGTGTGTGTGTGTGTGTGTGTGTGTGTGTGTGTGTGTGTGTGTGTGTGTGTGTGTGTGTGTGTGTGTGTGTGTGCATTATAGCCCCTGAGGTTTTGAAGAATGAGGGGTACAATAAATCCCTTGACCTTTGGTCTGTTGGAGTCAACCTTTAAATGCCAGGTATTTTGTAGCCACTGTGATATGGGTGCATTTGTTGATATCTCAATGTTCATTAAAATGATGTACCATTCTGATTCCAGTCTCAGTGGCACATTCCCATTCAATGAAGATGAAGAGATCATGGACCAGATCCAGAATGCGGCTTTCATGTTCCCTTCGGACCCCTGGGCCTCTGTCTCTTCTGAATGTGAGTGGGTGGAGCATAGAGAGGGTGATGGAAACCAGTCCCAGGTGCTGAAAGTCTCCAAAGATACAAGTAACTTCTATGAAGTAAAGTAACCACAATTTCTGCTATAGCTTAAAAAACGTCACATGTTGATGGCGATAGAGTGTGTACAATGAGTTTGTGCATCTGTAATACCAACATGCTGGTTCATGGAATCATCCTCCCCCTCCCACCCACACACACAGTGTGCCTCTCTGATCGAGTGTCACGTGATCTATATCTATTCCTCTTGCAGCCATTGAGTTGATCACCAGACTTCTGCAGGTGTCCAGAAAGTCACGATTCACAGCTCACCAGGCCCTCAACCATGCCTGGCTCAATGTCAGTGCACTGACCATGCCAAGCTGGCATGCACACACTCACTATATACAGCAAGCTTAAATTGCATGTAAGAAATATACAGTAGAAGTACATTTGTATGCGAGGTGTCCAGAGATATGCAGAAGTATGCAGAGGTATGCAGGAATGTGATGTGCAGCAGGATAAGTACACAGTATTCTTATTATACAAGCATAAAGGAATGTACATGTACAGCTATTTCGTCTTGCTCGACTACAGTTTCTTTATCATACATGCCTGTGGTGGTCTGGATCATTAGTGCCAACTTAGTCTGGAGTACTGTAAGATGCCTAGGTTTTTAATACCACAAAACTATATCATACTCGTCCCAATCAGATGAGTTAACGGCTCACATACTAGAATTGCATAAAACACTTGTATGAAGGAGATCAACAGCATTTAGCCTCTGCATTATGAATTTATATAAGATGGAAGCATGTTGTGCATAAATGTAGCCAAGTCACCTTGGTTCAAGCATAGGTATCTGTGATTACATTTTCTCTTCCCCCCTCAGGATGTCACACTGTGGGAGGACCTGTGTCAGCTGGAAGGAAGGTTGGGCATACGGTACCTGACCCACGAGACCGAGGACAAGTTCTGGGTAAACAAGGGTGCAAAACCACACCCACTTGCCAAGAAGGAAGAGCAAGAATCAACCTTGAGGAGGGCTTCAGTGACATCATCTCCCAAAGCACCTAGCAAACGCGAGAATTTTTCCAAGCAAAGCTCACAACCCTCCAAGGAAAGTCTTCCCACTGCTGACCCGAGCTCACCTTCCGATGAAGAAGAAGACGGAGTGGAGCTCTCGCCCCCCACACCCCCTATTGTCCTGCCCCACAAGGACTCTAGTTTCAAAATCACAGTCGAGGATCCAATTGTAGTGAAGCGCGAAGAGCATGCAAGGCGGATCGGCTACACAGTTAGCACTGTGTAGAAAAGAAAGCTGTTTTTTTTGTTGTTGTTGCACAGGGGGAAGGTTGGTTGTCTGTGATCAAAATTGACCTGATCAAAATCTGGGAACCCAAATGTCCATGTCATATTTTGTTCCCTTTTCCATGTTCATGAGTTGTAATACTGATAATTTGTGTGCATCTGTGACAATTATTATTAATTCAAGAAGTTAGTCTATCATTTGTCCTGTGATATTGTGTGGTTTGTGAAATGTACCAACAATGTGTACCACAAAAATATTTGAAAGTACGTGAAGTATTAATTTAGCAGTGACATATATGGGACAGTTTCCGCGAAAATTGCCCCACGGTTAAAATGTTATAAAAATGCATCGCGTTTGAATCGCTATAACTTCCCAACGGATAACGCTATCGACTTCCTATTTTCAACACTTCATAGTGAAATGGTGTAGTATGAAGTGTTGAAAATAGGAAGTCGCTATCAATTAGTGGTGGGCTGGGCGGGAGACGCCTCCGCTGGCGTGGTCTCCTCTCTCTTCTGCTCCCCTTGCTGCTGTGCGGGCTGCTCTCCTTGTGGCTTTGGCTCCTCGGCCGGATCTGAATAGCCCCAGTACATGTGGTAGCCGACTGGTCCAATCACTGTCCTAGAACTGTGGGGACTCTCCATCATCTGAGGCTCCCACGAACCAAAGGTCTGGACGTGCCACTTTGGTTCTCCACTCTTTGCCACTTCACCTCCCTTACCGCCGCTCTGTCTTTCCTTCAAGGTCTTTTGAAGGTCGGCTTCCGCCTTCTTTCTCTGCTCCTCAAACTGCTTCATGTGGTCTTCTTGCATTTCACGCAGCTGCTCCGTCTGGCGCCTCCACTCCTTTTCAAGCTCGTCAGCCCGTTCCAAAGGATCGCTCCATCCCACTAAGGATGTTGCAGGCGTCCAGAACGGGTTCATATCGTCCAGAATGCGCCCGAGAAGACCTCCAGTAAACCCTCCAAATGGAGCCACCTCCCTCCTGGCGGCTTTAGTCGGAGCTCCGCGACCCGATGCCCGCTGCGCACGTCTTGGAACTGGAACCGCTTGCAGCAGCCAAGTCTCGTTGGCAGACAGGTGGCTCAAGGCGGTTCGCACTTCCTCATCGGTGGATATCGAAATGACGTCTCCGACAGCATCTCGGTACTGCACGTTGAACTCTACCCCATTGCCTAGGCTCGGGAAGAGGCCGGCTATCTGCTTTTTCAGAGCATCAAAAGTGACGTCAGATTCCACTCGAAACTTGCGTATCTCTTTTCCGTCAGTAACTTTAGCATACACCATCCTCGCTGATCGGTCGCTTTGCTTTTTTTTTTCTCAGCTCTTGCTATGAACTTTCCGCTCTCGCGTTGGTAACGAAGAGCCGGTTTATTGACATTCTTTTTTATGAAGTGCATGGCCGCGTTCTAGAACTATCGCGAAGGTCAAAGGTTAAGTGTCTTTGGCATGCAATCAATCAAATAATATCCACGCTTAGACCACATGGACTATTACAAAGTATCGCTAAGCTTTTCGTGTCTAGATTGATAGATTGATTGTTGAAAAAAAAAAGCTGCATGGCATAGAATGTAACAATGTGCACCAGCGGGATAAGTGTTGCGCTATATAGGTCTGGGCCCGAGACTGCCACGAATTTGATCTTCGCGATAATTCGCGGGCGTGCGCGACTCTCTTCATGCAATATAATAAAAAGAATGCCAATACGCTCTGCATTAACAACACGAGAGAAAGTCTATAGCGCTAAAGCACAGCTGAAAAAAAAGCAACAAAAAACAAAGCACCGATCAGCAAAGATCAGCGAAGATGGTGTATGCTAAAGTTACTGACGGAAAAGAGATACGCAAGTTTCGAGTGGAATCTGACGTCACTTTTGATGCTCTGAAAAAGCAGATAGCCGGCCTCTTCCCGAGCCTAGGCAATGGGGTAGAGTTCAACGTGCAGTACCGAGATGCTGTCGGAGACGTCATTTCGATATCCACCGATGAGGAAGTGCGAACCGCCTTGAGCCACCTGTCTGCCAACGAGACTTGGCTGCTGCAAGCGGCCAAGACGTGCGCAGCGGGCATCGGGTCGCGGAGCTCCGACTAAAGCCGCCAGGAGGGAGGTGGCTCCATTTGGAGGGTTTACTGGAGGTCTTCTCGGGCGCATTCTGGACGATATGAACCCGTTCTGCATGGACGCCTGCAACGTCCTTAGTGGGATGGAGCGATCCTTTGGAACGGGCTGACGAGCTTGAAAAGGAGTGGAGGCGCCAGACGGAGCAGCTGCGCAAGATGCAAGAAGACCACATGAAGCAGTTTGAGGAGCAGAGAAAGAAGGCGGAAGCCGACCTTCAAAAGACCTTGAAGGAAAGACAGAGCGGCGGTAAGGGAGGTGAAGTGACAAAGAGTGGAGAACCAAAGTGGCACGTCCAGACCTTTGGTTCGTGGGAGCCTCAGATGATGGAGAGTCCCCACGGTTCTAGGACAGTGATTGGACCAGTCGGCTACCACATGTACTGGGGCTATTCAGATCCGGCCGAGGAGCCAAAGCCACAAGGAGAGCAGCCCGCACAGCAGCAAGGGGAGCAGAAGAGAGAGGAGACTAAGCCAGCAGAGGCGTCTCCCGCCCAGCCCATGCACCACTAATTGATCACAATGTGTTCTCTATTCAGTGGGTATCAGCTCAATTATACCACCGGCATCAAGACAAAAGACTGCTACAGCTAGGCCTGCACATGTAAAAGAATCATGGCATGAATTAGGTGTTGGTAGTTTTTCATGACTCCAAAATAAGCTTTAGCTTGTTGTGATATTATATATGTGTTTGTCATGTATTATACTTGATCATGTGTATCTGATCACATGCAGTGCTGCTGAATCCGCAATTCTGAACTGCATGACACGGCTTTGATGAGTGTTGTCAATTAGAAGATAAAATATGCATGGCATTAACTCTTGTAATGGGTTGTACTATGTTTATATCAGAATATCAGTTTCTACTCTAATTATGTGTACTTAAGTATAACGTGACCAGGAGGCATGGAAGCATGCATGAACCAAAGGCCAGGAACTTGGCCTGGGGCATGCCACTCTCCGAGGTGACTCTGGCTTCAGGTCACAGTGGACTATGTCCTTCTTGTGCAGGTACTGAAGAGCTATCAGGATCTGTGTGTGGGAGGAGAGGAGGGTAGGGGAGTGGTAGAGGGTAGGGGAGGAGAGGAGGGTAGGGGGTAGAGGGGAGAAAAGGGAATATGGAGGATGGGCAATGTAATATACATTGAACGAGCTAGTGAATGTCATATACGCACACAAGCACACAAAAAACTATGTACTACTTGTTCAGTGCATGTTTTAATGCATGTGTCATGTGACCACTCCGTAATCTGCCATACAATATATGATCCGCTATGTTGGCTGGTGCACAAGTTTCGCATGCAGTGAATATACACTGCATGCATGATGCACAAATCGATACGATTACCCAATGCACGCTTATAAGACGTTGCAGCGTGTTCCAAAACGTGACACACATGCATGTAGGGCGACTCATGAAGATGAGTTTGAGGCTACCGACCAAGTAAATCGAAAATAACTGCCACAAAAGATAAATGACAATGACATAGCTGTGCGTTTATTTTAACACCGGTGTCGGAGCAGATTTTGTCCCCCCGCAGATCTTGTCCCCCCGGACATAATCCGCTAGTGGATTCTGTCCCCCACGGACATAATCCGCTAGCGGATATTGTCCTCCTTCCGCAGAATTGTCCCCCCACCCCCTACCCCCGTCAGCCCAAACGCTATAGTTTATGCTCCGTCTTTCCTGTTTCCCACCTCGCCCTTTTTAGTCGCACGTGCGCAGCTGCTAGTGTATCGTAGTCTGCGTTAGGACGGAGAAGAGTACGATTGCATTTACAGCTTTCTGGAGACTGGTACGTACCCCCAAAAGCGATCTTTGCGGCGGAAATGTGAGGACTATGCGGTCGATAGCAGCGTACTGTACCGCAAAAAGGAAAGGGAAAGAGGGGAAATGGAATTTCTTCGAGTTCCTAGAGGAGTAGAAGAAAGAGAACGAATCCTTCATTCGTGCCACTCGTCCAAAGAAAGTGAGTATATGATTAGCTCCGTTATGGATTGAAGTATTACACGTGGCCGAAGATTAATTGTGCATGCAATTTCCGTATACCCAAAAGCAGAAAGGTGGTGACTGTGGTGTATTTGCATTTGCATTTCATGCAACAATGGGAGACTATATACATCAGGTTTGCAGTTTGATCAGCTGAAGATGAGCGTCACTTTATGAAATGCCTTAGAAAACAAAAATTTACCCCATTTCCGATTTCTAATAAACAAAGCAAGAAACCAAAGATAGTCTGCACTGAGAAAATTGATGTTTATTGCACATGTTTGATGCCAGACACATATGGCGGTTCAATGCGAAAACTGTCACAAATGGTTCCATATCAAATGTGTTGGTCTTCTCACACTTCCCAACTGTGATGACAAATGGTCATGCTCTTCTTGTATGTGAGACTGAGATATTCATTCAACCGTTTTCTTTTCCTTTCCCTTTGATAGTGGATTCATTCCCTCTGGATTCAACTATAATAATAATACTCGTACCATGTATACTAAGCTAGCTGCGCTAATTAACATAAACAAAAATGTGAGTAGGGGGGGGGGGGGGGGGGGGGACAGATTCTGCGGAGGGGGGACAGAATCCGCTAGCAGAACGTGTCCCCCCGGACAGAATCCGCTATGACACCGGATCCGCGAGAAATGACCATTTTTAAAGGCCGGGTATTTTGTAGAACAGCGTTTTGAGAAAAATAGTCGGAAATGTTCTGAACGTTATAAACCATATCCAGTATAGTGATTCAACCTTATTTATGAATTATGATGCATAGTGTAATTTTCAGCTTGTTATCTACTTCGTAGGCTACCCAGCATCGTGCAAAGTGGAAGGGGTAAGCACCGTCACTGTTAACGGTACTGTATACTTTTTTGCTGTGACATTCTACATGCTGAAAAACATGACATAAGTCGCTTTATCAATCGAATATGTTAATTTCATACCAAGGTTGGCTCTCCATCACTGCACCAGCACAAAAGAAGGACAACATCGTATTTTATAACGGTCTGGGGGCGAGATAACGGTTGCGCATGCGCGTACGAATTTATTTTGCAGGCCGTGGTCCAACCTCATGCAGCAGCGCGCAACGAGCACTCCAGGACAATTATTCTGGCAAGGAACTAAAGTTAACAGTGCATGTGCAGTGATGTGTACAGACCAAAGATTGACGTAACTAATTATTCACTGAGTAAACATGTATTCTTCGATGCGCTTGATGAGCTCAGGCTTGTTTCCTGATTTCTTTATGCCATAGTGGTTCAGATACGCTTGTTTTTCAGGCTTCTTACATAAGAAAAGGTCCTTTGCAAGGTCGAGACCCTCAAAGGAAACTCTAGCCTTCTTCTGCTTGGTACCAATTGATCCTCCAGTTTGAGGCTGCCTTCCTCGCTTACATCAACTTGTAGAAGTGGACACTTCTGTCGTCTGGCCAATAGTTTGGTAGACAGTACGAGCAGATAGTTTTGTTTTTCCTTGCTCTTTGCTTCCGCCTACTTTCCAGCACTCATTGATGATGGTTTTCACCCTTTTTATGAGCTCTGGTTGCATGTTCTTCTTTACCTATGCCCATCCAGAGTAGAAATTGGGCTCAAATGTTGCAAATACAACCTCCTCACCTGTGCCAATGTGAGATGCTCTGTCAATAGCACCTGAAACAGTCAGGTTTATTTGTCCCAGGAGTTTATCAGAGTGCCTCATTGCATGCATCCTGACATTGCTGTTCTCCACCACAGTTGTGCTTGTCAAGCAACTTTTGGGACTTGTAGTGATAGAAACACTTTGAACATTGTGGATAAACAGCTCTAATCTGCCTCAATGCCTCCTCATATTCTTGTTGCTTTTCCATTTTCTGCAGCTCTTTGTTGCCAATAGACTTGGTTCTCTTTGTGTACCGCTTATTCACTGTCCTGACCTTCGTGCACGTATCATTACTGACCATCCTGACCTTCATGCACGTATCATTGCTGACCTGACCTTCATGCACGTATCATTACTGACCATCCTGACCTTCATGCACGTACCATCCTGACCTTCATGCACGTATCATTACTGACCATCCTGACCTTCATGCACGTATCATTACTGACCATCCTGACCTTCATGCACATATCATTACTGACCATCCTGACCTTCATGCACGCATCATTACTGACCATCCTGACCTTCGTGCAATCATTACTGTTAACACTGTCACTCCTGTGAAATTGATCCCATCCTCACCCATTGGAGTAATGAGTGATGAATATGCATGGCATGAAGGCACATGCACACTGAGAGATGGTATTTTCTGCCCAAGACAATCGTAAAAAAGAATGTTTTGCTGGTTAAAAGCAGTTGTGCAGCATAGAATTGTGTGATTCCATCTATGGAAAGGCATTTTGCAGATCGATATGGAGCACAGAAATTCGGTGTTATCAGCAGTACAGTAGTGTTGGTGATGGACGTCTCCATCAGAGCCACTGCAAGCTGTTTTGGAGTGGATACCTTCCGTCCACCACCTCCTTGCTTCAAATATGCTCAATGTGTGTCTGCTGGTGAGAAAAGTGAGTGTCACAAAGATCTTTCCCACTGTGTGCATGCAGGGCGTGGTCTACATCTGATTGAGGTGCAAGTGCGTTGATCACTTTGTGCACAATGCTGAAGTTGTCTATGAGGAAATTCACTTTAATGTAATCCACCCCTGCCTGTACCTCTTGTTGCTTATCAGTGATGTGCTTCACTATGGTGTAAAACAATGACCTGCTCGTGTGTACGATTCCAGGTATGGCACCCTCATGCTTTGCAACATACTCGTTGTACATTGTCACAATGTCATTTTTCAACACAAGAGACCTCATAGCAAACACACTCTTGAGCTTTTTCCACTTGTCCTTTCTATTGGGAGTACGCTTTTTAGCTTCCCGTGCTAACCGGCTGATGTTTTCATCACTGTAGATGAATGCAACAGGAATTCTATCACATCCTTAGGCACTCGAGACTGTTTTGCTGAAGCGTTGAATCTTCATACCATGATCAAGGTATGACTTGTCAACCTTAGCCTGGAACATCAGCTTAGCTGCATGGTCTTTGTTGAGTGATAGCAAAGACGCCACATATGATATGGGAACATCAACAAAGGTAACAAAACATCCTACAATTGTAACATGTGAGCAGCTTCTCTCCTTTTAGTACGTCCCTGATGTTGGTTGGTATTGTGGTTAGTACCTGGGAGCCCATGTCGATATCAGCCATATCGATATGAGTTGATCCATGCATGGATCGGAGGCTGAATGACTTCTGTGAGCCTCATTGAGTCTCAAACTAGGTAGACTCTAAGCACATGCGCCCACACTTTGATGCCTTTCCAAAAGATATTCTGTATTCTGTCGTACTGGAATGGTCGATCCCTCTGTCAGACGCGCATTCTACCTGCCACCTAATTTCGATGCTAGGTCTAGGAAGTGTTCGTACACTCTTTTCATGCTCTTCGCACCCATTACCTTTATCGTGACATTTGTGTATTTGCGATGATACATAGTTGCTGGAGCCTTCATTCGTCGTATCGAGCTCTGATGCCGGTTCAGCCGCAAAACGTGATGTACAAGAAGCACGCCGCTCGGGATTTAACCGATGTAGTGTTTCCTGCGTTGTGCTAGCCTTCTTCGGGCGACCACGCGTACGGGGTTGGCATGTAAAAAACTTTGTGCAACTAGTCCCAGCATCGCACTTGTCACACACGGGCTTCTTGTGGGTGCTATAGAAAAGCGAGATTTAGCAACTGCAATGACGAAGTACTTCTATATTTGTCATGGTCTGGGAACTAGTTATGGCAAGTTAGTTTTTTTGTTGTTGTATGCGAATAGAGCTTACCCTGAACGTAAAATTGCTACATGAGTTAGATAGTAATGAAATGGCGCGCCCAAAATGTTACAGCCCTTTAAATATTTCCATTCGCGACAACCGAGATATTGCAAACCTCGTCTCTTCAAACGAATGCAGGTTAGTATGTGTACTATATACGTGGTTGAAAACAGCACTGGAAGACTCAGCGAGAGTTGGGCTATCTAAATATGTGTGCCAAAATGCAATAACACGTTTCCGACTAATATTCCAATAGGGCCGTTCTACAAAAAAAAAAAAAAAAAAAAAAAAAAGATTAGTTCTCGCGCGGATCCGGTGTTAAAAGAATCATCACTGGTCTTTTGACTTTAGCATAGAGACGGTAACTGACAACGTACGCTTATTATTATGATTTAATTCCCAGAGTCACGGCTGTTAAAGTCCATTGAAAAATCGGCACTATATAGGCGCGCGCCCACCGTGAATTTTAAGTATACCTAGCAACGTGAGTTCATCGCACCTGGCGCGTACGTTCTAGAAAAAGGGCTCTGTCGCGAAGCCATCGATAATTCCTCACAAGATGAAGGTATTACATGCAAGGTAAGGTGTAGCTGCATAGAAAGATACCAAGCTTTCCAGGTTTCATCACTGAGAACTGGTGTTATACGGTCTATAGAATCCGTGATTTCTCTTGGGATACGGTTTGAGTTTTCCGCGAATCCCGCTTATATTTTTCGAGATAAATAGCTTCAAAACGATGAGGAGGGTACGATGTTGCTTTTTAATTTGTTTCTACGGTACTATACACGAGTCCGCTGATACTCTATTGATGCTTTGAATATGCACGCAAATTGAGATTGTAGACAAATGTCACATATTTATTTATTTCTTGCGGGATGGTAATGCAGGTGTCTCATACGAGGCAATATGCTAAAATATAGTGATCTTGCAATGTGCATGGTTTCATCTTTGCTACAAGGTCTTGATCCTAAATATGTACTCAGCACCCTCCAGTGAATACTTTCTCTCCAAATCCTGTAGGGAAACAACCATGCCTGTTTTGCCTGATAACACTGGGTCAGTTATTGATAGTAGGGGTTCTTGTGTTCCCCATTCTTTGGATTCAATTGTACTTGATCACAGAAGTTTCATGGAAGCTGGAGGCAATTTGAAAAGAGCAAAGCTCAAGTGGGCTTATGTATTCACATACATGTACAGAGTCCATATACATCTTACTAAGAAACTCAAGGTCACCAGTGTAAGATACAATTTCAGAGTGTAGGTCCCTTGAATAAAATTAATATTCTCTTCAGTTCTCTTCAGTTGCATGCATCAAGCATCCAGTGCACCACCTTACTGTGTAGTGCATCTCTTGCTTCCTCACTTGACTGCAACAATGTCTATCATGCTCAATGGTCACATTGATGCTTCTTTTACATGATGCAGATAGCACCAATACATCATGCTGCAACAGTTGCACCATTCTACATGCAGGCAGGCTTTAATGAGTGCACATTCCGGACGTGAAGACATGTCACAACATGGACCATGCATGGTACCAGCCAAGTGACTTACTCTATCAGACAGGTAGCACACATGAGAACCTATTGCATGGGAGCTGTATTGGTTGCCGCAATACACCAAAGCAAATAGGGCACTGCAGCTCCTCAATGGCACATAGCAGCTGTGCATGTGGTATAGCTAGTATTAAATCATTTGAAGCATTACTGATTTTATGTGCTCCACAATTTCGATGGAGTACTCCTCATAGCAGACTTTCCTGTCTTCTTTCCTGTCCAACGTGTATAAAATGGCTTATGACCATTATACATGCAGCCTCTATATAAAACTATACAAGCTGATAAGTAAGCCACGACGGGCATCTCTCCATGGAATGGCTAAACCAGTCATATGGCTCCACTGAGCACTTGTAAGGTATATCTGCTTTTGAGCAAATCCTGGGAGGTGGATCTCAGGGCTATCGATATGACAAAATCTCCTCCGTGTAGGATCGAGGTACATTGGTATGTGCATAGATTATGATTATTTGCACCCGTACACTCTACAACAGGTCCATGAATGGGAAATACCGTAATTCCAATCAAATAATCTAATTTGAAAACCTAATGTCACGACCGTGGAGTCAATGTGCTTCTATATACGTCACAGTTAAATCAATCGCGGAGCAGTCGCTAACGTCGCGACAGCAATGGTATACAGAAGATTTTTCCGACCGCGTTACTCGATGTCACACCGACCATCCACCTGGCCCTGAAATAGGCGTAACAAAATGTATGCATTGAGTTGGATGCAGCTATATGGGCGTCCAATTGCAAATTATATTATCATTCTCATGCAAACGAACTAACACATCCAACAGACGAACTTAACGTGTAGACTGAACGGAACTATAACCACAGAGGACACCCATTGTATCTACATCCATGTCAGTGAGCGGGCCTAAGCTTTTGTCTTCAGTGATACAACATGCATGCGATCAATTAGTGGTGGGCTGGGCGGGAGACGCCTCCGCTGGCTTGGTCTCCTGCTCCCCGTGCTGCTGTGCGGGCTGCTCTCCTTGTGGATTTGGCTCCTCGGCCGGATCTGAATAGCCCCAGTACATGTGGTAGCCGACTGGTCCAATCACTGTTCTAGAACCATGGGGACTCTCCATCATCTGAGGCTCCCACGAACCAAAGGTCTGGACGTGCCACTTTGGTTCTCCACTCTTTGCCACTTCACCTCCCTTACCGCCGCTCTGTCTTTCCTTCAAGGTCTTTTGAAGGTCGGCTTCCGCCTTCTTCCTCTGTTCCTCAAACTGCTTCATGTGGTCTTCTTGCATCTTGCGCAGCTGCTCCGTCTGGCGCCTCCACTCCTTTTCAAGCTCGTCAGCCCGTTCCAAAGGATCGCTCCATCCCACTAAGGACGTTGCAGGCGTCCAGAACGGGTTCATATCGTCCAGAATGCGCCCGAGAAGACCTCCAGTAAACCCTCCAAATGCAGCCATCTCCCTCCTGGCGGCTTTAGTTGGAGCTCCGCGACCCGATGCCCGCTGCGCACGTCTTGGAACTAGAACCGCTTGCAGCAGCCAAGTCTCGTTGGCAGACAGGTAGCTCAAGGCGGTTCGCACTTCCTCATCGGTGGATATCGAAATGACGTCTCCGACAGCATCTCGGTACTGCACGTTGAACTCTACCCCATTGCCTAGGCTCGGAAACAGGCCGGCTATCTGCTTTTTCAGAGCATCAAAAGTGACGTCAGATTCCACTCGAAACTTGCGTATCTCTTTTCCGTCAGTAACTTTAGCATACACCATCTTCGCTGATCGGTGCTTTTTTTGTTGTTTTTTTTTTTCTCAGCTGTGCTTTAGCGCTATAAACGTTGTTAATGCAGAGCGTTTTGGCATTCTTTTTATTATATTGCATGAAGAGAGCCGCGCACGCCCGCGAATTATCGCGAAGATCAAATTCGTGGCAGTCTCGGGCCCAGACCTATACAGCGCAACACTTATCCCGCTGGTGTACATTGTTATACATTCTATGCTATGCAGCTTTTTTCTTAACAATCAATCTATCAATCTAGACACGAAAAGCTTAGCGATACTTCGTAATAGTCCATGTGGTCTAAGCGTGGATATTATTTGATTGATTGCATGCCAAAGACACTTAACCTTTGACCTTCGCGATAATTCTAGAACCCGGCCATGCACTTCATAAAAAGAATGTCAATAAACCGGCTCTTCGTTACCAACGCGAGAGCGGAAAGTTCATAGCAAGAGCTGAGAAAAAAAAAAAAGCAAAGCGACCGATCAGCGAGGATGGTGTATGCTAAAGTTACTGACGGAAAAGAGATACGCAAGTTTCGAGTGGAATCTGACGTCACTTTTGATGCTCTGAAAAAGCAGATAGCCGGCCTCTTCCCGAGCCTAGGCAATGGGGTAGAGTTCAACGTGCAGTACCGAGATGCTGTCGGAGACGTCATTTCGATATCCACCGATGAGGAAGTGCGAACCGCCTTGAGCCACCTGTCTGCCAACGAGACTTGGCTGCTGCAAGCGGTTCCAGTTCCAAGACGTACGCAGCGGGCATCGGGTCGCGGAGCTCCGACTAAAGCCGCCAGGAGGGAGGTGGCTCCATTTGGAGGGTTTACTGGAGGTCTTCTCGGGCGCATTCTGGACGATATGAACCCGTTCTGGACGCCTGCAACATCCTTAGTGGGATGGAGCGATCCTTTGGAACGGGCTGACGAGCTTGAAAAGGAGTGGAGGCGCCAGACGGAGCAGCTGCGCAAGATGCAAGAAGACCACATGAAGCAGTTTGAGGAACAGAGGAAGAAGGCGGAAGCCGACCTTCAAAAGACCTTGAAGGAAAGACAGAGCGGCGGTAAGGGAGGTGAAGTGGCAAAGAGTGGAGAACCAAAGTGGCACGTCCAGACCTTTGGTTCGTGGGAGCCTCAGATGATGGAGAGTCCCCACGGTTCTAGGACAGTGATTGGACCAGTCGGCTACCACATGTACTGGGGCTATTCAGATCCGGCCGAGGAGCCAAAGCCACAAGGAGAGCAGCCCGCACAGCAGCAAGGGGAGCAGAAGAGAGAGGAGACCAAGCCAGCGGAGGCGTCTCCCGCCCAGCCCACCAGTAATTGATCGCAACGTATCCATGATTAATTGTACTTCACTGAAGACAAAAGCTTAGGCTTACTGAAATGGATATAGAGATGCAACGTGTCCCCTGTGTGGTTAGCTGCATTGATTATGTCTAGCGTTGAGCTGCTCCTTAGTTGTTAATAGTTCGTGTGGATGATAATTAAATTTGATCAATTGCAATTGGACGCCATATCTGCATGCATACATGCCTATACAGAGATCGTACACAGGGTGCATCGTAAGGTGGATGGTCGGTGTGACGTCGATTGAAATGAAGTAACCGTCGGAAAAATGTTTCCTTACCGTTGCCGTCTCGACGTTAGCATTATTAATGATTTCTTCGCGATCCGCGATCCGTGGCGTCATACCGTGACGTATAGAAGACACCTTATTAATAAACAAAAAAAAGCAAATAATCAACATTGTTACCGTCTTGTTATCTAAATTCGGTAAAATAAAAAGACCAGCGATTATTCCGCACGGTTATGTCATTGTCACTCACTTTATCGTTTCTTATTCTTTATTTTTTTGTGGCATCAATTTGCTTGGTCGGTGGTCCTCAAACTCATTTTCGTAGGTCGCCCTACCATGCTGTGTGTCCACGTTTTGAAAAACGCTGCAATGTCTTATAAGCGTGCATTGGGGGAAACGTATCGATTCGTGCATCGGTGTACTTTCGCAGCGGGTAAGTTAATAAATAGGCCCCTATATACCACTGAGTTCACCGCGATTAATATTACACCACAAAACTTGTGCACCAACATAGCGGATCATGCATTATTTTACATTGTGTGACCCTAACGTATGGCCTGGCAGATTACGGAGTGGTCACATTAGTATACACAAATATGCAGTATTTTTGTGTGCTTGTGTGCGTATGACGTCCATTTGTTCATTAAATATGGTATTACGGAACTAGTACGCATACTATACACATTGGTTAGATTGGGCCATTGACATATAGTTCCACTTATCGCACCTCATGTATATTCATCAGCCCTACGCCCCCTACCTACGTGGCTTACAACCTCAAGGTCGTCACTCGTGGTTATAAGCGAGACTTTAGTCTGTTGCTGGGATGCATATAGTTGGCACTGTACCACTCGTGAATGGGTACAATTATAGGTGAAACCAGCATATCTTTCTCCATATTTGGAAATCTGCAGGCAAGCATTCTATTTTTAGTAGAGAGTCACGATCTGAAAGTTTGGAGAAACAAAGCGGGTAAGTTATTGTGATTTTTTTTTTTTTTAACGATCAGTATGATGCGCAAGACAAGAGCCGCTAAAACGCACAACTGAAAGGAAGTGATTGTTTGTGGTCACCGATATAGTGGTGTGTAACAATCGTGAGCTATTTCAATAGAATGTCCCACTGTGTCCTACTGATCATTAGCAAACTTGCGCAGGTTAGCCGAAATCGTTTTCATTCCGCGCACATGAATCCACAGGGAAAAAAAGCGTCGAATCATTTAGAAATCATTGCGTGATTGAACAGAAAATCACACGAAAATCAATAGAAGCGTGTGATTTTTGTGTGATTTTCTGTTCAATCACGCAATGATTTCTAAATGATTCGACGCTTTTTTTCCCTGTGATCCGACGCATTTCATTATTTCAGCCGAATCCCTAGCTGTTTGTCCAGATTAGTTTAGAGTTCAGACCGCTAGCGCTTGTGTAGGCCGAGATTAACATGTCGCAACCAGAATGTGTTGCCGTTCTGATCTGCTGCCATTTTCCATATTTTAATAACTGCGTGAAAATGAGAAGCCGCCCAAATTTAGCATGGAATTGGACGGGTGATGAAGGGCGTATAGCCGGATCCAAAGCATTTCAGTTTCATACAATGATGAGAGCATCATGGTGTTTTGACAAGGTAGAGAGAAGGTGATTTTGGCTCTAGCTGATGAATGACGTTATGCGGCTTGTTTTCAACGAGCTGCACAGGTTGACAAAATAGAGGCGCATGAGGTCGTGGACGAAATTTTATGTGGGACCCGAATGAGACGTACTCAAACTCCACAAAAAATGTTATACCTTCGGGAATTCAGGTCACCCTAAAATGAATTATAATTATCTCGCATGCAGTCAGTATTTTTTTGATTCTACAGATGATAAAGTGTCTGTTTTGAGTGCCACCTAAAATGCATGCGTGATTGTATGGCAATACGCTTATCGCCTTGCAAAAGCATTAATTGAATTGTTGACGATGCATTCTTACAGCAATACCAGTCATCTTTGTACAATCACCATTCTTTCAAACAGAGATGTCCATCAATACCCTGGGAGAAGAGTGTAGTTCTACAAGTGAAGAGGTACCCAAAGCTGCAAGTAGTGCTTCAATGGTGGTACTTGCTGAACATACACCGCTTAAGATAAGGTGTGTGTTTCATTTACATAATTATACTCAGATAAAAGAGCTGTATTTTTCACATCTACATTGGATACAGCATAGTGCAAGTAATTTCAGTTTGCTCAAAAGCTTTTTAGAAGGTTCTAATTTTCGTGATCATGCTGTACCAGAAGTGAAACTGCAAGTGTGAGACATTTATAAAATAAATAAGTGCAGAATTAACATAACATGGTATTGTACTCACATTTTAGACTTCTTGATGCTATGCTGCAGCTACAGAAAATATATCCTGGAAATGAAATGGTGTTAACAATTTTCATATCTCTGATAAACAACTTACAATCTGTCCTTCCAATTGATCCACCTCCAACTGTCAAGATGCTTCACAGTGCTATTCTCAGTGCATCAAATGTCCCAGCCAAAGAGTCCACAATTTCCACTCTTTCATTACAGTTCATTCACACTCTTTGGGCCATTTACAAAGAAAAGCTCTCTGCATCCTGTGACTTGGATGGTTTGACTCAAATTTTGAACAAGGCATTGGATGCAGAAAGCAGTCAAACAAGAGCTTTTGCTTTCATAGTGGCTGGGGACACACTGCAAAATTTACTTAGTTATCTTAATGATCAGCAGTTGAAGACACTAAGTGAGAAAGGGGTATACAGGTGCCTCAGAACTCTTTTGAAGTACTGCAATGAAGTGGAGTTCATCACACTTAGGAAAGCTGTTCTGAATGTTGCCACCTTTTCCAGTGTACCACCCTGTACTGAGGAGATACTGGCCGAGGGATTTGCTGGCACTATTGTTACATGTGCCAATGCTGTTTGGACTGATGATAGTATGCAAAGTTGCATGTATGAAATCCTATCCGCTTATTGTGAGAATAGACAGTTCTGTGAAGAAATATTGAAGCAGAACTTTTTGTTCATAGTCACAACATGTTTTCATCATGACTGCTGTCATCAGCCGTTGTTTGCACTCTTGTCCACTATATATGCCACCATCCCACATATCCTTTCAAAGAGTTGTTTAGAAGAAGAGGATTTTATGCTAACCATTCTGGACATTATACACCCTGACTCATTGTCATCAGTAGAAGACATTGAAGATGCGTGCATTTTGTTGCATAACATTTCACTGTGTACAGTCAATTCTCCGGAGCTATCTAAGTATGATGTAGTCACGAGAATGGAGGATTGTGCTACAAAGTGGCCACTGGTGTGTTCACTGTGGGCATGCAAAACTATTGAAATCGTAGCTGGTAGCTTGATTGCTTATGAAGATCAGGGCAATGAGCTGCATATGAAACCACCACGAGAGACATCAGTGGTAGACAAAGTCATAGCTGTCCGCTTCTTTAAAGAAGACCATTATCTCTTTTTGATGGACATGTTAGCAGATACTGACCTTTGTAGTAAGCCTGATTTGCTGGGTGCCATGTATATGGCACTGGAAACTGTCATACTAGGGTCACCCGATGAAGATATTGCAGAAATGTACTCTCCTAATTTTATTAAGTTGTTTACCTTCAACTTCATTCGACACACAACATCATTTCCTCAACTTTCAGCAAGCATAATTGAATGTGCTCGTGTATTCATGGATCGTGTCTCGTGGAAAGAAGAGATTTATACCATTCAGCAAGCTAATTTTCATGTTGCAGTCGTCAACCTTCTCCGAGTGGCCACGACGACTGAGATGTGCAACAGAGCATCTGATCTTTTGAGGTGTCTAGCTGAGTTATACCATGAATACCTTGCAGATCTGACCCCACTTATGAAATGTCAGGCAACAACGGTTGTATTGCATGCGCTAAAAGCATTTGGATGCAAAGATGGTGAGGATTCAGCATATGGAACAAACCTTGCATCAATACTGATACTCATGGCAGAAAACAAAGCCATTGGTGCTGAAATGTACGCAGCAGGACAAGTGGATAACCTTCTGGAACTTGTGCAAGGAGAGTGCAGCCCCAGTGTGTATAGTATGTTGCTCTTTACAATTGGGTCTGTGGCTTCTAAGAATATGTGAGACAACAAAATCTGGTCGATTGCAAGTTCCACCTTACCCTTTTGCAGAGAATAAAAAGTATTGCGAGCTCAACACCTATTGATTTCCAATGCCTTTGCAATTGCTTTGAAACAATGAGAGTAGTAGCTTGCAATGATCTTGCTAAGAATGAGCTAGTTAAAAATGGTTGCATTACTCTAGTGCTGGACACCCTTGACAGGGAAACAGGGATTGTGTTTGACACTGGACTTGATCTTTTGGGCACCCTTTCATCTGCACCTGTACTTCAGAAACAACCAGACACCATGAGTTGCCTCCTGAAAATGGTAGCTACCATACTGCAGGGTGGCAGAGAAATGACTGCAACCTTGATCGAAGCATTAAACACAATCACCATGTGCTGCCAGGAGCAAGACAGCATGTTAACGTTGATCAATGAATTGGGCATAACAAAACTCCTGCTAGAAACGCTTCGCATGAAGCACATCAATTTTAGTGTTCGTCAGTGCACTTCAATGGTAGTTGAACGGCAGTTTCTTTACATGATATCCATTGTGCATGCTGCACAGGATGGCACAGACAGATTTACCAGTACAACAGCTGAAACAGAAACTCAGATTTTTAATTCTATCCAGAACCTTACTCTGAATATTCCCAAAGCTCAAGAGCTGGATGACACCTCCAGGCTAAAGCTAGTCTCACTTGGTATTGATCCAAGTGAGCCCATCCTTCGCATCGGCAGAGTGTACGGTGTTGATGTGGGAGACTGCTATGGCTGTCAGATAGATAATTGGGCTGAAAATATTGTCATACACCCTCATGGTCTGACATGCCATCAATACCAAAGACTAATAGATAAAGGTTGGAGCAGGAGAGGTGGAGTGAGGCTTTACCACAGTAGCTGTTGCCACAATGTAGAGTGCACTGATTGGGAGACAAGAATAGATGTCCACAACTTTGACTACTGCTCACACAAGTGCTATGTTAAAGTGCTAAAAAAGGTGCCAGTTGGTCGGCTGACTGTTGAAACACATCCAACACACTTTTCTCAAGAAGCATTTGAGTTGTACAATAAGTATAACTTGGAACGCCATGGCTGGCCCCCCATATGTGAGGAAGAGTACTGTAAACATGTTGTAGACAGTCCAATTTCAAAGGAATATATTAGTGGCATTGAACATGGAAGTTTTCACCAGTTGTATCGCCTGGATGGAAAGCTTGTAGCGGTGGGCCTGATTGACATAGTCCCAAAGGGACATTGTCAGTTTGTACATGTGGTACAGTCTGGATAAGGAAGTGTCCAAGTACTCACTTGGAGTTTACTCTGCTCTCAAAGAGATAGAGATGGTCAGAGAGTTCAGCAAGACAAATCCTGAGATGAAGTATTACTACTTACAAGGGTGGGTTGAAGGCAATAAGAAGTTTGCCTACAAAGTACGCTATTCACCAGAAGAATTTTACTGTGCCTGTATAACATCAGAGTGGGTTCCATCATTGAAGGCTGTGAAAGAGGCTAAAGGAAAGTACCTCAAGGATCACACACATGACCAATATAACCATCCATTATGTATTGGTCCCAAAACTGTGTCAGATCAGGTGGTATGTGCAGCACATGAAAATGACAGAGTCAAGTATGAGCAACTGACAGGTCGTAAACCTGACGTCAGCAAGATGGTAATTTGCTTGAATGGGACCACATATTTGCATCTTGGCAATATGTTCTCTTCATTTGGTGTGGACAAGCATCAACAAGATGTTTTGGAGAAGCGATTTGAAGAGATATTGGTTTCAATGGATCCAGATTTAGCTCAAAATATAGTTGTGGATTTGAAAACTCATGTAATTGCACAACCTTCTAATGTTTAATGTATGGTCATTTGTCTTGGTGTGCTGTGTATTATAATAATGTGTGTTTTGTCACGTGTGTCTGCCATGTGTTACAGTGATGGTACTATTTTATTGTTATTATTTTATTATTAACATTACTATAGACACTTCTGGTGATGCCCAATGTGCGCTGTGTCCTGAAAAGAGTCTCGATCCTCTTGGCCATCATGCCACAACATGCAAACGTGGTGGGGATGTTGTCTATCGCCATAACAGGCTTCGCGACATTGTGGCCGAGTCCTGTCGCCGTGCCCATCTTAGTGTCCATTTAGAAGTAGGCCAAAACCTTACTCCCGACCACAGCAACACACGTCCAGCAGACATCCTCATCCCTCACTGGTGCATGGGCAAGCCTGTGGCTCTGGACCTATCCGTCACTTCTCCGCTTAACCCACTTACCCTTCTGGAAGCGGGAGTGACGGCTGGTGCAGCAGCTAAGGCTACTGAGGAGAGAAAGCTTAAAGCCAACATGGGCAAATGTGCTGATTTGGGTTGGGTGTGTGTCCCAGTTGTTGCGGAGTCCTATGGGGCGTGGGGTTTGACGGCTAGGGATTTCTTTTCCAAACTTGGGTCCCGTTTGGCTACATCATTGGGGAAGTCAAAGTCAGTGGTCACCCATGAGCTGTACAGGAGGATGAGCATGAATCTTGTCAGGGCCAATGCCACCGCGATCCTGTCCAGGTCCGTACCTCCTCCTGAGCTTCAGTAGGCTAGCAACTTGTTTTTGTGCGTATCATGTGTCTGTGTCATGTATTTATGCTTGTACTGTTTCATGTTCAAATACATAGCAAAAGTATTTAACTATAAAATCAATTTGTAAGAATTCAACAAAGATAAGTTTAAAGAACCAATTTTAGTTATAAACTTTTTCCAAACACTGCTTGGGGAGAATATTTATTTTGTTGGTTAAACTAGTGCACACACAGCAGGTGATGATTGCTTCATGCACATATTGAAGTGTTTATAAAAGAAGGGCAGGTTTGTGAAGGTTGCACAATGAATTTATCGTTAACACGTGCACCAGCATTATTATACATTATCTATAGATTATCGAAAAACAATCGATCTATGCTGTTAATCTATTATAATCCATAATGACGTAAATAGTGTTATACATAGAGGTCAGGAGATTGCAGTATCCCTACCCCTATATCAACCCCTCCCCCCTAGACCATGGGGTTGATATGAGCATAGATATTAGAGTAGAAGGATAGGAAACAAATCACGTGAGCAATACTCTACCATAGATTTTTAGGCGCGCAGTCCGCATAGTTGTTAATTGAGTGTTATATGCTACTCCCCCAAAACGACGACAAGAGTTTTAAGAGAAAGAGAACGTTTGTGTGTGGATTCCGATAGAGCTGCGAACGCTGATCACGGCGATGTAAGTTTTAAAAGTGGTGCTTGCCTATAACGGTAGATATGCGCGTTTGTAGTAATTACATATATAAGTGAACTGAGGCGAACTGAATACAAACGGATGCGTCTAAATTGTATTGGCATGATATTTCGTATAGCTCTTGTGAAACTACACAGCATGGTATATGTTTACCCTATACCAGATAGATGTTGTACGTGTGAGGGCCAAATAACTAGTTTCTGATATGGGGTCGAACTGTGGCTTGTAACGTGCGTATTTTGATACTGTTCTGGGCCATATTGAGTATATATGTTGGGGCATGTATTTTATACAGCAACGCATTTTGGTTTTGTAATAATATGCTTCTTTACAGGGAGAAAAAAAGGTGCCGTTTCATGTCTCTATAGAACTGATGATCGGACTGGGCACTGCAAGTTTAGGCTGGACTGTAGAATAAAGAAGAAGGCAAAGGATTGGCCCCTTAGCGCTACTAGTGCACATAATGTCAGTGTGTTTCCAGTCTCTATTCTACCTGAAGACCTACCGTCAAAGAAGACTTGGCATCTTGCCATGATGATGGCCTGGGTACGAGAACTATGCGGACTGCAGGTGTTACATTGTGTTAATTGGCTGTGTTTCCTATCCTTCTACTCTAATATCTATGATATGAGGGTACAGTACGTGTGGGAAAATATGCCCTATTCATAGTGATGTTAGGCTAGGTTTCTAGTGATCGCCTCAACCGACCACTGAACTCAGTGAACTCATTAGCGGTGGGTTGAGGCGATCGCGTAGCCTAATATCACTATGAATAGGGCATATTTTCCCAAGGTTGATATGAGGGTGGGTTGATATAGGGGTAGGTGTATATGAGTGAGTTGGCCGTAAAAACGGGTCCGAGTAACTATCGGGTATGTATCTCGTTCGACCGCGTTGTGAATAATAGACATGGGAGGGGTTGTGACCACACCTCTTTACCCCCTGTAGCCAATTGTTGATATGACGCCACTCCAAAATACCTTTGGCCATCTTTGGAAAACTAACAGGCGTGCAATTTGTTCCTTGTTGGGTATCGAAGTAAACCTTGAGCCTTTCTAAAGGTTCCACGAAAGACAGTAGCAAGTAAGCACTGTGCTCAACTGAAGGGGTGCATGCAAGGGGCAAAGGTTGATAAGTAACGGCCAAGATCGGCGTCTGTGTTTAGGTCGACAGCCGGTCCACTTTATACGTCACGTCAGCGTCATCATATCATAGGGTAGTGATTGGCATGCGCGATTGCTTTAAACTATACTTACTGTTTCCTAAGACTGTTTTCGAAATGTAGAGGCTTTGTATTTGTTGGAAGTGCGGTTGCCGACCACTCCCGTATGTTACCGCAAATTGAAAACATGACGGCATACGCCTACTTTAATCTCGTCATTCGTGAGTCGTTTATTACAGAGAACACTTCTTTGACGTGTGAGGGGAGGGGGGAGGGCGTGGAAGAAGGTAGGAGTGGGCAAGGTAGGAGGGAGGAGTAGGGGGAGGGAATACACTGACACTGCATTGAAATAAAGTACATGCTGGAATATAGTATCGCTGCATGTATATGAATCTAGTTTCATTTTTATTTGGGAAAAAAAAAAAAAAAAAAAAAAAGACATGTCCAGCCATAACCTAGCGGATCATAATAGTGGAGACCTAAATGCTACTACAGTGGAACAACAAATGGGTCCCCCTGAAGGAATACTGCCCAAGGTACAGCAAATGAACTTTACTGATGCACACAGTAGGTTTCATATAATTGTAATTTTCAGGATGAAGAAAGTGTAGCTGTTGTTGGTGGTATTCAAAGCTCCGCGGACACTACAATTGCTTTAAATGATCCTGATTTCTTGTTCATCAAGAACGTCCTAGAAAACCCTGAAATGATATCAATGCCAGGGACACTGCAAAGGTTAGCAATTTGGACGCGCAAGATTTGATAAATACATTTTTTTAAATTCTTATAGAATGTTCGATGCTATGCTGCAAGTACTGAAAGTATATCCAGGAAATGAAATGGTATTGACAGCATTCTTGATCCTGGTTGAACTCTGCCAATCTGTCCTTCCAAGTGAACCATTTCCTGTCCTAAGGACACTCCAGAATGTGGTCCTTAGTGTGCCCTGTACCATCACTCAAGGACCAACACTCTCTGCTCTTTCGTTACAGTTCATTTATGCACTTTGGGCCACGTACAAGGAGAAGCTCTCTGCATCGTGTGACCTCGATGGTTTGGCTCAAATCTTGAACAAGGCATTGGATGTGGAGAACAGTCAAACAAGAGCTATTGCTTTTGAAGTTGTGGGGGAATCTTTAAAAAACCTGATTAACTGTCTCAGTGATCAGCAAGTGAAGAAACTGATTGAGAAAGGCGTGTACAGACATCTGAGGGCTGTTGTAAAACACCACAATGAAATGGATACAGTAACCCTTAGAAATGCCATGCTGAACATTTACCTATTCACATGTCTATCACCATGCACAGAAGAACTTCTGGCTGAGGATTTTGTTGGTACATTTCTGTCTGCTTCAGAAAAACTCTGGTCTGAAGCTGTCCTGCAAGAGGGCATCTGTAGAATACTATCAATTTGTAGTAAGAACAGAAGTTTTTTTCAAGAAATCCTAAATCAGAATTTCCTACTAAGAGTGGCAAACGTTTTGCAGCAGGAATGCTATCACTCATCCTTGTTTAGGTTCTTTCTTGCTTCCTCTGGGTCTTTTCCAGACTTGTTTCTACAGCAATGCCTAGAAAATGAAGAGTTTATGCGAATAATTCTTGACATTCCCATTCCTGCTTCTGCAACTGGCAAAGAAGACGTTGAGAATATGTGCAAATTTCTGACATTGTTGTGTACAATAGATTCTCCCAGAGTGGTTGAATACAAAATAGTCAAAAGGATTGAGGAATATGCCGAAAAATGGCCTTTGGAAGTATCAATGTGGGCATGCAGAGCTTTAACAATTGAAGCTATGAGCTTCGGTCAATCCAAGGATTCTCAAAATAAACTGGAAAGGCTTCAGAATAGCATTTCAAGTGAGCCTCCAGAGCTAGATCAGACTATTTTGACCAGAGCAATTCATTTCTTTGGAGAAAACCATTATCTCTTTTTGCAACAAATGTTGTCAGACCCTGAACTTTGTGCCAACCCTGATCTTCTGATCAACTTTTATAACACATTGCTAATCATTGCTAGAGTATCTCCACAGGATGCAATTGGTCGCATGTGCTCTCAAGACTTCATTGATTTCCTCACGCTTGTCTTTATTCGGGACACCACAATGTTCCCTGAGTTAATCTCAAGCATTACAGACTGTGTCCATATTCTTCTTTTACAGGTCAGTTGCAAGGAAGAACTCGCTGCCTTTTGCAAAGCTAACTTCCACACTGCAGTGCTTAGTCTTCTGGAACAAGCAGCAACTGACAGCATACGTAATATGGCTTCCAACCTTCTACGTTTCACTGCTGTACAATACTATAAAATTCTCAATAGCGTGAAGATGCTTTTGGAATGTCAGGTCCCAAAAGTTGCAACAAACATTCTCAAAGCCTGCAGATGCAAAGACGACGAGGAATCAACATATGTATCCAACCTTTTATCACTGCTTCTCACAATGTCTGGTGACAAAGTTGTCTCCCGGGAGTTATACAAGACAGGGTTCTTGGATAGCATATTGGAACTGTTGCAAATGGAATGCAGCAACTATGTGTATGGAATGCTGACATTGATCCTTGGGTCTCTTGTTTGTCCGGAGTATGAGAGGCAACTCTATCTTACTGATCGCAAGTTCCACCATTCACTTTTGCAGGCCATGAAAGAAGGTGCGAACTCTAGCCCACTTGACGTCCATCTTCTCTACTCCTGTATTGTGACACTGACAGTCATAGCTTGCAACGATGACGTTAAAGATGAACTTGTAGCAGGCGGTTGCATAGAGGCCGTGACCAGTATTCTTGACTGCGGTGAAGACAATGTTGATGTCTGTAGCCTTGGCCTTGGACTTCTTTGCACCCTTTTGTCATCACCATTTGTTCAGAAACAGCCAAGCATCATGCAAAATGTGTTGAATACTGCAGCCAGCATACTCAAAGGAAGCAGGGGGACACACGATAACGTAAGAAGAGCAGCAGCATCCATCATTCTCTCCTGCCAGGAGCAAGATGGCATGCTGATGGAGATCGATGAAATAGGTGTGATAGAAAGTTTATTAGAAGCAACTGGCAAAGAGGTTCGCACACAGCAGTGCTGTTCAATGGCTATTGACAGGCAGCTTCTTCATGTGATACCATTTAAGTCAATAACACAAGATGTTAAGGTTATCTCGGATCCTGAAACAATACAGACTAGACCTCAAGATTCTCATTCAGATCAAGACCTTACTCAAAACATTCCCAAAGCGCCAGAGTTGGATGATGCTTCCAGGCTAAAACTAGCCTCACTTGGCATTGATCTGAACGAACCAATCCTTCGCATCGGCAGAGTGTATGGGGTCCATATTGGGGAGTGCCATTCCTGTAAGAGAGGGGAGTGGTTTGAAGAGATTGGGATACGTCCTCATGGTCTGACACATAATCAGTACCAAAGATTGATAGACAAGGGTTGGTTCAGAAGAGGTGGAGTGAAACTCTACCACAGCAGTCGTTGTCACGATGTCCAGTGTACATATTGGGAGACCAAAGTATCAGTTCATGATTTTAACTACCACTCCCACAAGAGTTATGTAAAAGTCATGAAAAGGATGCCAGTTAATCGAATATCTGTTGAAACACGTCCAGCACACTTTTCTCAAGAAGCGTATGATTTGTACAATAAGTATAACATAGGGCGCCATGCAAAGTCCCTGGTATTAAAGGAAGAGTACTGTGAACATGTTGTGGACAGTCCCATTTCAAATGAGACAATTAGAGGTGTTGATTATGGAAGTTTCCATCAGTTATATCGCCTGGATGGAAAGCTTGTAGCGGTGGGCCTGATTGACATAGTCCCAAAGGGCATTGTCAGCTTGTACATGTGGTACAGTCTGGATAAGGAAGTGTCCAAGTACTCACTTGGAGTTTACTCTGCTCTCAAAGAGATAGAGATGGTCAGAGAGCTTAGCAAGACAAATCCTGAGATGAAGTATTACTACATCCAAGGGTGGGCTGAAGGAAACAGCAAGCTTGCTTACAAGGCCAACTACACTCCAGAGGAATTTTATAGTGCATGTGTGATCCCTGAGTGGGTTCCATCACTGAAGGCTGTGAAAGAGGCTAAAGAGAAGCTCATTAGTGTGCAGAAGAATGACTTTCCATCTATGAAGTCCACAACATCTATAGTTGTGGCAAACACAGACAAGGACAAGAAAGTGTCCACTGATGTGCCCTGCTCAGCATTTGAGAAGGACAGAGCAAAGTATGAGCAACTGACAGGGCACAAGCCAGATGTCAGCAAGATGGTGGTTTGTTTAAATGGGACAACATATTTGCACCTAGGCGATGTTTTCTCCTTATATGACATGAGCAAATCGCAAAAAGGTTTAATAGAACAACGTTTTGAAGAAATTTTGGTTGCAATGGATCCAGGCTTAGCTAGAAACATGGTTGTAGATTTGAAGACCAGCACTCATTAGAATTAAGACATGTGATTATGTAGTGAAGAGTATGTTTGAGATTAGTCTTGCTGCTACTGTTTTATGTTTTTATGTAATGGCCATTTTAAAATTAAAATAGCTACCGGTATACCGTAATTACAAGCAACAGAAGGATTTGTGTCCCCCCTGCGGAGATTCCAAACTCACCAGTGTCTCAGTTTAAAAATGCACATCTTAGAGGACACGTGAGCAAGGGGATTCGTGTCCTTTGAATGGTTCCGGTTGGCGGCAATGATATGCAGACCTCAATATAACATAATGGACGAATTTGTATTTATCACGAATAGTACATTTATAGTACAGCATGTACTATAAAACTGGCTTTAAGTTTGTATTATGATGGTAATCCAGATTGTTTCGTGGTCCAATTCACATTGGCCCAATGCAACCTCAAGTTTTCTGACCCAGGGGCTTGATCTGAACATACATTATTTAGTTTTAATTTGCAAAGACGTGCCGTCGGCCGTATACCTTGCCCCGGAGTTGTCCGCCGTAGGTCAAGTGTAAACGTGCGGTGACATGGTGGGTCTGCGTGGCCCGTACCCTGCATGCCACACACCTATCATCTCAGTATAGTCCACTTCACCACGAATGCGATATATATGATACCGGATATGTAGCGAGGATTGCATCATCATATACATATTTGCAAAGCATGTGACCGTAGTAAACAAGAAATGACGCTCACGACCTCTAGGGCCACCGTTCTTACTCTACAATCTTTCCCGCTCTTGTACGGTACGTACATGCAGAGATAATATATATTATCTCTGGTACATGTATTGAAGTGAACTGCTAAGGGCTTTAATCCTCGAAGTTGTATTTTACCACCAGGCAGCCGGGACGAAGTGCGTACATGCCTCTACCAAACGGTCAGAAAGCTTCTGGTTGGCAATCGGCGCGCCGCACTTTTTTCAGCCGGATGGATGTTGTTCGTCATATCACTACTAGCAACTCTCCTCAGAAATCACGACATATATCAATCGCTTGCACTGCCTGTACTTGTGGCGGAATTTCGCCTAGTAGAAGCCGTACTCCATGTCGCAACATGGCTCATCGTGATCACGAGCTCATCGGCGTGCATATGCCTACAAGCGAATCTACTGTGGCATACGAAGTTGGGGTTGCGATCCCCTAGTTATTGGATGGTAGCAGTCGGGTTACTCGTGGCGGGACTACTGTCCGCTGGCACGTTCTCCATCATCGTCACCAAGGCGACAGTCACAGTCGACCAGCTAGAGATGGGTGCTGTTTTTAATTTTCTCTTCGAATTGAAAGCCGTCATTCGTGGGCTTCAAAGTGTGTTTTCAGGTAAGTAAATGACATTCCATACATGTACAATGCATAAACGAACCCCCCCTCCCCTGGTCTTCAGCTATATTCACAGCTATCGTTGCTCCAATGAGCTGGTGTTGGGCAGGTCAGCTGGACCTGAAACAAAAGACGTCCCTCACAAACCTGCTCTTGTGGCGCATTCTCCTCTTTCTTCATTGGAACATCCTAATACCAACCTTCTTCAGCAATGCAGCAGTCCATGTGTACTGGTTCGAGTCTCTCTTGCACTTGACAAGCTTCGTGTATCGAGTAATTGTGATTGTATGGCTGTTCCTATTGGTCGCATATGCCAGTACATTCCATGCACAGGAGGAGCAGGGTATCCTTGACTCCAGTGAGCTGGTGAGGCACAGGACCACCATCCCAGCTTACCCTAAGTCATCACCGCTGGCCATAGCAGGGGGATATTACCCTTTACCCCCTCAGCCGGGGCAAGAAATGGTGTGACGCACCGTAGCTGGCAACTCCCGTTCTGCTTACTCAACCTACTCCCACTGTTTTTGACTTCTCCTACTGATGCTACACAGCCTACACAGTACTGCCTCATGCATCTTCTTATTCATTTCTGACTATCTTGTTAAGCTACTAACTCGGCACAGTATATTAAGATCAACCTCATCATCTGCAAAACAAAGTATGGTATTGTGTGGTCTTGCATGACATTTATGGCCAGTTGAACTTGCTGCTAGTCCGGGCCAATGCAGCAGCCATCCTTCTCATGGACTTGTGGACCTCATAGATAATGTGTGATAAATACTTTCTAATTTTATTGTTATGCTATAACATGATAACTTATGGAGGTTTTATAAATGCAAATTATTACAATTGATTTGATTTTTATTAGGAAATGAAACTTAAAAATGGTAACTTGAAATTAATCCTTGTACTACTTATACATAATTATTCAAATTAATTATCTCTAACCGAATAACTTTGATAATAGAGGGCTTTGAATATATTGATTTATGAGGGTTTTGATATAATTACTTATCCCTTACAACGTTCTACTAACTACATGTAATGCAATGTATATGCATGCAAAAGAAATCAAGTGTTTAATTAAGTTGAGTCACATTGACTTAAAACCTTTGCCTTCAATTGCGAACACCTACATGTAGTATGTATGCATTCCTATTTTGATACACTAATAACAAATTTTTTTACTGACTGAAATTTTATAAACTTAACAGGCAGGACATTCAGTAATTTAGTAGTTAGTTATGTCATTATGATTCATATGAAACACAGTTAATAGTCCATCTTATACAAACGTAGACAAACATAAAATTTTATCCAGCTGAGCCATTCGGATCAATGGCAAAGTCAGGTGCATTTGTTGTAAGGCACTGAATTTTTACTCAGCCATACACTTCAAGCAAGTGCTATGTTTCTATTGGTTGTACTGGGTCTGTTTAGAATACATGCTTTAGGTTCCTTTTCATGGCAGTGATCCCAAGTAGTATTGACTAATAATGATAACATGTCGTCATCTCTGAGGGTCTTGGCCTTCCATCTCCAACCTTTGGTCATTAGGAGGTACATGTGAAGAGGGGAAGTGGATATGGAGAGGGGAGTGAGTGAGGAGAGATGGGTGTAATGTGAAAGAGAGGTGAGGAATGAGGTGGTGAGGAGAAGGGGTGAATGAGGGAGGGAGCTGGATGTGGAGATAGGGATGGTGTGAGAAGTGGAGGTGAGTGGAGGAGAGGGTGTGGAGAGTGGAGGTAAGTGGGGAAGGTGGGTGAGAAGAGGGGACATGAGTGTGTCAGTGTGGAGAGGGAAGAAGGGAGCTCAGGTGAGTAGAAGTGAGGGAAGGCAGAGAGTCCTGGGAATTTGACATGGAGAGCAAAGGTGAGTGGGGAGAAAGGAACTGAGTGTTGGAGAGAGGTGAGTTGAGAAGGGAAGACGAAAGTGAGGAGAGAGAAAAGGTGAATGAGGAGAGAATGAAAGTGGGCATGGTATGGAGAGGAGGTGAATGAGTGACAATGGAGATGGGAGGTATGTTGTATATCGGGTTACAACTCTAACACATTTCAAGCACAGGTATCGTTCCCCAAAGTTCTTCAAAGCTTCTTCGCGAGTCCAACCCAATATTCACCAAAGACTGAGTACTGACCTGCGATAAAGTGTTCCAAGAAGCTTTCTCTACAAAGCTTGCAGTGATTTATCACTTGTGATCAATGCAAGGTCTTTACATTTACACCATTCCTCTTCACACCACCTCCTAAATCTAATCTGATACACCTTAGCTCTCCACATCCACCTCCCTGCATCTTCTCACCCTCCTTCCATCACTTGCCTCCCCTCTCCACCTTCCCTCACGTACTTCCTCCACTCCCCTCCCCTCTCCTCATCCCAGCATGTCCTCCCCTCTCCACACTGATATCACCCACCCTTTTCCTCACACACCTCCTACCCACCCATACCACTTCTTCTTTCTCATCTCTCGCTTCCTCTCTAATTTTTCATCTCCCTCCCTTCTCTGTGTTACCATCACCATTAGAACAGTACCATGCTCTACATATTCTTGCCTCATGGTGAACTATGACAATGTTTGAAATCCATCTTCAGTAAGATCGTTGTTTGCGACTGCACAATTACAATTAGTGCAACAATAATCTTAAATGGACTCAAGAATCTCTTCCAGTGAACCTAGGAATCAGGAATGCCACTCAGCTTGTGGCTTCTGCCTTTTTGGCTTCAGCTATTGGGTCGAGCAATAGAGGCTGATGGGGGAGCTTCCAGTAATCCACCATACCCCCATTCTGGTGGGTGGGGTACTCTCCTCCCGCACCTTTCCTCCTCTAAGTCATTGGCTCCCCTACCCTACCAAAATATCCTGGCTCCACTGGGGAATAGTCTTGTTCTAGAAGTAACGATTATCGCTGGTAAACAGTATAATCTTACACATGCGTAAGATTATACTGCTATGGTCATGTGGGTCTGGGATGGGACTAGTTGGGGGGAGGAGGAGGAAGGGCCAAGGGAGTGAGAGAGGGAGGAGAAGGGAAGGAGAGGGACAAGGAGAGTGAGAGAGGGAGAGAGGGGGAGTGAGAGAGGGGAGGGGGATGAGAGAGGGGAGAGGGGGAGTGAGAGGGAGGGGGAGTGAGAGAGGGAAGGGGGGAGTTGCGTGAGAGAGGGAGAGGGGGGTGAGAGAGGGAGAGGGGGGGTGAGAGGGGCGGGAGAGAGAGAGAGGGGAGGAGGAGAGGAGTGAGAGGGAAGTGAGAGAGGGACAGGAGGAGTGAGAGAGGAGGGGGGTGAGAGGGAGAGGGGGAGTGATAGAGGGAGAGGGGAGTGGGAGAGGGAGAGGTGGAGTGAGAGAGGGAGGGGAGTGAGAGGGAAAGGGGGAGTGATAGAGGAGAGGGGAGTGAGAGAGGGAGAGGGGAGTGAGAGAGGGAGAGGGGGGAGTGAGAGAGGGAGAGGGGAGGGAGAGAGGAGTGAGAGAGGAAGGAGGAGGAGAGAGGGAGGGGAGGGGGAGTGAGAGAGGAAAGGAGGAGTGAGAGAGGGGGAGGAGGGTGAGAGAGGGGGAGGGGAGTGAGAGGGAGAGGGAGGTGAGAAAGGAAGAGGGGACTGAGAGAGGGATGAGACAGGGGGAGTGAGAGAGGAGGGGGCAGGGGAGTGAGAGAGGGAGGGACAGGGGGAGTGAGAGATGGAGGGACAGAGGGAGTGATAGAGGGGCAAGTCAGTGGCTGCTGGCTGGCCACAGGTCAGTTGGGTATAGGATGTTACCTGGGCACTAGTGCACTGAGTGGCTATTGTAGCAAAGAGTGTGTGTGGGAGGGGCTCACATGATGATAAGATTACCTTGGCTTGTGTACTGTATACTGGGTTGTTCAATATTAATATTGACTATACCAGACTGCACTACACACAGTCTATAGCTACATGTATGGTCATGGTTGAGGTTACTTCCTGCCTCCATCTTAACACACAGATGGGCCCTTCAGAAAGCCTTGGCTTGAGTATCCCGCAGCTTATTGTGGCAGGTGATGATATCACCACCACGCCTGCAGGTGAGTGTGTGATGGCCATGGGGATCATGCACACTCCCTGGACACATGGCACATGTCAAACCACCAGAGGTGTCAAGGCCCAACCACCACTTGAACTACCCTGACACTCCGTAGCTCTCACATCCACCTGGACCCCTGTTCTCACTCACCTTCCCTCACTTACCTCCCCTCTCCACCCTCCCACACTCCTTTCCTCACATACCTCCCCCAATCACCTCCCCTCTCCTACCCCAGTTGTCTTCTCCCATCCCCATACCGACATCCTCATCCACTTTCCCTCACCCATCTCCCTTCTCACTCAACTTCCCCTCTCCTCGCACATCTCCTCACCACTCACTTCAGTCTCCTCCTTCATGCCCCCACACGTCACCCACCCACTTCTCCTGTCTCCTCTATCGCTTACTGTCTCTTTTCTCACCCGCCTCCTCTCTCTCTGATTTACTCCCTTAGAACATATTCTTGCCTCATGGTGAACTCGGCAATGTTTGAAATCCATCTTCAGTAAGATCATTGTTTGTGACCTTCACAATTATATTTCAAGAACCTCTTCCAGTGAAGCTTGGTAGCCTAGGAATCAGGTGTGCCACTCAGCTTGTGGCTTCTGCCTTTTTGGAATCTAATGTTGGTTAGTTTCCTGGCCCTTCTCAGCTACCTCTAGTAATGCTTTCGTTACTGTATACATTTGGTAGGTCTGGGAGAAGCTTGCCCAGAGAGGTGCACGTCTATTCCTATCTGAAGGCAATAACATGCACTTCTTTGCCACGCCCATCAATGTTTCAATATAATGTATCATACTAAATCTAACATTGACACATCAGACATCATCACTCATGTGTCAATAGTAGATTTAGTATGATACATTTAAAAACATTGAGGGCAGCCAGAAACATGGTAAAGAAACATGCATGCTGTTATTTTCTAACTGTACATGTGCCCCCTGTGTCGTTCCCAATAAGTTGTAGCAATGATTCTCTGACGTCCTTTTTTCTTTGACTTCTAATCTCCTCTTCTTTGTTTACAACATTCTGTCGAATCTCTGCAGATCCTGTACACGCTTCCTCTTCAAAGGACTTTTGATGTAGAAGGAACATAACCAGGGGATGCTGCTGTTCACTGGCTGAAAGCAAAGTGCAAGACTGTAATTGGGCGTAGTCAGACAGTTTCATTAAAGTATAACCTTTTTTGTATGCATTTATTATGCACAGTTCACTGCAGACACTAACTGAAGATGGCTTATATTACACTTCATCAGTTAATGAGATTACAAAGATGTATTTATGTGTGGCTGATGGCTGTTCTTGCTGGTGTGTTCATGCCTCTACTGTAAACAGAGCTAAATTATTTTCTAAGACAGACATGCTGTATCCTTGTGGTGTCCCTGATGACCTGCACCACCTCACTGGTCTGTGAAAGAGCATTTGTTTGGCTGAACAATCCCTCTAATTGCTGTTAGGTCGCACAGAACTATGGTGACGCACAGTAAATCTGCGCCAGCATTCTTCTCAGAGAATTTTGAGCCTCTGCTGCCTTTGCTACGGGAATGCTACCTGAATCCAGGACATAACAGCAATAAATGCACTGCACTTTACTGTCCTTTGTCCAGCATTCTGTGATATGTGCAGATTACAATTGTTAGCATTGATGTGCTATAGTATGTCATTTGAAACAATTGCTTATTCGTAATATGCCAGTAAGTATGTCAACAAACTGGATGCAGTGCAACATTGCCAGTACCATGCGACAGAACTGGCTTTGAATGGCCAGCGCAGATGGGACAGCTCTGACCTTTATTAAGCGAGCATGCTGTACAGTGTTATCACTAGACGCAAAGACTGATAGTAGAATATAAACTTGTAGATACTTTTTCTTTCTCAATGCGCGCATTTTCAAGGATTCTTATAGCAACAACACTCTAGTCCCTGCTTCGCCGCGCGCGCCAAAGATAGGTATACTTTTACAAATGACGGATTGAGACGTACATTCATAGTTCGTTCCATTTTTGCGCTCAGCTATTATAGACCCCGTGCAATTTTGAGTTGGGCGTGTCGTAGGAACAAAGAATTGGTAAAAACGACTTTTGTTGCAACCAACTGACTGTTTTTGCTACTCAAACTTGCGAATAACACTAATTGCGTCACTTCGTCCGCCTGTACTGTCGTATGACAACTCTTACCTTACGTTGTTTCCCGCGCTTACAGTACGGTAAGTACATGTATTCTAGTACATGTAAACCGCTTTGCCTTGAAATTGTAGTTTATCACCAGATGGTCGAGACGGCGTGCGTACATGCCTATACCAAACGGTCAGAAGTCTTCTGCCAGCGCTTGTGGAATTTCGCCTAGTAGAAGCCTTACTCCATGTCGCAACATGGCTCATCGTGATCACGAGCTCATCGGCGTGCATATGGCTACAAGCGAACCTACTGTGGCATACGAAGTTGGGGTTGCGATCCCCTAGTTATTGGATGGTAGCAGTCGGGTTACTCGTGGCGGGACTACTGTCCGCTGGCACGTTCTCCATCATCGTCACCAAGGCGACAGTCACAGTCGACCAGCTAGAGATGGGTGCTGTTTTAAATATCCTCGTCGAGTTGAAAGCCGTGATTCTTAGGTTTGAAAGTGTGTTTTCAGGTAAGTAAATGACATCACGTCAACACCATACATACATATATAAAATACCCACCCTTTTCTCCTCCTGGTCTTCAGCTATATTCACAGCTATCGTTGCTCCAATGTGTTGGGCAGGTCAGCTGGACCTGAAACAAAAGAAGTCCCTCACAAACCTGCTCTTGTGGCACATTCTCCTCTTTCTTCATTGGAACATCTTAATACCAACCTTCTTCAGCAATGCAGCAGTCCATGTGTACTGGTTTGAGTCTCTCTTGCAATTGGCAAGCTTCGTGTATCAAGTAATTGTGATCGTATGGCTGTTCCTATTGGTCGCATATGCCAGTACATTCCATGCACAGGAGGAGCAGGGTATCCTTGACTCCAGTGAGCTGGTGAGGCACAGGATCACCATCCCAGCTTACCCTAAGACATCACCGCTGGCCATAGCAGGGGGATATCACCCTTTACCCCCTCAGCCGGGGCAAGAAATGGTGTGACACACCGAAGCTTGCAACTCCTGTTCTGTTTACTCCACTGCTTTCGACTCCTCCTACTGATACTACAGGTACTGCCTTAAGCATCTTCTGCTGCTATATGTATCCACTTCTGACTATCTTGTTAAGCTACTGCTATGTGTATTCACTTCTGTTAAGGTGCTGCTATGTGTATTCACTTCTGTTAAGGTGCTGCTATGTGCATTCACTTCTGTTAAGGTGCTGCTATGTGCATTCACTTCTGTTAAGGTGCTGCTATGTGTATTCACTTCTGTTAAGGTGCTGCTATGTGCATTCACTTCTGACTATGTTGTCACATGACACAGTATATTAAGATCAAGCTCTTATCCCTTCCAACAATCTAAATTGTATTTGCCTAACTTATGTATTGTATTTACATGTAAAAGAAATCAAGTGCTTAATTAATTGACTTAAAACCTGGTATGTATGCATTCCTATTTTGATGCACTAATAACAGAAGTGGGTGTATAGGGATGTGAGGGATGAAAAAGGAGAAGTGGGTGGGTGAGGAGATGTGTGAGGAAAGGGGAAAGGGGAGGTGAGTGATATCAGTGTGGAGAGGGGAGGACAGCTGGGATGAGGAGAGGGGAGGGGAGTGGAGGAGGTAAGTGAGGGAAGGAGTGAGGGAAGGTGGAGAGGGAGGCAAGTGAGGGAAGGAGGGTGAGAAGATGCAGGGCGGTAGATACTGAGAGCTAAGGCGTATCAGGTTAGATTTAAGAGGTGGAGGTGTAATTATACGGACCTTGCATTGATCACATGTAATAAATCACTGCAAGCTTTGTAGAAAAAAGACAAAGAAAGCTTCTCTGAACACTTTCATCGCATGTCAGTAGGGATGGACTCTTGAAGAAGCTTTGGGGAAGGATACCTGTGCTTGAAATGTGTTAGAGTTGTAACCCAATATGCAACTTACCTTCCATCTCCATTGTCACCTCCTCTCTATACCACACCCTCATTCACCTTCCCTCTCTCCTCACTTCCGTCCTCCCTTCTCAACTCACCTCTCTTCAACACTTAGCTCCTTTCTACCCACTCACCTTTGCTCTCCACGTCAATATCCCCTCTCTGCCTTCCCTCGCTTCTCACCTGAGCTCCCTTCTTCCCTCTCCACACTGACACACTCGCATCCACTCTTCTCACCTATCCTCCCCACTTACCTCCTCACTCATCTGGAACCGTGTCTAGCACCCATCCCTATCTCCACATCCACCTCCCTCACTCATCTCTTTTTCCTCACCACCTCATCTCTCCCATCCATGTACCTCTCATCTCCCCTCTCCACATCATCCCCACCTCTCCTCACTCACTCCCCCACCTCCCCTCTTCACATGTACCTCCTAAACTACTCTGACACTCTGTAGCTCTTACATCCACCTGGAGCCCTGTTCTCACTCACCTTCCCTCACTTACCTCCCCTCTCCACCCTCCCGCACTCCTTTCCTCACTTATCCTTCCCCCACTCACCTCCCCTCTCCTACCCCAGCTGTCTTCTCCCATCTCCACACAGATATCCCATCCACTTACCCTCACCTATCTCCCCTCTTCTCACTCGAATCCCCCTTGCCTTGCACATCTCCTCGCCACCCACTTCAGTCTCCTCCCTCATGCCCCCACATGTCACACACCCACTTCTCCTGTCTCCTCCATCGCTTACTGTCTCTTTTCTCACTCACCTCCTCTCTCTCTGCTTTACTCCCTTAAACAGTAACTTGCTCTACATATTCTTGCCTCATGGTGAACTACGGCAATGTTTGACATCCATCTTCAGTAGATCATCATTTGCAGCCTCACAATTAGTGAAGCAATAATGGATTCAAGAACCTCTGCCAGTGAAGCTTGGTAGCCTAGGAATCAGGAGTGCCACTCAGATTGAGCCTTCTGCCTTTTTGGAATCTAATGTTGGTTGTTTCCTGGCCCTTCTCGGCTATGTGGTCTACCTTCAGTTAATACCATAATGCTTTTATTGTTTAGTCTCATGGTCACATAAACAGCCTCCACCATCATCAAGCTGGGATGGTCGGAGCTCAGAATACCTCATTCTTTGAGCCGCCCGCGCAACACACGCTTCAATCTGTTCGTTGCTTGGACACTAGTGCATTATGGTTATAAATGATCAAATTGATAAGCTGACTCTATAATTGCTTACATCATGTTGGGCTGGGTACGGGCTGACCCAGAAGGTTTGTAGTTAGTTATTGGTATCATCATACTTATATACATTATATGCGTGTGCGCAAGACAATATATTAGTCAGTAGCAAATAGCGATCTGCACTACGGATACAGTGGATAACAAACCTCCCTCCCATGCATTGCCTATAACACTCCGTCACCCCCCCCCCCCCCCCCACATCTACCCCTAACCCTCAAATGACACAGAATTGGTTTAGCGTCGTTGTGCATGCCTGCAAACACACACAGCCACATTGAGACACAAAGAATGGGCTGAGGTTAAATATCCAGACCCTTAGACACTTTCAAATGGCTCTCAAGGGAGTCTTTCACATAACCATCCTTGGCTGATTTGGACTTCCAGCAGCCATGCCACTTGAAAAGTCTGTCCTTTATGCCAGTGTTGGCAGCTGCAGTGGCACCACCAGCCCGCAAACTATGCATCAACACAGAGCTGGGTCAAAACCCAACTCGGACAATTTGTCTAACAATAGCTACCTACATCTAGTGTAACAGAGACCACCATTGTTACGTAAACGCTCCCCATCTTTGGCCTCCGCTATCCCCCGAAAGAGCTTTGTCCAAGATGAGTGGTCAACCTCGCCCATGCAAAAGTAACGCTCCATCATCCCAACTGGGCACATCACCTGCCCAGTGCGTGCAATTACTAGGGATGTTCCATCCCGATACTGCTCTGTCTTACTGGACTCAATCTTAACCACCATGCCCTTGGCATTAAAGGTAACATCAGCACACTTGAGCTTCACTAGCTCATCACGTCGCACAAACCCTGCAAATACCACCAGGCACACTGCCAACAACCTGACCTCCCTCAGGGATGGAGCTGACCCAGCACCCTCCACCATGGCCTTCAACATGTCAGCCGTCACTGGTTCCTTCCGAACCTTAGGCTTAGCCAATATGCGCTGCAACCCCCTCCAAGGTGGACTTTAACTAATGGTGACCCTCTCAAGGGCCGGAGCCCCCCCTCAACCCATGTACCCATGATAGCATGCACTGCCTCCTCTACTGCAGCCTTAGACTCTGGACTCACTGAGGTGCTGCATGTACAGCACCAGATGAAGCTCCTCACTGAGGTGCTGCATGTACAGCACCAGGTGAGGCTCCTGCACTTAGGTGCTGCATGTACAGCACCAGATGAGGCTCCTGCACTTAGGTGCTGCATGTACAGCACCAGATGAGGCTCCTCACTGAGGTGCTGCATGTACAGCACCAGATGAGGCTCCTCACTGAGGTGCTGCATGTACAGCACCAGATGAAGCTCCTCACTGAGGTGCTGCATGTACAGCACCAGATGAGGCTCCTCACTGAGGTGCTGCATGTACAGCACCAGATGAGGCTCCTCACTGAGGTGCTGCATGTACAGCACCAGATGAGGCTCCTCACTGAGGTGCTGCATGTACAGCACCAGATGAGGCTCCTGCACTGAGAAGCTTGGGACTCCTTGTCTTGTGTCCGCCCAGGTCTTCCATCGCTGAAATGCCCCAAGGTATTTCTTGGTGGTGCTATCTGCCCTGCTTCTCAGTACTGTTGCTGGCAGGGGTCAGGCCAGCCTCCTCAACTCTGGGTCCCTCTAGGTTGCCCAGTGGTGGCCATGCTCCTGTTGAGAACACACCTGTGTTGGGGAGCAAGGAGGAAAAATAGATCAGAGACGTACCACCCCTCCAATAGCTCAGGTTGGCTTGCCAACATCCACTGATGGGATCCAACCCTCCAGGCCAACACAGTCAATCTTGGTGATTGACACAGCCATCAAGGCTTGCACACAGGCATCAGGCCCCACCCTTCTAGGCCCACATACACAGCAGCCAGTTATCCGCTGTCGGATACCAAAATCCACCTGCGTGTGTGCATATGTATGTATGTGTTTTATGTGCGTGCTTGTTTGTATGGCGTGTGTGTGTGTGCATGTGTGTTGTGTGTGCTGCTTGCACCTTGAATTCTGTGTGTGTCCTTTGCATAATGTGCAGGTATTCTTCCCTGGCAACAGGTTCATTGATAGATACATGTAATGTGCAGTTAAAACATACACAATTTGTGCTATTGCTAGTTAGCAATTAGAGTTTACATGTGTTGTGTGGTGTGTGTGTGCATGTGTTGTGTGTGTGTGCTTGTGTGCGTGTGTATGTGTTTGCTTGTGTGCATATGTGTGTATGTGTTTTATGTGCGTGCTTGTGTGTGTGTGGCATGTGTGTGCATGCATGTGTGTTGTGTGTGTTTGCGTGTGTGTGTGTGTGTGTATGTGTTGTGTGGTGTGTGCATGTGTTGTGTGTGCGTGCTTGTGTGTGCGTGTGTATGTGGCATGTGTGTATGTGGCATGTGTGCATGCGTGTGTGTGCATGCGTGTTCATATGTGTGTGCATGTGTTGTGTGGTGGGTGTGCACATGTTGTGTGATGTGTGTTGCATGCGTGTGTGTGATGTGTGTGTGTGTGTTGCATGCGTGTGTGTGATGTGTGTGTGTGTGTGTGTTGCGTGTGTGTGTGTGTGTGTGTGTGTTGCATGCGTGTGTGTGTGTGGGTTGCATGCATGCATGTGTGTGTGTGTGTGTGTGAGTGTGTGTGTGTGGGTGTGTGTGAGCATGTACTGCATTGCATGATTGCATCTAAGTGTTGTAAATAGGTGTACATGTATGTGCACACTATCATATGAACTTTTATTTTCAGGTAAATGTGATGTTTCTTGTCTGACATTCAGGAAGATATTCATGCAAGATGAAGGCTCCACTTCCGCAGAAGGCATAAAGGAGACTGGCGTGGCCATGATCCCTACCCTATCCATTATCTTGGGGACAAACAGGACTGTCCATGCGTCCACATCCATCCTCCACATTCTGGGCATAGCCTGGACCTTTGGGACGCTGCCACCCATTGTCTTTGCATGGCATATTCAACAGCTTCCAGGTAACAGATTGGCCCCAAACACACCAGAATCTCAAGTGTGCTAAATATTTCACTGTGTGTGTGTGGTGTGTGTGTGTGTGTGTCTGTGTGTGTGTGTCTGTGTGTGTGTGTGTGTGTGTGTGTGTGTGTGTGTGTCTGTGTGTGTGTGTCTGTGTGTGTGTCTGTGTGTGTGTGTGTGTGTGTGTGTGTGTGTGTGTGTGTGTGTGTGTGTGTGTGTGTGTGTGTCGTGAGAATTTTTGCCTTGTGTCACTTGTGTTTAGTTTGTCACCGTTAATCGGATTCCACTAGATTTTGCGAGTGATATATCTTTCTGCTATAGCACTCTTAAAATCGAGTGTAATGCATCATTCTGTTTTGCTATGCATGGTGCATGCATGGCACAACTATTGCCTGGATAAGATGCTGCCTTAGCTTCTCTCTCCTGCGCTCTATAATGGGCTTAAAAGGTGCATCATAGCGAGTTTTCAGATTCAGTGTGATTGATCTAGCTGTTGCAGAAACCAGGGTTCCATCATTGTGAGCGTTTTGCGTGCACATCTGCATACTTTTCATTTTCTTTGTAGCTTTCGATATTACCTCATAGTAACATACGTTATATGCGCATGCGCTAGTCAATATATTTATAGTCCGGCAAACGATCTGCGCAAACACTCGTCAGGCCCGCAATGGAAATATGAGCGATTTCGTCTGACGACCGTTGTTTTGCGGTAAGCTAGTCCAAAGTAAGTACAAGGTTACTCGGCATACTAAAATGTCTACATGCAGAGAATATAATTCCGTGTTGGTAGCACTGAGACACTCACTTCGTTTATATTATCTCTGGTGCATGTAAGTTAACAACAGTTAACCGCCTACCGCCTGATCGCGACGACGTGGCCATATGCCTCTACGGCTCTACCAGATGGCCAAAATAATTTTTGTTGCCAATCTGCCCACGGCACTAGTCTCGTACCCAGACCCACCATGACGTAAGTGTTTATCGCTTACAGTATAAACACTACGACAGGTGGGTCTGGGAATATCGTCGAACATTTTTGTTCCAGCGTCCTTGATTTTTGAGGACGGAAGTTTACATCTAAATTTAGATTTACGTAATGTCCGTGGTATTATGATAATTAATACTCAAAACGCAATTTCTAGTATTTGCGATGTCGGATGAAGGCCCGATAGAGGAGTCAATATTGCATGCTGCCCGTAGGTTAGGATACCATGATCTTCGAGAGCATCAATTGCATGCTGCAAAGAAATTCTTGCAAGGGAATGACGTCTTTGTTAGTCTGCCTACTGGAAGTGGAAAGTCCCTTATTTATGCTGTTCTACCGTTTGCGTTTGACCACTTACGCGGCAGCGAAGGCAGCATTGTGGTCGTTGTTTCACCGTTACTCTCGCTAATGAAGGATCAAGTAAGAGATATAAACTGTACATATACAGATATGAGGACTTAATGCATTGTTTCGTCTAAGGTTACTGCGCTGTGTGTGCGAGGACTTAGAGCAGCGTGTATTACTGGTGAAGCAAGCAGTGATCAACAGCTACAGGCCAGCGTCATGAATGGAGAGTTTCAACTTCTCTTGATTGGTCCTGAACTTCTATTACTACACCCTCTTTGGAGAGCCATGGTTCGGGTTCCTGTTTACATTGAAAAACTAGTAGCTTTTGCTATTGACGAAGCTCACTGCATTGCTCAATGGTAAAAATTACATGCATATACAGGATTCATATTACTGTGTGTGTATTTTCAGGGGAGATAACTTTAGGCAGGAATTCAGCAACCTTGGAGAGATTAGATGCTTGATACCACCTAGCATTAATCTCTTGGCTTTGACAGCTACTGCCACAGTCACAACAAGGAAGAAAATACAATGCATTCTAGGAATGAAAGATCCTGTCATCATTGCCGTGTCACCAGACAAGGCCAATATGTCCTACTGGGTGAAAGAAAGAGGAACTGTAGAGGAAACGTTTGCCCCACTTGCTGCTATGTTACGTAATGAGAGAACTAAAATGCCCAGAGTTATCATCTTCTGTCGGCGATGTGAAGACTGTGCATCGATATATGACTTTTTCCTCTCCACACTGAAGCATGAATTTACTGAGCCGATATCTGCCCCTAATGTGTCTAAGTTCAGACTCGTGGACATGTACACTAGTGTCACCCAAAAGGAGGTTCAGGAACGCATCGTAAAATCATTCTCCTGTGCAACTGCCTCTCTTCGCATAGTAGTGTGTACTATTGCATTTGGTATGGGGATAGATTGTGCAGGTGTCAACCAGGTTATTCACTGGAGGCCTTCTGCTGATGTGGAAAGTTACATGCAAGAATGTGGTAGAGCTGGGCGAAATGGTCAGGCATCTAGTGCAGTGATTTATGTAAACAAATCTGACCTCAGCATTAGAACTACCTCAAAAGAAATGAAGAACTATTGTGTCCAACAACAGATGTGCAGGCGTTCAATTCTGTGTTCCTACTTTGACTGTTCAACAGCACAAGTTATTGGTTGTGCATGTTGTGACATTTGTTCAAAGAACTGTGAGTGCACTGATTGTAAATGTAAAAGCTTTCCTGTCCAACTATCTTAGTATATTTGTTTGTGACTGTGCCATAGAAGTGATTATGTAGGGACAGCTGCACCCCACTTGTTAGCATTGCTGATAATGTGACAGCTGTCATAAGAGTGATATCACAAATAGATCAGACAAACATGAGCAGGTGCCTAGGCGCCAAGGATCTAGTGCAGGAATCTGACCTCAGAAGTATTGTGCAGATGTACAGGCGTTCTATTCTGTGTTCTTACTTTGACTGTTCAACAGCACTAGTTACTGGTTGTGCATGTTGTGACGAACTGCGAGTGCACTGATTGTAAAGGTAAAAGCCAACTATCTCTTAATATATTCATCTCCTTTGTGTGACTGTGCCATAGAACTGATTATGTAGGGACAGCTGCTAAGTATTCAGCACCCCACTTGTTAGCATTGCTGATAATGCGACAGCTGTCATAATTATATAAGAGTGATATCACAAATAGGTCAGGTGAGCAGGTGCCTAGGCGCCAAGGGTGGTGATTGCAATGTTGTCTGTGTGTGTCTGTGTGTGGAAGGGAGAAAGGGAAGTAATATGCAACACTGCCAATTTTATGCAAGTTAAATCATTTACCAAATGTGGTCTTCTTTTAAAAAAATACGTAGTTGCTGCATCATCCAGTCTCTAAATTTGTTTACATTGATACTACTGATTAGTTGATTGCTCTCTATGGATTTAAAGTTTTGATGAAATCTTCCAGGTTGCATATGAAAGTTGCCATTGTGTACAAGTTCAGTGACAAGTTTGTTTAGGTCTTCTTCTTCAGAGCGTCGTGTGTGCGCCTTTGTTACAACTGTTCCTGTCATTGCATCAAAATTGGTAATAATTTCTGAAAGAGGACCCAATGCTTTTCCAACTTTAGATATTGCACTGGGAGTTTTGTTTGCTCCAAGATGTGAAATAGCATCCTTGCATAGCCGGTTCAAATGTTCCATGTGGAGATCAGCAGAAATATTACACCCTGTTTTTCCATGTATATTAACAAATCGTCCCCAAAGCATTTGAGCAGCATACCGAGGAGGCAGTATGTAGTAGTATGATGCCAATAACTGCAAGGCTTCAATGCAATAGTTCTTGTGACCTGTTCCACGAAACAAAAGAAAAAAGAACTTCCAACATCTAAGAACACGAAAGCCATCACCCTCTCGAACTGCATCCTTGAACTCAAGGTAAAGAAGACCCAATGACATAACTTCCATAGTATACTTCAGTATATGGTCAGAACTATCCTTATAATCTCTATATGGATAGCTTATATTAATGAATTTGCTGCATATTGACACCACTAGTGATTCAAGAGCAGCCTGCTGATCTGAAGGAAGTGTAGAGGATGAAAAGTTTAGCAGAAAGTCTGATGAATTGCTAACACCAACAGAATGCAGTGCTGCTGCAATTACATGACTTGATGTTACCAGCTCCAAAAAGTCCTCACATGCATTCATGTCTTTTTTGACATCCTTACTAACATTTCTTCTGTTGATGAGGATCTTAAGTTGGTAAAGAGTACCGACATCCAGAGTGGAGGTTGCTTTGTACAAATGTGACCATAAAACCTAAAAGATGAATTGGAACACATACATGTGACCTGGAATAAAATTTTATATGTTTATGAACTCACCTGCATAAAACACATTTTTGTGTGCCAGTCCTCCACAACAGGAATGAATGCATCCAGTCGCATTCTACCATTATCAGAGTTTCTGCGGATACTCTGGCTGCCTCGAACTCTGGCTGCAGTGAGCTGGTCACCACCAATCAGTATTTGACAAAAGTGATCTATCTCTATGTCTGTAACTTCTGGTTCTCCGCTTGTGTCCTCAGGGTCCTCAAAGTGTTGAATTGTTCTGATAGAAGGAACATACTTGTGTAACCCATCGAGGATATCCATCATGTCATCCAACTTATTCTCATTCTTTAATAATACTCCCAGTGGGACCTGTAATAAGGATAAGAAAAAGTAATAAGGTACGAACTAGGTAAGAAGTCAGATGTTGTTTTTAATATAAAGGCATACCACTTCAGATTTCTTTGACATAGCAACAGAGTATGGATGAGGAATATGCTGTAGTACCACGGAAGACAGGTGGCTAATCCCGGGAATGTGTTTCACTAATATTCTCATCATCAGTGTACAGAAGTTCGCTTCTAAGCTTTGACAGTCTTCAGGTGATGGTAAAAAAAGGTTAACATCTATTTCTTTGGAAGTGACAAGTGGTACTTCAGGTGATAAGTCACTGACATCCACTCTATCCTTCACTGCATATGAATGAAAGTAATGTAAAGAAGTGGACTGATGATTATGTCGCATATCTCGAGGTCTGACTGTCTTGTCTATGTTGTCCCCAACTATGCGAAACCCACACCATCCAATGGTGGGGTCACTGTCATCCTCAGATGCAGATACTGTCTCTGAAGAAGGTTGATCTGTCAGACTTTTCTCAGAGCCAGAAAGTGTACATTCATCTGCACAATGAACATCCACATTAATCTGAATTACTATAACCAAATGCCCTACCAGAATATCTTTCTGACAAAGGTGAGTGAAGAGGATGAGATGGGATAGGACTACTTCCACAAAGCAGTTCACCTCCTATAACATGAACAGATGAAAACATAGTATGACTGAACAATGGTACAAGTAAAGAGAGTTTGGGCACCAACACTGATGATTCATCAATTGAAAGATGAAGAAATTTCTTTTACCATTAGGTGATTCCAACTGCATGCTGAGTGGAGACATATTTGGACATTGCAGTGAATTTGTCTCTGATGAATCGCTTTGTGAACTTGAGTCTGAACAAGGTGACACAGTAACTTCAAGTGGCTGAGGGAAGGGGACATCAGATTCACTCCCATACTCAAAAGAGTTGTCTAATCCTCCAAACTGCATCCGAGCAACTGGACCCTATAAAAAAGTAGGCATTCAATGGCCACATCAATAGCACACAACTGGTAACCTGATTTGTTGAAATGGTAGATTTAAGGCTGTTCACCCAATCCAGAACACGTTGGTCATGGTTTTCTCCCATCTGGTCTATGATACGCCTTGTCATGAAAGTTGACAAACAGATTCCTAGCTTCTGCAGCCTGTTATACACCTATTTGACCATTACATAATATGATTTGAACTGTATCAGTAATAACAAGCTCACCTGCTTTGCAGCATGCCCTAAATACAAAACAATGGACACATAACTTTGCACAGATGTACAGCGCTTATGTGTTCCAGCAAGCATTGCGGCACACATGACCATGACGAATTTCATCCTAGTGCTTCTTTGAGGAATGCAGGACTGAAGTAACTCAACCAGTGTAGGAGCTTTTTCTTTCATTGTGTAGTATAAGCCATTCCATGAGAAGTTCCTTAACGAGCTCACATCTTTCATCATAAAGTCTGGACTTGCCAACAGAGCCTTCATCTCAGCTCGCAACATCCTACACAGTTCTCGAAGCATGGATCGTTTCAATGTTTGGTCGTGAGAAGCATGCCTCATAACTGCATTGCTTGAATTGCGGCCTAAAGACTTTCCAAGAGCTTCTTTGGAAGGAGACAAGGTGTAAGTCTTTTTGTAGCCTGACTGCGTAACAACCTAACAGGATAATAGATATTAAATGCGTACAGTATAAATGGATGCAGATAAACTAACCACTTTCACTGCAGCTGCGTGCTCAGTTGGCGTAGCTCTTCTCTTTGTACCGCTGCTCTCAAGTGTGGAGGGATCATTGGCTCGTCCTGAAAGCTTCGCAATGAGTAAACTCTCCAATAGTGAACATTTTTCGACAGTACGATAACAGGTCAAACACACATAGCCTTCCGCAAAAAATTTTCGCGCATCTTCATGGTCCCAACCCGACTGCGTAGCTAGATCCACCAATTTTTTGATGCAGCAAATCGTCGAAAGCGCTCCAAGCTTCTTTCTGTTCCTTCGTTGCAGAACAGGGGTTGAGCATACTTTGCAGCGGTTCATCGCAATTAAGTTGAGTGGTTGCAAATGAGCACGGACATTACGTAAATCTAAATTTAGATGTAAACTTCCGTCCTCAAAAATCAAGGACGCTGGAACAAAAATGTTCGACGATATTCCCAGACCCACCTGTCGTAGTGTTTATACTGTAAGCGATAAACACTTACGTCATGGTGGGTCTGGGTACGAGACTACCACGGCACTGGTTGTCGCTGTTGGAGGGCTGTTGCTTGTCGCCAGACTCCTGGCGATCCTCGCCAGAGACTTTTGTGTTACGGATCAGATAGGCCTCCAACAGTACTTGCCTTCAGCGATAGGTGACCTTCGACTTGTAGAAGCGCCACTTCACGCCGCGACTTGGCTTGTCGTCATTACAAGCTCATTGGCCTGCATGTACCATCAAGCGCACCTGTTATGGCATACCCGCCTGGTCGTAGTACGATCATGGACGCGACTTCGCTGGTTGGAAATTGCCGTCTTGTTCTTCGCGGGACTGCTATCCGCTGGCACGTTCTCCTTCATCGTCACCAAGGCTAGTGGTTCCGTAGACCAGCTGGAGATGGGAAGTACTCTTAAAACGCCGTTCTATTTGACAGCCGGGATTCGAAGCGCACAAAGCGTCTTTTCAGGTATTTACTGCTATTTACCGCATAACTTTTTATTATATTTTTTACCACTGCAGCTTTTTTCACGGCCACTATTATGCCAATGAGCAGGCGTTGGGCTAATCAACTAGACTGGGAACAAAAGAAGTCCCTCAAAAATCTCCTGTCATTGCGCGTCCTCCTCTATTTCCACTGGAATATCCTGATACCAACCTTCTTCAGCAAGGCTATAGCCACGCCCAACCTGTTCTCTCCCGAAGCTGCCTCTCACGCTGCGAGCTTCGTTTACCGCAACGTCGTGATTATCTGGCTCTTCTTGTTGGTTGCGTGCATCAATCGTTACCAACCACAGGAAGAGCGGGCCACGCCCGGGAACAGTGGGCTTGTTGCGGGGATCATCCCAACAAATCCAGAGTTATCAGAGCTGCTTACAACGCAAACCCATGTCAGGACACACCCTAGCTACACACAAGAAGAGGAGAGTCGAGTACCTAACAACAGCGAGAAGACGAGGTTGACATGTGCAGTCCCAGTCTACCCCAAGCAGTCAGAGCTGGTGACGAGAGGGAACTATCTCCCCCCGTCACCTCAACAGGAAGAACTGGTTATGCCTGTGTGCCGTGTAAGATAGGATGAAGCTGCCTATTTGACCCTGTCCCTGGACTCCACCTGCTGCCGCCTTTCCATTGACCTTGTATGCTGCTATTGCCATATTTCATAGCAACAGTAGTCCCACCTCACTGTACTGTCCTTCGCTTGGGTGGGCAGAGCAGAAATGCAAATGGGTTCTGTGCCTTCTCCAAGTGAACGATTTTTTTTTTTTTGTACACAATTTCATGTGACTTAATTACAATTTGCAGGTGAGAAATTATATGCGGGTGGGGCCACAAGTTTAAACTCATCGAAATTTTACTTGCAGTACCAATACTTAAAATGATTGGCTAATTGCCTTTAAGTTTTGGAGGCACTTAGAATTGGATGTTCCAGCGCATAACCCAAACAAATTTGAATATGCCTTAGCATATTCATGTTCACATCTAGACATGCATTCAAAAGATATAATTGTATGCATGCAAACTGACCCATACTCACAAACAGAAACAGATGCAGACATACTACATTGATGATATTCAATGATTGGTCACTACAAATCAAACATAAGTACCATTGTGTGTGTCAGTGTGGTGTGTCCATTGGAAGAGAGTTAGTGTCTTCCTTGTCTTGCTCCCCTTGAGGTCCTTGGTCCTCCCCATCCTCTTGAACCACCTCTACCTCGTGCCCCTCCCCTTCCCATCAGCCCCCCTCTCTCACTTCCTCTGTTGCCATGACACAGTCTCCCCTCCCACTGCAGCTGCTTGCTATTCTCTTCTTTTCCCGCTGTCTCTAGCAGACGAGCAAACTAGAAGAACGAATTAGAAGAGGAAATGTACACAAATTCTATTTAATGCTAACTCCATGGTTCTGTCTGGGTGCACAACAAGTTTCTCACATCACCTTGGATTGGGGGTGTATTGCTATTTCATATCAGAAGCCATTTAGTTGTTTGTAAAAATCTAAAAAGCATAGCAGATGTTAAAAGGAAGGTAGGAGGGGAGGGGGAGTGAGTGAGAGCCACATACCGTGTCAGGCTCAAACTCCTCTTTCTCCTGCACATCTCTGGAAGGTTCAAACAGAATGTACGTAAAATGGTAGCCGTTAGAGGTAATCTAATTAAAATAGCAACCTTTGTTTCCTCCAGGTTTAGCCTATGATGGTGTGTGTGTTACATATCAGCTTTGTGCTGAAGGTCAAAGAAGTGTAAGTGTGGAGTGTTTGGAGTGTGCAAGGTGTATATGCACATGATCTCAACATTTGAACACACACACATACCATAACACATACACACACACTGACAGCCACACACACAGACACACGCAGAATTGGACACTGGGCTCCGTCAGCTTGATGCCAACTGTTGTGTACAGATAGACAGGTATATCAAGGCCACATACTACATGCTTACATATAAGGTACGAAACAAATGCTACAAGCAAGGTGTGTAGTCACATTTGTGTATCAACTAAGAGCTGGATACTCATGACAAGTACCAGTATAACTTCACTACTGTAGATGTTTATTTGGAGTCTGTCATATGACTTGAAGCCCTATGCTGCAACATCTCCCAAGGGACAACAGTGCATGTGGCCTACGGTATAGTTAGCAGCTAATTCACAATGTTGAGCCTTTAACTGGCACGTGGCCCACGGTATAGTTAGCTATACTGGTTTCTTGACATGAGTATCCACTGATAAACAAATGTGACTAAACACCTTGTTTGTAGCTTTTGTTTTGTACCTTACATGTAGGCATGTATTCATTCACCATGAATAATGAGTGCAAGGCATGCAAATACACTAGCAAAGTAGCTGCAGACAGAAATGAAGTATACGTTGTGTTGTCATATTTATTATACTCAATACAGGTCACAACAAACCATTGGATAAACAAATATGAATAGCACTGTGTGTGTGTCAGTGTGGTGTGTCCATTGGAAGAGAGAGTTAGTGTCTTCCTCTTCTTGCTCCCCTTGAGGTCCTTGGTCCTCCTCGTCCTCTTGAGCCACCTCTACCTCGTGCACCTCCCCTTCCCCTCAGCCCCCCTCTCTCCCTTCCTCTGTTGCCATGACGCTGTTTCCCCTCCCACTGCAGCTGCTTGCTATTCTCTTCTGTTCCCGCTGTCTCCAGCAGATGAGCAAACTAGAACAGATTATGGGGAAGAAGAAATGTAACATAAATTCTATTTAATGCTAACTCCATGGTTCTGACTGTGTATGGTTTATTTAAAAAAACTGAGATGTCAAAAGGAAGGGGGGTGGGGGGGGTGGAGGGGAGGGAGGGAGAGCACATACCTCCTCAGCTGAAGCAAACATAGTGTCAGGCTCAAACTCCTCTTTCTCCTCCACATCTCTGGAAGGTTGGAACAGAATGGTATGTAAAATGGTAGCCATTAGAGGTAATACAGCAACCTTTGTTTCCTCCTCTTCTTGGCTGGTTCAGCCTCCTCCTCCCCTCCCTCCTCTTCAGAAGACATGTTGTCTAACAGCAGCTTCTCCATCTCCTGCTCTGTGGCCTGGTCCTTGGCTCCACCCCCTTCATCATCACTGTCATCAAAGTCATCATCACCCAAAGCATCATAATCGAATTCTGAGGGGGGAGGAGGGAGAGAACATGATGGAGGGGAGATGTCAGAACACAGTAAAGTCATATGATGGGTCACACACACCATCATCATCTTCATCACCAGCACCACCATCAAACTCCTCTCCCTCCTCCTCTTCCTCCTCACTACCACGTCTAGCCTTCTTCTTTCCTTTCTGTGTCTTGGCCTTGGCTTCCCTCTCAAGCTGGCTGCACACACCATGGAGGGACACACAAAATGAAGGGGAGACAGATTGCAAGGTACTGACCCAGCAAAGTCCATGTTGTAGTCACTTTCTTCCATTTCATCCAGCTCTGTGGGCTCCTCTGCCTCCTCCCCCTCCTGTGTCTTTCTTGACTTTGTGTCTTTATCAGCTTTGTGCTTGAAGTACCTGATGGTGTGTGTGTGTCAGATATGGAAGTTGATGTGCACAGGTGTAATATATCATAGGTGTAAGTGTGGAGTGTGTGGAGTGTGCAAGGAATATAACATTGTATATGCATATGATCTCAACATTTGAACACACACAACATGTATAATGACAGCCGCAAATGGCACACAACTACACAATACACACCCACACACAGATACACGCACACACACAGGCACACAAACACACACACACACACACAGGCACACAAACACACACACACAGGCGCACAAACACACACACACAGGCACACAAACACACACACACAGGCACACAAACACACACACACACACACACCACACACACATACACACACACACACACACACACACACACACACACACACCACAGGCTAACCTGTACATAAACAACTCATCGTTCCGCACATTTGCCTCATTCATAGCAGCAAAGGATGCTGAATTAGCTGCAGAGAGGTACCCACCACATGACAGAACTAACACCAATGACTGAACAATCCTGCACAGGAAGTCTAAATGTATCCCATAGTGCGCTACATGCTGGTAGGGAGACCCAATAGGATGATGATGATGCAAATGTAGGGCATTTGTAACATGCCCATATACGGTCACAAGGGTGTGAACACTCACCAGGCACTTCCTTCTTTGTGTCCATGTACACTCGAGACAGTCTCTGTGTTGATGTCAGGTACGCCATGAGACACACTCATGCATGCTCTGAACTGAAACTCACTTGCATCACGGAGCCTCCATGGTCCCTTTCTTTCTGCTTGGGGTTCTTGTACACAAACCTATCCAGGAACCTGCACACACCCAAATCCAGTCACCTGTGTCCTTCCCTCTCCTCCCCTCTCCCTCCTGACCCCACCCATCTCCCACCCTCCTTCCCGGCCCACCCATCACTTTCCTCTCCTCCACTTCTTCCCACCCTACAACATGATGATCACCTGATCAGTGTGAAGTCCTGCAGCGGATCTCCATGGTAACTGATGCTCTCCCCCTGAAAAGAAGACAGTCAAGTGAGCATACCATTTGCTTCTGTATAGCACAGCAAAATAGCAAGTATAAACGTGTAAAGAAGCAATATCCTCACACAACTATAAGGTTTTAATATCGGTTGTTTAAATATATCATGTTATCTGTTGTTTCAATGGTGTCAGGAGTGTATGGTGTATTACAAAGACATTGCATTCATGTTAAGCACCGTAACAAACAAACCTATATACATCCGGCTATGACTTACTGAAGCAATCGTGCTAGCAAAGCAATGGACTGACGGATGGTAGTGATTGGAGAGCTAGGGGTTAAGAGGACATGTGACCACACTAGACACAACATTCATTCCTTCTAAATTGATAGTAGTATAACACAAACAGCCACCTAATTCCACATTCTGAGAGCATTTGGCACATGTGTGTGTACGAGAGGACCCTTCTAGGAGGAACGAGGTGTGGCCTTACTCTCTCCAGCTCCCACAGACAGGTGCTCTCGGCTCCACAATGAAGAGGGTTCCTGTGGTCAATGATGTAAGAGGATTCCCCTCCCTCCTTGTTGCCATGACCACTACAAGTCTGGTGCCCCTCTTTGTTACCATGGCCACCACCAGCAGACTGCTCATCCTCTGAGACATCTCCACACACAACCAACTTCTCTGTTTCCTCGACAACATCACTGAAGTGTTCCAAATCGGTGCTCTCCGATTGGAGTATGAACGACCACAGGGTTGGGCGGAGCTTAAGAACCTGCACCAACGGAAACACGTTTGCAATGAGCATTCCGTGCTAATTAGTGAGCACCTCATAAGGTGATCTCGAAGGACTAAACTTGCCTCAGAAATAAGTATCAGACACCCACACACGAAGGATGGTGCGTGTGACCCGCACACCTGCAGAATGCGCTTGAGAAAAGCCTTGAGGGGAAGGTTACACAAGCATAACACACAAGCACATCAGCCATGTTGAACAATACCTTAACCCTGTTCATGACAGGATCACTCTTGAGAGACTTGTACAGCACATTTAGAAACATAGCCTGGAGGAAGGGGGAGGAGGGGCGGACAGTGGAGGGGGAAGAGGGGCGGACAGTGGAGGGGGAGGAGGGGCGGACAGTGGAGGGGGAGGAGGGGCAGACAGTGGAGAGGGAGGAGGGGCAGACAGTGGAGGGGCAGACAGTGGAGGGGAAGGAGGGGCGGACAGTGGAGGGGGAGGAGGGGCGGACAGTGGAGGGGGAGGAGGGGCGGACAGTGGAGGGGGAGGAGGGGCGGACAGTGGAGAGGGAGGTTGGAGAGGGTCAGAAGATGGAAGACAGGATATAAATCACATCAAGGTGCAGCACACAACAACACACAGCTAGAGTTGGTTGTATACATATCAATGAACCACATACATGTATCAGGGAAAGAAAGCTAAGCTCCCCTACCACGAGGACATCGATAGCAAACAGCCTTACCTGTCCACTGAGGTTCCTCAATGCTGGATCTAGTAGCTTGGTGTACAGGGCCTGGTAGTAGCGACCAGACACGGCCTGCTTGGACTCCATGATCTGGTAGAGCAGCATGAGGGACTGGATCCCCGTGGCAACAGGACCAACATGGACCACCTTGAACAGTGTGTGCAGATGGTCCTCCAATGAAGGGATTTCCCCTAAGATGAGGGAACAACTGGATTACATCAATACTTTCCCACCCACTCACTTTGTCACACATACAAAGGTATACACACCCCCTTAGCATGTGCACAGCATACAGCATATATACCAGCACATATAGACACACACGCACATGCACACACACACACATACACACACACACACACACACACACACCCTTGACAAACGGGAATGCCCTGTTGATGCCAGTCAAAATGGCGGCCAAGACTTTGGCATCCAACTGTCGTTGCTTCACGTACACCTATTGGGCCAGAATATGCTACACATGTGACCTTGAATGTGTACTGTGCATGGCAATGGCACAGGTGGGTATGTAGGTGAGCACCTTCATGAGGGTACTTCATACACAAGACTCCTCCCTCCCTCTCACACCCTCACCTTGAAGAAGGTCAGGTATATATCCACTAACTTCCCTGCCAAGGCCTGGTCTTCTTGGTTGATCACAAACTGGTTGAGACAACAAACACCATAGTATCTGAAAACAGAGCAGATGGTGGTCAATGTGTGTGACCTGTTTCCCTGGCCCCAGACCCTGTCCTAGTCTCGTCCCCAGACCTGCATACGCAAGCAATTATCACATAATGTACAATGCTACGTACAGTGGGTCTGGGAAACAAGTCGCACAAACTTGTTCCGTTGCTTCTAAATATTGAAGCACCAATCAGAAGCTGCTTCATCATGATGCCACTCCCCTGGAGCATTCTCCTGTAGCAACTGATGGAGACAGCTGGGCATGACACTGTGTGTGTTAGCAATGGCAGTTCAACGATGTTTCACCTATTTTTTAATGAATTTTCCACCTGATTTTTCACCACTAAAGGTTTACCCTCCCTGGTAAAAACAGGTTAGAAGGTGAAGTAGTGATGGGGATGAGGTGTGAAGGTGAAGTAGTGATGGGGATGAGGTGTGAAGGTGAAGTAGTGATGGGGATGAGGTGTGAAGGTGAAGTAGTGATGGGGATGAGGTGTGAAGGTGAAGTAGTGATGGGGATGAGACGTGAAGGTGAAGTAGTGATGGGGATGAGGTGTGAAGGTGAAGTAGTGATGGGGATGAGGTTGGGCTCATTATAACGACACCGTGACATCACGTGATGTCACGATGAAGCAGCACTCTGATTGGTGATTCAATATTTAGAAGCAATGGAACAAGTTCGTGTGACTTATTTCCTGGACCCACCGTATGTAGCATGATAAATGATGTGATAATTGCTTACGTACATGTACACAGGTCTGGGGACAAGACTACCCCTGCCACACCCACATGGAGGGTCAGTGTCATCATGGAATAACATACTGTGCCTTGGGGTTGATGTTGGGTCTGTGGATGAGAATCTCAATCTCCTTGGCAACGATCACCTTCATGTTGATATGGTGGTTCACTAGAGGAAGCAATGAACAGCAATGGGTGTGCTTTATTAAGGAGTCAATGCTCTCTACATAAGAGGTGTCCCACTCAAGATTAAGTGCTCACCATATTCAAGTTAAAAAAAAATTAATAACACGAGTTACTTGGCTAAAACTGTAACCTAAAAATAAATAACTAATTCACCAGTTATTAATGGTCAAACATTTGATTTTCAGCCCTTCGTTATAAGCAGTTTTGCATATTTACATTTCATTTTAATTAACCATATTAAAAATTAATGTCAGAATTTGAAGTCGTTATTTGTGACTAATATATCTACTTGTGGTGAATTTTCCTTCATTGAGGGACATCTTGTAAAGTAATGATCCAGATAATACTATGTACATGCTATTCTATGTCTTCATTTTCACAGAAAGATTTGTGATCTATTCCAGAAACAATAAAACATTTCTTTGTGCAACCATTATGGAAACAAATTGCTTTGCAAGCAACACACAGCGGGGTGAGAATCATAGCCTTACTGGGGATGGGAAGTAATTCCTATCAGAATCACACTTCTCATCTGACATGAAACACTACATATCAGAAGCATACTTCTGACATGAAGTAGAAGCTTTGTGTGTGTGTGTGTGTGTGTGTTTGCTCTGAGCAAAGTCCTGCCCACACGTTAGACGCTTCTAATTAATGCTACCCTGGTCTGTGCTGTCCCTAACTCAAACCTAAACCACTCCCAGGACCTCCCTGCACCAACGTACACAGCTTGAGGAGGAAGAAGATGCACTTGGAGGCCACCTTTCTGACAGGGTCACCAAGTTTGTTGACCAACAGTTGGAGGAGGGACTGCTCCTGCTCTGGCTTCTGGTAGAGGAGGTCAAAGATATGGCCTAGCACCTTCTCTCGTATGTTGGCCACTGTGTCGTGTGACAGGTGCTGGGTATGGAGATATGAGGAATCGGAATGGGACTCGGGGCATAGAAGTAAGAAGAAGCAGTTATGGAATGAAAACACAGGGTACCTATGTGTAGCAGTGGCAGCAGAGGGTTAAGGTGATGAGTGTGTAGAAGCATGGCAGCAGAGGGTTAAGATGATGAGTGTGTATAAGCATGGCAGCAGAGGGTTAAGATGACGAGTGTGTAGAAGCATGGCAGCTAAGGGTTAAGATGATGAGTGTGTAGTAGTGGTAACAGAGGGTTAAGGCTTGTGAAACACATGGAAGTGTATGAAAATGCAATACGTAAATGGAGGTGGTGAGATAGGTGATAAACACGGTATGAGGATAAGAGATAGAAGGGTCCTGGCACACACTCACATCCAATATGGAGATGTATTGGGCATACTTTGCCTTGAGCTGGTCCTCAAAATACCAGAGGAGCAGCCATTTTACTCTGGTGCGAAGTGGATGCTCTGTACTAACCAGAAGGTTCAATGGTTGCTATAGAAACACAAATTGTGTAATAAACATATTCACACATGCACACACACACACACACACACACACTCACACACACACACACACACACACACACACACACACACACACACACACACACAAATACACACAGAGTATGCATTTATCACTACCTGTTTTAATGCTTTTAACTTCCTGTCGTTTGGAAGCAGACAAGACAACCACAACTCCTTCAAACTGTCTGAAATGAAAAGACCACAATACATCTCCACTACTTCACTTGCACCTCACTTTCGCAATTGGGTCACCAATTCCCTTAACAGAGTTCCTAACTTGCTAGACCACACCTTAGCAATGCTATGGCACAATGTTTCCTGGTCATGCCATAGTGTGCAAAGGGTTAAATAATCAAGTTGTGATTCATGGAGCATTCACCTTGCCTTGCCTTCATGCATACTGGAAATAAACCAATCACATGTTACCAACCACACCCCGAATAACATATGTCAATCCTGGGATGCGCAAACAACTGGGCACCAGAACGTTTCCCGTGTTGATGTTGAGCAGAGCTCATGTCTGATCAGATTGACCCTACCCCAATTACCGCATGGTTTTAGTTTGTGCCCCTCACTCCCGTCACCATAGTGACATAGGGACTCCACCTACAGCCATGACACACAATCTCTCTTTCCCTTTCTTGTTAGGCCATGGATACAAGGACTGTCCAGTAGGACAGTTTTGTGTGTACTGGGGTGAATCCTAGCAACCAGAGCATTTCCGCTGGGACATAAGGGTGGCGAGTACAATAGTGATGGTGATAAGAGGGCAAGAAGAAGGGTGGGAGGATGGGAGGAGGGGAGAGAGGAGTGGAGGAGAGGGAGAGACCGTGAGAGAGGAGAGAGGACAGAGAGGGGAGAGAGAAGAGAAACCGAGGGAGAGAGAGAGTTCAGAGGGAGGGATGGAGAGGAGAGGGGGAGGGAGGAGAGAGGGAGGAGAGAGGAGAGGGAGGAGAGGGATGGACGAGAGATGCGAGGAGAGAGGAGGAGAGGAGGGAGAGGACGGAGAGAGGAGAGGAGGAGAGAGGAGAGAGGAGAGGGAGGAGAGAGGAGAGGGAGGAAGAGAGGAGAGGGAGGAGAGGGAGAGGGAGGAGAGAGGAGAGGGAGGAGAGAGGAGAGGGAGGAGAGAGAGAGGGAGAGGAGAGGGAGAGGAGGAGGAGAGGGAGGGAGGAGAGAGGAGAGGGAGGAGAGAGGAGAGGGAGGAGAGAGGAGAGGGAGGGAGGAGAGAGGAGAGGGAGGGAGAGAGGAGAGGAGAGAGGAGAGGGAGGAGAGAGGAGAAGGAGGGAGGAGAGAGGAGAGGGAAGGAGAGAGGGAGGGAGGAGAGAGGAGAGGGAGGAGAGAGGAGAGGGGGGAGGGGAGGAGAGAGGAGAGGGAGGAGAGAGGAGAGGGAGGAGAGAGGAGAGGGAGGAGAGAGGAGAGGGAGGAGAGAGGAGGGGAGGAGAGAGGAGAGGGAGGAGGAGGGAGGAGGAGAGAGGAGAGGGAGGAGAGAGGAGAGGGAGGAGAGAGGAGAGGGAGGAGAGAGGAGAGGGAGGAGAGAGGAGAGGGAGGAGAGAGGAGAGGGAGGAGAGAGGAGAGGGAGGAGAGAGGAGAGGGAGGAGAGAGGAGAGGGAGGAGGAGAGGAGAGGGAGGAGAGAGGAGAGGAGGAGAGAGGAGAGGGAGGAGAGGAGGAGAGGAGAGGAGGAGAGGAGGAGAGGAGGAGAGAGGAGAGGGAGGAGAGAGGAGAGGGAGGAGAGAGGAGAGGGAGGAGAGGGAGGGGAGGAGAGAGGAGAGGGAGGAGAGGAGGAGAGGAGGAGAGGAGGAGGGAGAGAGAGGGAGGAGGGGGAGAGGAGAGGGAGGAGAGAGGAGAGGATGAGAGAGGAGTAGGATGAGAGAGGAGAGGGAGGAGAGAGGAGACGAGAATGGGATGGAGAAGAATAAGAGGATGGGAATGATGTCAGAGGTGACATGGAAGTTGGACTGCACATAACAGCACTGATTAATACATCCGAAGTGCTCTTACAGACATATGTATGTAAAACAGTGTGTGTGACCCAACCAATCATTGTATTTGAACGTTTTTCACCTCCAAAACTGGACAAGAAACAGAATGCTGTATTTGTGGATTATAAATTTCAACTCTGCCTTAATGAGAATTCCTAATTAGCTTTATCATGCATACCAAACAATGCTCGTAAATGTTGTGTTTTCTAGTTCTAAGTGTGATCTCACCTGTATGACCAACGTAAGTGCAGCCATTTTATCACTGAGTGTCCCAGAAGATAGCACAGTCCTCAACCACTGGACATCAGACCTCCCTTTCTCCTTCTCCCTCACTGGAGGTGATACCAAACGTGTGGGAGGAGGTGAAGACAGGGAGAAGAGCGATGGGAGGAGGAGAGGAAGGATGGGGAAGAGGGCAACACCAAAGACCAAGCAGTTGCTACAGTGTGGCAAATACCTTGCTCATAGATGCGTACTTCAGCTTCCATCAACTCTCCTCCCACCTTGCCAAGATGGTTGATCACTACAGCACTCAAAGGGAACATTGGCTCACTGGAGGCAGCCTGGAAATGACCACACCCATTCATATATCGTCAAAACAAATGGGTTAAACAGGCAGCTATCACCTGAACTGTCCATGGATCTGCAATGTTCAGGTCCATCAGCAGCTTCTTGTGTGGCTCGGCCTCAATGAGAAGGAGCTGTTCACCAATGTACTCTCTACTGGGTGTGTCCTTGGCAGTCCTCTTCCCCTCCACCTTCTCCTTTGCTTCTTTCACCTTCTTGGTTTTGGTCTTCCTGTCCTTCTGTTTGATTGTGTCTTTGCCAGTAGGCGGGGCTGCTTCTCCGCCATCTGTATCAGGATGTTCATCACGGATATCTCCCTCCGCCTCCTCCCCCGTGGAAACAGTGCTTGTTTTGCGCTTTTCTTCTTTTTCTCTTTCTCCTTTACTGTCTTCACGCCACCTCCTCCTTTCCCTCCCTCCTCCTTCCTCTTCTCCACACCCCTCCACAGATCTCTCTTTTGCTGAGCTCTTCCCTACAGCAATTCTGGCCTCCTTAGCTGACTTTCCACCTGTCCCCTCCTTCATACCCACCCAAGCCATGCTCCTCCATCTTGAGGCCCCTCACAAACGCCTCGACCTGTACAAATAGGTACCTTTAATGGACTCAAATCCACAATTCACAGCCTCCCCAACACGACCTCCAACGCGTGACGAAACCCTCCCAATCCAACCCTCACTAGCTACAGGCCACAAAAGCGTCCCCACTTCTTGCATCGCTACCAGACCCATTGATGCATAACATCTTTTCAATATCAGGCGCCTCTCACCTCATCACGTGACACGCTCTTGCTGTGGCCGGTGGGTTCAAACTCCAGCTCGCTCGCACTGCTCTCGTCCACGGCATCCAAGAGTGCCAAGTCGTCCTAAAGTTGTAGGACACATACAGCCTCAGAAACGTTCACGTGTACCGCTCGTAGCTCACCTCGGAGCCACCAAGGGCCTGGATCACGTCCAAAGTAAGCTTCTCCTGAGTCATCATCCCCGCGGGTAGCTAGTGCTATTCCACGTGGTTACGTATGGCTTTTCGTGCCCAGGCCCAAATCTAGGACTACACATTATAGTATGACGTAATATCCAGAACGCGGTCTGTTACATCATGGATACTAGTATCCATGCTTGGACTATGCAAGCTTGGATTTCTCTAGCAGTGGGACATGTGTGATATAAGTGCAGTTCACTCCTGCACTGGAGTGAAGCAAGCTTGGAGTGCAGTTCACCCCTTTTTTACAGTGTTCATGTAGAGCTGTGCCTAGCGGCATATTTCATATGCCTTTTACCCTCTTCCCTCCACTAGCACAGGAGTGACAGTCATCATGGCAGAGTGAGGATCAATCCAGAGTGCCACTCCCTATGCTGCAAAGTGAAGCTTTTAGAATGGAATGTCTATACACATGTGCAGGCGTATTATGCTTCATGTTGATTATACATCCCATGTACATCATGTTCAAACTAAATGTGTTGGATGGTGCGTAGGTAAGGTGAGTGGCATTGGTTTTGGAAATGAATGTTTTTATGTATGCAGATGTTTTTAAAAAGCAAACATCTCTGTTTAGCTACAGTACAATATCTGGAGTGATGTGCACTCTTGAAATATCAGGGCACCATTCACTCCTGAATTTGGAGTGCAGTTCATTTTTACAGTATGAAAAGAGATGTATGGTTATCTTAGTGACACTGATGTCATCATTGTGCCAACTGCAATTATATACACAACAAAACTCTTGACACATTATTTTTGCCAAAAATACACACCAGTTTACTATCACGTAAGTAGAAAAGTACAAAATCCATTTCTCTCTACTGTAAATGTTCTTTTTCAACACACTTAGCTAGCAAATTATTTTTCATCCTTTGCAGGGCTATCATAATCTGTTTCCATGTTGGGTTGACACATCTTTTCAACCATATGCCCATCATCGTTAGCATCCCATCATGACATCTGCCAAGACAGTCACTTTGAATGATATCAAGATCACTAACTGGAACGTCCAACTCGAGACCAAGCCTGTACCAGTCTGGAGCACATTTGTCCCCCACACTGCTCATCAAGGTCTTCAGGACAGGGATTTCTGCACCATCTCCATTGAGCCTGCCATGGGAGATGCATACAATGCTATCAATTGTACTAGAGTGAGTATATGGAACATGTACGAGATAATGACCCTTGTGGATTTATGTTTATAACATACAACTCCAATTGCTATAACTTATCAACTGTTTACACTATCGACTGCCTATTTTCAAAACATCGTCCTACACCATTTGTCTATGTGTAAATGTAGTCTGGTGCCTTGCACAATCATAGTGTCGACGTTACGAGGTCCGATACCCCATCTGGTCAAAACCTTTACATCGTTAGGTTATCTCGTAGAACATTCCATATACTATTTTAACATGGCTGTATTACTAGTACAATAAAATTCTCACGTTTACAGTACAGTTGTGGTATTGGGGAATTGAGGATGATTAAATTGGGCAAATACATGCAAAAAATCTTGAACCATCACAAACCATACATACAAGCATTTTCATTTTGAATGTGATTCTGGTGGAAATAATATACAACGTACAGTACAGCTAGCATTTATACTGCACAGGTTATATAAATCTGTGTCACAGAAAGCCAAAAGGATGGGAGGAGATGGGATTTTGCATTCCTTAGTGTGGCCAATGATTGACTACGGACCATGGTAATTAACAAGAATCTGCCATAATATTGGCACAAATATCAAAAGCATTTTTTAGAACATTCATTTTCCCTATTAAAGTCACGTTCTCATTAAGAGAGTTTTCATTTTCGTAAATGGATATACTCAATGTGGTAAGACTATATTCCAATTTGTATGCCTTAAATTTGTTTACCTAAAAGATATAAGTGTACAAAGTTTTACGACACTTGGATCCAATAATTAACTAAAAGACAGTATTAATGTAGTCATATTAATGATGGCGGTACGATAGTACTCATTTGAACCTTCACAAGCAGTCTATGTCGAAGATAATAGCGATGATAGTGAGGTCAAAGAACATGAGATTCCTAACTTGTCATAATAAACTACTGCAATTTCATTTACCATATTGAAGCTAGATGTCATCCATTGTGCAAAAATGCTACCAGTACAGCCATACCTATACATTGCTATGTTACAGTGGACTAGTGCTACCAGTTGCCATACAGGTAGTACCTGCTACCAGTAACCATGCATACAGATGGCCATGTTTATTCTGCTGATACCCCAAAATGCTAACACTGTCATGAACATTCACTTCAAATAGACACTGAACACTTACACCCTTGAAGCCTTTTCAAATTCTTTCCACACTGTGAGAGGATATTTATTAAGGTCTCTTTGTAAGCATGTGATTTGAACTGCTTCCTCCACTGCAATAAGCAAACCCAGGGCGTATCTTGAGGATCAGTGTGGAGTCAAGGGGAATGCCAAGACGTACAGCAAGAGTAGAGAGATCAGCATCATCAGCAATATAGCCTGAGCATTTGACCAAATCATTTTCTGTGACCAGTGGATTAACCTGCACAGGAAAATCAGTCAAGAATAGAAAATATGTGATTGAGACATTCTTACATGAGCTTGGTCTTGATTTGAAATACTTCCAGGTTGTTCAGTAAGTTTATATTTACTGTAATAGTCACTGCAACACCTGGAGAAAAATCATGACCCGTTACACTCCATAGCATTAGTTGCCTACCGTAGAGCCTGACTGTGCAAGCCGATTCTTCTTAGGTGATAAGTTAGATGGGAACGTGCAAGGTTGCCCATTTCACGTGACCAATGGCACACGTTCAGACCTTGTCATCAAAACATTCTGAGGCAGACTGTTTCATTTCAAGGGCCTTTGATAATTTAACAAATTCTTCTTCGTTGATCTCTTGCAGTAGCACTTTAATCTCATCTTCGTATAAGACACCTTCCAAATTGTCCTATCATACAAACAATAGGTAGAGATTACATTTAAAACCCACAAGTCAAATTACATACTGGGATAGTTGGAATTTTCAACCAAAACTGTTGATCTGCAGTAGATTTCCAACTGCACCAAACTCACACCTCAGAGAAGAAGTCACACTTTCAGTTTCAAGTGAGATAGGTGCACAGTGAATGGGCCTTCCTTTGCACTGTTCACATGTAAACTCTGCCTTGACTTTAACGGATTGAAACCAGAGGTGCAATTTATGAATTGCTGCAAGCAACACTTTGAAAACGGAACGACATGTTGAAGAGAAGTTGTAGCTAGCACATAATCACAGTGGGACCGCCTGCTGATATCAACACAAATGCTGAAGTGTGTGGCAGATATTTGAATGTCGTCTATCCTGCCATTCTGCCCCGTCCTCTCCATACTGAATATGATTGGAATTAGAATATACCCCACGTTTGAAATCAATAGTAAAGCCAGTGGGTGCTACAAAGACCTGTGGCTAGCCGAACAAAGTACCCTGGAGGGACATACATTGAACTGAAAGTGAGGTGCATGGAGCAGGCAGTGAGAACTGCATCATGGTAGGGCCACCACTGCATCATCTGGGCAATGGGCAGCACACATGGCATGAAGTATGTCTTGCCATGTGTACTGGGTATTGGAATGGATGTTTGGCGTATCTCGGCAATAAGGAGGAAATGGTCCAACAAGTCTGCAAAAACCTGTGGCTTCACTTCGCAATCAGGAAAGTCTGTCTTCCAAAGCTCGTCATATAGCGCTTCAACAAGGATGCCCTGTGCATGTAAGAACTTCCATGCACTCATTCGACCCTTTCTTCTATTTCCTGATTGCTCTGGTGCAAGTATTGTACCTAAATGTTTAATGAGCCATTTGGGTTGGGCAATCCACTATCCCTAAGGCTGCTAATGTCAGCATAATGAAGAATGCCCCAAGCTCATGATAAAATGCAAGAACACTGAGCAGAGTGCTGTAATCAATCGAACATGCTCGAGAAATTATTGCTACATTGGCCAGGGACACTACTGGTCGCTGTGTTGTTAGCTTTCTAAAGAGCTTACGAAACAATACCCAAGCGATGGGTGTTGGAAGGCACAGAGCATCTGAAATAAATTCTGTTACAATTGATTTTACTTTTTTTAGTTCAGGGTCCTCCTCTTTTCCTTGTTTAGTGCTGTCCAATATTATGGTGTCAGTCACCTGATCTATGAATGGTTTTCCCTCATATTCAGACTCCAATTTTGAATGTATGCCTTCTTTGTTGGTACATCGAGTACATCGCCATGGGTTTCCAATAATTACAATGCGAGGAAATGGAGGATCAATGACGTCATTGCACTCAGGATGTTGCGCTTTATAAAACTGCTCTGCTCTCTTTGTGAGGGTAGCATTAATGCAGGACATCCACTGAACCAAGAGGTCCTTCTACTTAAATTCAGGGTCTCAAGCTGTGTAGACTTGCCTGTTTTGGTTCCATATTACAGTCTACTTTGTCCTGCAAGTCCTTTGAAGCATCGAACACTAGGAAAAACATCGTACGAGACGTTAGAAAAGCAGGAAGGACATCTAGGAAGACCCTCTGTCCTCCACAGTCCCACAAATTTATATACTGGTCATTCTGATGTGCTGATGGAGTATCGATTAGTGCCTGGGCTTTAGTGATGATTTCAGAAAGCACTTTCTCAGCATCCTGTGCGAATGAATTATTTGACAACTGATAAGATTCTGGTAATGGGTGATTCAGTTGGATTAAAGATTTTTACAGCAGTCGCTCATTAGTAGTTGTTAACAGTTTCCCACTTCCTTCAGGATCAATCTTCATCACTTTCTTGGCAAGTACTGCAAGTTCTTCAATTTCATTCTCTTCAGTCACATCACACCAGTTGGCACCATCCTTGGTTGCAATCCATTGACACTTGACCTCTTTAGCATCAGCCATGAATGTGCTTTGTGCTTCAGTTGCTAGTGGTTGGTTCATCAGAGCCCCCAGCAGTGTACTCTTCCCAGCTCCAGCTTCTCCAATGAACATCACACGACCATAGGAAACATTAACCTCTCCCAGCTTAAGGGCCTGTCTGAAGTCCTCTGCAAAAAGAACCAGCTCCAAGGATAAGTACCATGTTAATCAAAACAATCATTTGAAAGCAGATGTATGAAACTTAATACCACTACATGTGCGTATATATAACATGCTTTTTAACCCCCCTAGTTCAGTTGCTCTAGAAAGGTAAGCACTTAATTCATCACAGCTTTGTTTAGCAGTTACCTTATATGCACAATGAACACATTACGTTCTAAGTCCATTATGATCATTGCAATGTATTTAGAACTGAGAAGGTGCACCCTAATGCTGGGAACTGAACTTGGCAACAAGCAAAAGTTTTATCTCATTATTTTGCAATGCATATATTATTGTATTCCTAGGTGTCAGAAGCACAGCCACTTTTGGTGGCTAGCAGTCATACATGAAGACACTTCTTGCAATAGAGGACAGAGCCCTCCTTTATCATGGTCTATAGTGTAGGCTAAAGCCCATTCCTTTTGCACAGTACATATAGCCAATTTATCAGACGCGAATTCACTGAACTGATTAAATCATGGATCCATGATTTTATCATAATGACATAGTTCCAATTCATAAGTGGTACGGTACGTAGAGGTACTGAATGGTACTGACACTATGTACTATCGTGATCAGCACGTGGCTTGAAAGGATTGACCAGCTAGTATACAATGTATATACTGTACACTAAGAGTATAAGCATAGCTCCCAAAGCTTGCTACATTGCCACAACATAAACAAAAAGACTTTTTGCTTGTAGCTGGAGGTGACCTATCTCATGTACCAACTTTCTCTTCCCTGTGTTGCACATGCCTAATTTATTTCCAAAATTGAGCTCCTATAATATGAAAACTGCATCATAATTTCATTACATGTACTAAAGTTGGCACAGTATTGCTGCTCGCACGCAATCAATCAGATTTGGATTATCACATAGCTGCCACATATTCCTACGAAAATTAATAAAAACTTTTACACAATGCTTTATAACTGATTGGAAATTTACACATCACCTGCTTGTCTGCAACAATTGAACTAGTTCTAATGGAAATGTTATATGATCTCTGAAGTAAAGTGTCTGCTTATAGAACAAGGCAATGAATTGTCATTTTGGAGGGTAAATTGTAAACCTCATTTCATTTTGTCATTGTTGCATTGCTCAAGTGGATGAATTGAAATGTTGTATTGCTCATAGGGTGGTAGCAACAACAGCCAAGAAACGATCTCACACAGCTTTCTTACAGATTTCTCTGCGACAGATGGTTTAAGGGTTTGAATTAGTTCATGCTGCCAGTCCATTTGAGGATGCTATGAGGCTGTTTCAATATGACAAATGCCATTTGAACTCGTTACAAAACAGAGACCCCTTGTCCAACACATGTGTGGCAAAACTATGCATCAGCTTAGAAACAGTAACCTGGAAAGTTGCATATTCACCACATGTACTTCAGTCCAATTTGAAAGTACATTTATATCCACCAAGAATATTTTCACCAGAAATGAGCTGGCATAAGAACACGCGACAAGAGATGATCTGGTCACTCCCGTGTATGCAGGAGTGCTACTGGTGGTGATGGCCGACTCATTTGACACTCAACACAACCTCACCATGGACTCAATAATCTCTGCTTCCAATTTGGGTCCCCACATGTAACCACGAGCGAGACCCTTTATACAAGGTATTCTGGGGTGTGTCTCATGCAATTTATGCAGGACTAGTTCCACCCCTGTGGAGTCAATACCACTCAGATCCCCACAACACATCCCCATCCACTACACTTAACTGTTGTAGCTCCACCTCTCCCAGTGACCAGCCATACATGACCAGATTACGTACTCCCGAGAGAATTATATCATTACCCATCCATTTCTTAAATGTGCTCTACTGTTGCTGGTGCTGTGGGAAAATAGGCCATTTAAATGGGCCATGTAATTCAAGCCTTCTCCAGGAACTGTAACTTCATTGGAGTATTCTGGTAAAGTTCTGACTTACAGTGTCCACATTTGCCTAGCACTTATCTGGTCTGTACACTATTCTATACTTCTATGCACATAGTGCAAGGGCCAATCATCAAATATGCCCTGAGGTCATGGGAGGTATTCCATGAGGTTCATTGAATGAATGTCTGATGGTTGAGTATAACAGAAATTGCGCCCTTAACGAAATTTAGTCACCCCACACACTTTTGCCAACGCCTCTTTATCAAGGTGAGCGTAACTTTTCTCTGCTGGTGATAGTGTCGTGATGTGAGTGTGACTGGTTTTACGCATCCATCTTCAAAATGGTGTGACAGAACTGCACCCACCCCATAAGAGTGAGCCATCACATGAAAGAATCAACCATTCGGTAGAATCATAATGAAACAGCAAACCAGAAGATTGCAGCATCCTTTTTGCTTTGGAGTGTTCCTCCCTCCAGTCCCTTTTGCAGTAATGTACCAATGTTGTTGCCACGTTCGATATTTCAACAAGCCAACTGTTATATTTCAGTGCGTACTGGGGCCTGTCTAATTGCAGCAACCTTGCCATTTGTTGGGTGAAGCCAGCCTGCATCAATTCTATGCTCGTAATACTCCACAGTAGGACCACCATAAAGGCACACTGGAAGTTTCAAACCTGCCCTATTCCACTGTTGAAGAGTACTTTCCAAGTTGCTTATATGCTCTTCATGGAGCACCTTTCACCAAGATATCAGGGAGCAGATGTAGTGTCGTAAATTCGATAGCAGATGCATCATTTGCCGATACATGAATATACTACAATGTAGTGAAACTTCCGATGCTAAGAAAGCTCAGACAACAGAGACCGCTCACTTGTTTGCATGCTTGAGCCCAGAAAAAAGATTATTCTTCTCCTTCATGTTGGATCTGATAAGATAGCAGATAGGAGATATATCTTTGTCATGATTGAAGCCTAATGTTAGTGTTTATGGGAAGGCACTAGAACAGACTGGTTAGGAACGTATTGCCGAATTTGTTTGGTATTATGACTCTCTGAACTACAGTTATGTTGAATACAACTTCAATCTTAGTTTAGGTCCAGCTTTATTTAATTAGTGATAGCAAGGAGGAGATGTTTATTGGAGATGAATCGCTGCACACGTGACATTGTGGCCAGAAGCCATAACAACAAGCTCAATCTAGCTGTAATCAGGCACACCCATCTGCTAATGTATCCATACATGAACATTGGAAACACGAGTTATATTCTGTTCTAATGCATGAAGCAGATATTATTGATGTTAAATAGTTTGTTTTTGTCTAAATACCTGCAAGTCGTAAAGAATGAATTGTCCTAAGAAGATGGTTAAGGGGGTGATGAGACTCAGAGTGTCTCATTTGGCTTGCAACAGGAATGGTCACAAAACCAATCCTGAGAATAAGAAGACATGTGAAAAAGGCTGCTACCAAGCCGATCCTGAGAATAAAGAAGGCTTGCGAAACTGGCCAGCCTGAAAATAAGAAGGCTTGTGAAAAGGCCCGCTTCAAAGCTTATCCTAAAATAAGGCTGGCCAAAAGGAGTCACGTTTCAGCTGTGATAATGCAGTGAATTAACTTTTCCGTAACTGCCTATAAAAAGTTAATTACTTCAATCACGTTATTGGGATAAGCATTTTGAAGATGTGGTATCTCGGACAATGGAAGTGCAATTTTTGCAAGCATAATTTGCATCACAGCGATGTTGCTATATATAAGCGTTATACGTTGCTATAAATATACAGGGTGTCAGAACAATATGATCAATGAATTATTTCAATTGCTACATTTCAGTTTGCAAAAAAATTCAAATCAACAAATCAAATTTGATAACCCTCTTTGTAATTTAACAACTCACTATTGAAGATAATTAAAGCATTTGATGATCAGTGATTAACTTATATTTCTCTAATTTAAAAATGTGTGTAATTGCCATTTATGAACAAATTTAATTAGACTTAATAAGCCATTAACATAACATACCTGTGCTCTATTGGAAGATTGCATCTGGAAACAAATTAAAGCCTTTATGCGATTCATGAACATCTGATTCGGGCCTACTTTTATAATTGTTCAATGAATTGATTGTAATTCGACACCATGTCAGTCACAATGAGGAGAGAGTAAATGTACAAGTAATAAAATAGAACCAAAGAGATATTTTAAAAGATAATGAAAGGTAACGTACACTAAGTTACTAATTGTACAATTACAAAACATCCAAATACCGTAAAGCGCCGTAAATAAACATCCCATTCGCCCCCCTCAACAAAAATGGCTTGTATTTAAACGTGCGCAACTCTGTAACCGTGACTGTAACCTCAAACTTATCTAGCATTCACAGAGAGAATGGTGCCCATACATGAGTATGAAATAAAGATATGTTAAAGTGTTCGTGGTTACAAAGATACGGACATTTAATTAAACACAAACACTTTATGGTGTTGAGTGGGGGGGGGGTGCAAGGCCTATTTGCGATACTTTAGGGGTTGTGGTAATCTGGTAATCTAAATGGCACATACATGGTAGTGACTTACACATGTGTACACCAATGACAAAACTTAAAAATATTCAAATTTTGTTGCAGATCAAAATAAAATAAATGACCAATCACAAAAAAAAAAAAAAAATGGTACTTAAGAACATAGTACACATGAAGTCGATTCAAACATCTGGCACTCACTCGCTTTATTGTAAATTGAAGTTAAATAAATCACCAATCAAAAGAACACAACATTGCAGTCAAGACAATGAGCACAGTACAATAGCATGATTGAAACATCTGGTACGTACCCCCTTTCATTGCAGATCAAAGTGAAATTAATTACCACTCACCAAAAGAACACAACATTGTAGTCAACAACACAGTACACATGAAGACGATTCAAACATCTGGCACTCACTTCCTTCATTGTAAATCGAAGTTCAATCAATCACCGATCACCAAAAGAACACGACATTGTAGTCAAGACAATGAGCACAGTACACGAGCATGATTGAAACATCTGGCACGTACCCGCTTTGGTTGCATATCAAAGTGAAATAAATCACCAATCACAAAAGAAAACAAAATGGTACTCAACAACATCGTACACATGAAGATTCAAACATCTGGCACTCACTTGCTTCATTGTAAATCGAAATTAAATCACCGATCACCAAAAGAACACAACATTGTAGTCAAGACAATGAGCACAGTACACGAGCATGATTGAAACATCTGGCACGTACCATCTTTCATTGCAGATCAAAGTGAAATAAATCACCAATCACCAAAAGAACACAACATTGTAGTCAAGAACATAGTACACATGAAGACGATTCAAACATCTGGCACTCACTTCCTTCATTGTTCATTGAAGTTATAATTAATCACCGATCACAAAAGAACACAACATTGTAGTCAAGAGAATGAGCACAGTACACAATCATGATTGAAACATCTGGCACGTACCCGCTTTGGTTGCATATCAAAGTGAAATAAATGACCAATCACAAAAGAAAACAAAATTGTACTCAACAACATAGTACACATGAAGACGATTCAAACATCTAGCACTCACTTGCTTCATTGTTAAATAAATCACCGATCACCACAAGAACACAACATTGTAGTCAAGACAATGAGCACAGTACATGAGCATGATTGAAATGTCTTGCACGTACCAACTTTCATTGCAGATGAAAGTGAAATAAATCACCGATCACCAAAAGAACACAACATTGTAGTCAAGACAATGAGCACAGTACACGAGCATGATTTAAACATCTGGCACGTACCATCTTTCATTGCAGATCAAAGTGAAATAAATCACCAATCACCAAAAGAACACAACATTGTAGTCAAGAACATAGTACACATGAAGACGATTCAAACATCTGGCACTCACTTCCTTCATTGTTCATTGAAGTTAAATTAATCACCGATCACAAAAAGAACACAACATTGTAGTCAAGAGAATGAGCACAGTACACGATCATGATTGAAACATCTGGCACGTACCCGCTTTGGTTGCATATCAAAGTGAAATAAATGACCAATCACAAAAGAAAACAAAATTGTACTCAACAACATAGTACACATGAAGACGATTCAAACATCTAGCACTCACTTGCTTCATTGTTAAATAAATCACCGATCACCACAAGAACACAACATTGTAGTCAAGACAATGAGCACAGTACATGAGCATGATTGAAATGTCTTGCACGTACCAACTTTCATTGCAGATGAAAGTGAAATAAATCACCCATCACCAAAAGAACACAACATTGTAGTCAAGACAATGAGCACAGTACACGAGCATGATTGAAACATCTGGCACGTACCATCTTTCATTGCAGATCAAAGTGAAATAAATCACCGATCACCAAAAGAACACAACATTGTAGTCAAGACAATGAGCACAGTACACGAGCATGATTGAAACATCTGGCACGTACCATCTTTCATTGCAGATCAAAGTGAAATAAATCACCAATCACCAAAAGAACACAACATTGTAGTCAAGAACATAGTACACATGAAGACGATTCAAACATCTGGCACTCACTTCCTTCATTGTTCATTGAAGTTAAATTAATCACCGATCACCAAAAGAACACAACATTGTAGTCAAGAGAATGAGCACAGTACACGATCATGATTGAAACATCTGGCACGTACCCACTTTGGTTGCATATCAAAGTGAAATAAATGACCAATCACAAAAGAAAACAAAATTGTACTCAACAACATAGTACACATGAAGACGATTCAAACATCTAGCACTCACTTGCTTCATTGTTAAATAAATCACCGATCACCACAAGAACACAACATTGTAGTCAAGACAATGAGCACAGTACATGAGCATGATTGAAATGTCTTGCACGTACCAACTTTCATTGCAGATGAAAGTGAAATAAATCACCGATCACCAAAAGAACACAACATTGTAGTCAAGACAATGAGCACAGTACACGAGCATGATTGAAACATCTGGCACGTACCATCTTTCATTGCAGATCAAAGTGAAATAAATCACCAATCACCAAAAGAACACAACATTGTAGTCAAGAACATAGTACACATGAAGACGATTCAAACATCTGGCACTCATCCTTCATTGTTCATTGAAGTTAAATTAATCACCGATCACAAAAAGAACACAACATTGTAGTCAAGAGAATGAGCACAGTACACGATCATGATTGAAACATCTGGCACGTACCCGCTTTGGTTGCATATCAAAGTGAAATAAATGACCAATCACAAAAGAAAACAAAATGGTACTCAACAACATCGTACACATGAAGATTCACTCACTTGCTTCATTGTAAATCGAAGTACAATCAATCACCGATCACCAAAAGAACACAACATTGTAGTCAAGACAATGAGCACAGTACACGAGCATGATTTAAACATCTGGCACTTACCGCCTTTCATTGCAGATCAAAGTGAAATAAATTACCAATCACAAAAAAAAAAAAAATGGTACTCAACAACATCGTACACATGAAGATTCAAACATCTGGCCCTCACTTCCTTCATTGTAAATTGAAGTTCAATCAATCACCGATCACCAAAAGAACACAACATTGTAGTCAAGACAATGAGCACAGTACAGGAGCATGATTGAAACATCTGGCACGTACCATCTTTCATTGCAGATCAAAGTGAAATAAATCACCCATCACCAAAAGAACACAACATTGTAGTCAAGACAATGAGCACAGTACACGAGCATGATTGAAACATCTGGCACGTACCATCTTTCATTGCAGATCAAAGTGAAATAAATCACCGATCACCAAAAGAACACAACATTGTAGTCAAGACAATGAGCACAGTACACGAGCATGATTGAAACATCTGGCACGTACCAACTTTCATTGCAGATCAAAGTGAAATAAATCACCAATCACCAAAAGAACACAACATTGTAGTCAAGAACATAGTACACATGAAGACGATTCAAACATCTGGCACTCACTTCCTTCATTGTTCATTGAAGTTAAATAAATCACCAATCACCAAAAGAACAAACATTGTAGTCAAGACAATGAGCACAGTACACGAGCATGATTTAAACATCTGGCACTTACCGCCTTTCATTGCAGATCAAAGTGAAATAAATCACCAATCACAAAAGAAAACAAAATGGTACTCAACAACATCGTACACATGAAGATTCAAACATCTGGCACTCACTTCCTTCATTGTAAATTGAAGTTCAATCAATCACCGATCACCATAAAAACACAACATTGTAGTCAAGACAATGAGCACAGTACACAAGCATGATTGAAACATCTGGCACGTACCATCTTTCATTGCAGATCAAAGTGAAATAAATGACCAATCACAAAAGAAAACAAAATGGTACTCAACAACATCGTACACATGAAGATTTACTCACTTGCTTCAATGTAAATCCAAGTTCAATCAATCACCGATCACCATAAAAACACAACATTGTAGTCAAGACAATGAGCACAGTACACGAGCATGATTGAAACATCTGGCACATACCATCTTTCATTGCAGATCAAAGTGAAATAAATGACCAATCACAAAAGAAAACAAAATGGTACTCAACAACATCGTACACATGAAGATTTACTCACTTGCTTCATTGTAAATCCAAGTTCAATCAATCACCGATCACCAAAAGAACACAACATTGAAGTCAAGAACATAGTACACATGAAGACGATTCAAACGTCTGGCACTCACTTCCTTCATTGTAAATCGAAGTTAAATAAATCAACAATCACCAAAAGAACACAACATTGTAGTCAAGACAATGAGCACAGTACACAATTATGATTGAAACATCTGGCACGTACCGGCTTTGGTTGCACATCAAAGTGCAATAAATGACCAATCACAAAGAGAACAAAATGATACTCAACAACGTAGTACACATGAAGTCGATTCAAACATCTGGCACTCACTTGCTTCATTGTAAATCGATGTTCAATCAATCACCGATCAGCAAAAGAACACAACATTGTAGTCAAGACAATGAGCACAGTACACAATTATGATTGAAACATCTGGCACGTACCGGCTTTGGTTGCACATCAAAGTGCAATAAATGACCAATCACAAAAGAGAACAAAATGATACTCAACAACGTAGTACACATGAAGTCGATTCAAACATCTGGCACTCACTTGCTTCATTGTAAATCGATGTTCAATCAATCACCGATCAGCAAAAGAACACAACATTGTAGTCAAGACAATGAGCACAGTACACGAGCATGATTGAAACATCGGCACGTACCATCTTTCATTGCAGATCAAAGTGAAATAAATCACCGATCACCAAAAGAACACAACATTGTAGTCAAGACAATGAGCACAGTACACGAGCATGATTGAAACATCTTGCACGTACCAACTTTCATTGCAGATCAAAGTGAAATAAATCACCCATCACCAAAAGAACACAACATTGTAGTCAAGACAATGAGCACAGTACACGAGCATGATTGAAACATCTGGCACGTACCCACTTTCATTGCAGATCAAAGTGAAATAAATCACCGATCACCAAAAGAACACAACATTGTAGTCAAGACAATGAGCACAGTACACGAGCATGATTTAAACATCTGGCACTTACCGCCTTTCATTGCAGATCAAAGTGAAATAAATCACCAATCACAAAAGAAAACAAAATGGTACTCAACAACATCGTACACATGAAGATTCAAACATCTGGCACTCACTTCCTTCATTGTAAATTGAAGTTCAATCAATCACAGATCACCATAAAAACACAACATTGTAGTCAAGACAATGAGCACAGTACACAAGCATGATTGAAACATCTGGCACGTACCATCTTTCATTGCAGATCAAAGTGAAATAAATGACCAATCACAAAAGAAAACAAAATGGTACTCAACAACATCGTACACATGAAGATTTACTCACTTGCTTCATTGTAAATCCAAGTTCAATCAATCACCGATCACCAAAAGAACACAACATTGAAGTCAAGAACATAGTACACATGAAGACGATTCAAACGTCTGGCACTCACTTCCTTCATTGTAAATCGAAGTTAAATAAATCAACAATCACCAAAGAACACAACATTGTAGTCAAGACAATGAGCACAGTACACAATTATGATTGAAACATCTGGCACGTACCGGCTTTGGTTGCACATCAAAGTGCAATAAATGACCAATCACAAAAGAGAACAAAATGATACTCAAAACGTAGTACACATGAAGTCGATTCAAACATCTGGCACTCACTTGCTTCATTGTAAATCGATGTTCAATCAATCACCGATCAGCAAAAGAACACAACATTGTAGTCAAGACAATGAGCACAGTACACGATCATGATTGAAACTTTTTGCACGTACCGCCTTTCGTTACAGATCAAAGTGCAATAAATGACCAATTACAAAAGTGAACAAAATGGTAGTCAACAACATAGTACACATGAAGATTAAAACATCTGGCACTCACTTCCTTCATCGTAAATCGAAGTTGTAGTCAAGACAATGAGCACAGTACACGAGCATGATTGAAACATCTTGCACGTACCAACTTTCATTGCAGATCAAAGTGAAATAAATCACCCATCACCAAAAGAACACAACATTGTAGTCAAGACAATGAGCACAGTACACGAGCATGATTGAAACATCTTGCACGTACCAACTTTCATTGCAGATCAAAGTGAAATAAATCACCCATCACCAAAAGAACACAACATTGTAGTCAAGACAATGAGCACAGTACACGAGCATGATTGAAACATCTGGCACGTACCCACTTTCATTGCAGATCAAAGTGAAATAAATCACCGATCACCAAAAGAACACAACATTGTAGTCAAGACAATGAGCACAGTACACGAGCATGATTTAAACATCTGGCACGTACCATCTTTCATTGCAGATCAAAGTGAAATAAATCACCCATCACCAAAAGAACACAACATTGTAGTCAAGACAATGAGCACAGTACACGAGCATGATTGAAACATCTGGCACGTACCCACTTTCATTGCAGATCAAAGTGAAATAAATCACCGATCACCAAAAGAACACAACATTGTAGTCAAGACAATGAGCACAGTACACGAGCATGATTGAAACATCTGGCACGTACCCGCTTTGGTTGCATATCAAAGTGAAATAAATCACCAATCACAAAAGAAAACAAAATGGTACTCAACAACATCGTACACATGAAGATTCAAACATCTGGCACTCACTTGCTTCATTGTAAATCGAAATTAAATCACCGATCACCAAAAGAACACAACATTGTAGTCAAGACAATGAGCACAGTACACGAGCATGATTGAAACGTCTGGCACGTACCCGCTTTGGTTGCATATCAAAGTGAAATAAATCACCAATCAAAAAGAAAACAAAATGGTACTCAACAACATCGTACACATGAAGATTCAAACATCTGGCACTCACTTGCTTCATTGTAAATCGAAATTAAATCACCGATCACCAAAAGAACACAACATTGTAGTCAAGACAATGAGCACAGTACACGAGCATGATTGAAACGTCTGGCACGTACCCGCTTTGGTTGCATATCAAAGTGAAATAAATCACCAATCACAAAAGAAAACAAAATGGTACTCAACAACATCGTACACATGAAGATTCAAACATCTGGCACTCACTTGCTTCATTGTAAATCGAAATTAAATCACCGATCACCAAAAGAACACAACATTGTAGTCAAGACAATGAGCACAGTTCACTAGCATGATTTAAACATCTGTCACGTACCCGCTTTGGTTGCATATGAAAGTGAAATTAATCACCAATCACCAAAAGGAAAACAGTATCATGAAGATGTTGAATAAATCGCCAATCACCAAAAGAATACAACATTGTAGTCAAGACAATGAGCACAGTACACGAGCATGATTGAAACATCGGCACGTACCCCCTTTGTTGCAGAGAAAGTGAAATAATAAATGATCAATCACAAAAGGAAAAAAAAAGGTACTCAAGAACACAGTATTCATGAAGAGGTTTGAATCATCTGGCATTCACTTTCTTAATTGTAAATTGAATTTAAATCACCAATCACCCCAAAAAAATTATGCACAGTACACGAGCATAATGAAAAAATACAAAGTGTTTCCTGTTGTGCTGGTTTATTGTATTGTTTACATCAACAAATTTGCATATTGATTTGAAGGTTAATAAATAGCATACTATCAATGCACATAGCAGACCTGCTTTAGCTACGCTACTCTATTTACTAATCGAATCCGCTCAATTGAAGAGCAAGTAGTCTTCAGCACAGAGGAACATTTCATTGCAGCAGTGAAGTGGTTAAACTAACTAACAAGCATTACAAATTGTTTTGATACATTGCTAAAATATCCTTAGCACATATGCAGCAGATTTGTGTATGTTAACGAGAAGTAAGAAAAGCAATGTATTTACCTTCTAAATATCGGAGACAAACCACGGGCAAATGAACTACAATGATTTCATAGTTCAAAACACTTCGCTGTAAGGCTCACCTCCTGTTTTATAGGAACATTACGCAATGAAGCAACAACCATATTTATACACGCGCGCACCTTCTCGTTAGACTGTTCATACAGTTCAGAAAATGCCGAAAGTAAGGTTGTGTTTGATCTGAGCTTATTGGCAACACGTACCATTCTATCCGTGTCCTCCAGTTTGCACGATTGATGAACCTTACCCAATTGCTGTTAAAAATCAACCCTCCACCACGTGCAGCAGCCAAAAACGATGGGTGTAAATTTAACGGAATTATACGAATCTAGTAGATCGCTGCGGTTGAGTGTATAGCAGAGAGATTAGCTCATAATATCTATTATTAGTTCTTCCCGCTCGCACCTGAACGTTTCAACACATAATAATATTGTTCCACAATTTGCACCTGTTCTGCACTCCAAGGCCAGTAGAAGCTATGAAAATGGCACTATTACCCTCAGGTGATACTTGTCACCAGGTGTCTGGGGTGAAGCTCATAAGCAGAAGCGGGACTATGAACACATTTACCTGACTACTAGCTAGCCTAGCCTTGCAATGGGTTGCACAACGTATTCTAACTACGGATAGCCAGTGTATGCCATCAGTGAAAGAACTTTCAGTGCTCTTCGTTGGGTTAAAACATTCCTTTGCACTGCAGTCGGTCAAGCAAGGTTGAATTGGTGTTCATGTAAACGTACAAAACAGATAGCCTCACTATGACTTAAAAGTACTTTTTATAGTGTCACTAAAATCACTTTAAATACACAACAGAGGTGAGAACATGCAAGTGAAATGGAAGGACTTGATGTTGTTAACATATCACTACATTAAGGAATCAAAAGCTGCGAAGCATCTATTGAATTTAGTACATTTTGCAATGAGCTAAGAGAAACTACCGCTTGCCATGGGCAGCAGGTAGTTCAGTTGAGGAGGATGCACATTGGAGCTGGAACCTTGGCTTTGCTGTCACGTTGAATGAGGGTGTGCACAGTGAGATACGAGAGTGAAGTCATCACTGTAGGAGGGAAAGGGTCATAGTCTAATCATGCTACAACGAGAAAAGGCATCAGACTATATAACTGTACACACCTGATACCCTATTGTGCACTTCTCCACAGGTACCCTACATATTGGTACTGCACATTGGTAATGTGTTCAGACTTCAGAATGAGGCTTGAAGGCACAGTTAGTGCTCTAAGTGGCAATCACATCTTGAGGCTCACAGATTTACAAGTAACAGCACTACATACATGCACACACACAAGCATATCATCAGGCTTATAGCAGATACATTGTACCATTTAGTCATTTATAAGCACAAGCCAAGATGCTTAACACCACAAGTGATAAGCCAAAGCTCCAATTCATAGTCTAACTGTGGTAGTAGTATAGCCTTACCTGTCCACTGAGGTTCCTCAATGCTGGATCTAGTAGCTTGGTGTACAGGGCCTGGTAGTACACGGCCTGCTTGGACTCCATGATCTGGTAGAGCAGCATGAGGGACTGGATCCCCGTGGCAACAGGACCAACATGGACCACCTTGAACAGTGTGTGCAGATGGTCCTCCAATGAAGGGATTTCCCCTGAGAGGAGGGAACAACTGGATTACATCAATACTTTCCCACCCACTCACTTTGTCACACATACAAAGGTATACACACACACTTAGCATGTGCCAGCATATACACCAGCACATGTAGCCACACACCACACAACACACACACGCACACGCACGCACACACACACACACACACACACACACACACACACACACACACACACACATTAGTAACAGACGCACCTTGCAAATGGGAATGCCTGTTGATGCCAGTCAAAATGGCAGCCCCGACTTTGGCATCCAACTGTCGTTGAAGCCCGACCTTACTGAGTAGCTTGCTGGCGCTACGTACGGTCGAGCTACGCCCAACTACTCAAGTTGAATGTCACACAGTCTCAGAAACGCTCACGTGTACCGCTCGTAGCTCACCTCGGAGCCAATAAGGGCCTGGATCACGTCCAAAGTAAGTTTCTCCTGAGTCATCATCCCCACGGCTAGTAGTGCTTTTCCACGTGGTTACGTCCCCAGGCCCAAATTAAATCTATTTGGAATGACGTAGCCATGATCCGTTTGCTTGCCACTTGCGTTTCGGCCGCCAATGGTGCAGGTCATGTCATAAGGGAAGTGGCCCAGCTGGGACGACTTGGCCTCGTGGACAAGGCAAGATGAATCAACGAGCAGCTTCCTCGCCCTTACGTTATATTTTGCCCCCTGTGCGCAGAGCGTGCGTGATTATCAGACTGAGGCGGACAGGAGGGCGCAGAGGTGCATCGTGTCAACGATAGCTTCGAGATTTCCCAATATCACGATCGTTGCTGAGGAGGTGGGGTCCATACGCCATTTTCCTGTTACGTAATTAAACCCCATTTGTTGTCCACGACACCACCTTGATCAAGTTTGTGTACGCTATGTGGCTGCCATTAATTAGCTCATTGCTGGGTTATTAAAAACTGAGATTGTACAAGTTTCCTATCAAAGCTGCCTTTGGGTGCATCTCAGCCATTTGCATCTTTATTAGTTTAGGATTCTAAGTACATGTACATATTGGATGATTCTAACATGAGCTAATTGCTTATTTGTATAATTTAAAAGTGTTATATTTTAAGCTTGGTTGCATCTCCTTCATTGAATGGGGCCTACTCTTCTTTCATTAGAAGAGACCCATATCTAATAGGGAGAAGTTTCTCAGATACATGGCCCCTCTCATTGCCTCAGGTTCTTCCAGCTAGTGAAGAGGACCTGACTTTGATAGTCAATGAAGTCAATGAAGATGTCCTCAAAGAACAGTGTCCTCATGACTTCTCCACAGTGCAAGAGAAGGATGTAAGGCAACAAAAATGTTTTAGGACTTACTCAATAAACACAAACTAGTTGATGTGTAAGCCAGTGTTTGGGTCCTTTTCCATCCCTTTGCTCCATAGTCATTCCATGATTTGCATGGGAATTGAAACAGCTTGTCTGAATGGTTTCGTTAACATCATCGACTAGAATCTTGAATGAAGTAGGGTTCGTTAGAGATTTCATCCTTTTCTCATGCGTTTAATATAAATCTACTGCCCAACTTAGCCTAACCTCAGTCTACTATGATGCTACACTTTGGGTTCTATAGGGTTACTAGCTCACCAATGCCAGATTTAGCTGATTTTTTGTTTCATTGCTAATTATGTGACTTTTATTAGTCACACGTACCTTTCCATCCACAGATAGTTCTTTGGGTTGACCCTCTGGATGGTACTAATGAATTCATTCAAGGTTATTACCATTGTCAGCAGTATGTTCTCTCCTCCCCAGTTCATTCACCTTTTCTAGTTGTCATGTATAATTATGTGATGCTTTCTTTACGGCATGATGATGTCTTTCTTACTGCAGCTGCTTCCATAGATTAAGAGCTTTGGATGTCCATATGTGCAGTGCTGTTAGTATGATTATTTCCAATAGGCCACCAACCAGAGCAACCACGTTTTTTTAAACTCTCTTGTTTCTTTTCTGTCTTGTTGGGAAATAATTTAATTGTCTAGCATTTCTCTCCTGCTGTCCCCAGGCCTATATGAATATGTGACAGTATTGATTGGGATTGCCGTGAATGGAAGACCAGTGGGGGGTGTGGTGCACCAGCCATTTTGGAGCTCCACTGGAGACTCAAACCAGTTCCCTTCTACCAGTGGTAGAACGGTCTGGGGACTAGTAGGCCTTGGTGTGAGAGGGGTTTCCCCTATGGTACAAGAAAGACCCAGCACAGGGTGTACTCTGGTGGTAACATGGCCACCATACTCTGACGAGGACAAGCTGAGAAGCACGCTTGAGAGCATTAAGCCAGCAAAGGTGACAGAGGCAGGTGGTGCTGAAGTGTTCCACCTCCTTGAGCACAGGGCCCACGCCCACATCATGGTTGGTCTCAAGTCACAGAGGTGGGACGTGTGTGCCGGAGAGGGACTCCTTAGAGCTGCTGGGGGTGTGGCCACAGACATCCATGGCAACCCGCTCTCCTACTGGGCAGATGATGCATGTCGAGAGGCCATTTGTGGATTTGTTGGCAGTTTGGATGTCGGGCTCCATCGGCAGATCTTAGCCCGAGTTCCACCATCTGTAAAAGAGACAATGTGGCTGAAGGGAAGCCATGAGCATCATGGGCTGTAACATTACTACTGGTGTAACATTAGAGCAATTATTTTGCATTATCACACAACTTTTAGAGTGGTTCCATTTATATGTAAAGTATTTCTGTTAATACGGTGATTACATTGATTTTAATGTCGATCTGAACTCATGAAGACATTGGGATAGATACTTAATTTGTGCTTGAAGTCAGTGTAAATCTGCTGTGAACAAGGCCTTGATCAATGTTATCCACCAGACATTTCCACTTGTAGACACTACAATATTTATGCATCATACTGTGGTGTACCCCATTATCTCTGACCTTACTTCAAGCACCATGCCAGTTTGCATTGGACCTCACCATGCCAGTTGCATATTTAGCCACCAAGGCAGTGCCAGTGACGATTACTGGCACCTATTTAGTTGTGGCTACATATCAGGAAGAATAAAAGAAGTGCAGATTTTGTCAAAGTGGTACTTATCTAGTTCATAGCACTTTTAACTGCCCATAATAATTGCCAATAACATAGTTTGTGTATGTAGTCTTGCCTTCAGAGGAAAATGTCCCAAGCTACCAGCAATCTGTATAGAAGGAACTTTATAGTAGAGAGTCGAGATATGAGTTTTTACTTTTCTACCTACTCAGCTTGCTCCTTTAAAATACCAGTGTTATTTTGCATCATTGAGAAAAATGAGGGAGGCATCCATGCCAAGCCCACTTCTACATACCATGCAGGTAGCATGTAGGATAGCAAAAGCCATTCAGGCACAAACCCATCCCATGACTTCAATGACTTCACTGTATTTATATCACCCAGGCAACTGGGCATCACCATCCACAAAAACTAAAAGGTTGTAACAACTGCAGAATACTTCCGTTTTCTCTCTGTTCAGCCTAAACCTAGCACATCAACTAATTGTGTAGATTTAAACACATTATTAAAACTGACATAATTGTCTATGTAGATTTAATTAGTGGTTTAAAAGAACCTTGGACTGCAATCAGATCCAGTATCGATCGACTAAAGTGCTATCACTTTTGCTATTTAGCAAGAAGCACACCTGGAGGCAACCCTGACATTACATGCGATGATTATGCAAGCACTGTCATTAATAATATACTTACGTCACTGATCGCGTGACGTTACCAACAAGGGCTGCAATGTCACAACCGCTGATAATCCGCATTTTGTCAGCATCCGTGGCGGCAGCTAACCGCGGGGAGAACTAATCAGAGAAGTTTTGAGGAGAGGGAACTTGGGACTAGTCCAGAAGGTATACAACAATGACGCATTTTTGGAGGGACCAAAATTGAATCTACCAGTAGGGCTACGATGACCCGCAAACGGAAGCAGACCGTAAATCCCAACGCTGCATCGTGGGGTCACTGACGACAAGGTTTCCTGGACTCACCGTTGTCGGAGAGGAGGTTTGTTGTATTTTATCGCCTTGCTTATCTATATATTTGGTTCCTATATATTTGGTTCCTCGCACTTCCTGGATATGTCTTTTTCCTACATCTATATTGCCGTAATCCATTGGATACCTTTGTTTAGAATCTCGACGCTAGCGAAGAGGACCGGTTGCTGATATGCACTGGTGACGACGAAGAGGTCCTTAGGGAGGCGTGTCCCAACAATTTGGCAGCTTTGCAAGAGAAGGAAGTAAGAGATTACCAGCTGCTACTAACTAGAGCTGAGGAGTTTGCTTTCTTTTTCTTCTGTTAAAGGTAGTTGTGTGGGTGGACCCTCTGGATGGGACAAAAGAGTTTTCAGAAGGTAACCATGGGTTACAGCTCCACCTCCTCACCCCACCTCTTCTTCCACTTTCATCACAGGCGTAACAGAGTATGTTACGGTACTGGTGGGAATAGCTGTCAGAGGTGTACCTGTTGGAGGCGTCATCCATCAACCGTTCTGGAGGCCCGTGGGAACACCCCAGTCCCAACCACCTGTGGGGAGAACAGTCTGGGGACTGGTCGGGGGCTCCGGAGTGAAGGGTCTGCAACTCCCCGATACCCCACCTTCCTCCTCCTCCCCAGCAAGGGGCCTCACGGCCGTCGTGACCCTCTCCCACTACTGCAACCTTACCGACATGTCCGTCAAGTCGGTCTCCCCCTCCACCCTCCTCAGGGCTGGGGGTGCAGGGTACAAGATGCTGATGGTGATCGAGGGACGTGCAGATGTGTACTTCAACCCTAGCGCAGGCACCAAGAAATGGGACACGTGCGCTGGGGATGCCATCCTCAGAGCCCTCAGGCCCAGTCCCGGCATCCTGACCGACCTAGTGGGGAATCCCCTGGTGTACACGTCGGAGAAGAGCAATTACAAGAACCGGGGCTTTGTCGTCACGTTGAACGAGGGTGTGCACAGCGAGGTGATGAGCAAGCTGCCCGAGGCGGTGAAGTCATCACTTAACCCCATGGCTGTGTGATGCTAGCAACCATACAAATCTGGAGACCCACCTTCCCAATATGAATAGTGTCATTTTTTTTTTAATTTTCTTTCATCTTTGCTTTTGATTTTTCTTACACATTATCTCAAGATGTGCTCTTCAATTACCTAACTCAACTTATGCATTAATTATTACAAACAACACTTTTTCCTCTGTTGAACTTAAAAGTACCCGAGTAATTCACCAAAACACATGCAGAAGATCTGTTCATTGCAATCTAGTTATCAAATTCTCTAAAGAAAACAACAAATGGTACTCACATTTGGATGGCACAAAGGGATGGTAGGCAAGCTGCATGTGACGTCCATACACAATGGTCTGTACCGCAAATTGCAGTGATCAGATGTATCTACCACTTTTTGAATCAATTCAGAAATGAATGTAAACATTTGATTTTCAATGAAGGACTCCAAAAAATGGTGGTAAAAATCATCACAAGCTCTTAATATGCTATGATGTAATAGTTCTTGATTCATCCTCCTCCAACCTACAGCCATACAATGGTCAACAAGTATCAAACCACACATTCCAACTTACCTGGCTGAACGCTTTTCTTTGATCTTGATCCTATACTTGCGCTTAAGTCTAAATAAACATAGGCAAAATGACCATCACTTACTTAACTGGTACATGTACATATCAATCAATGTCTGAATAACCCTTATCAATGAGTGCAAAGCTTTGATAGCTATACATTAAAATTATTAGATTTTAGGTACATAATACAGATCAGGCAAATACAGTGGATCTGTGTAATGGTGAGCATCTTTGGTTCCAGCGTAATTGTCCTGATAAATCATTGCACTTTACGGACGTACACTAAATACAATTTTTACTTAGTTGCTTGATTAAATAATGTTCTACAGCTTGTGCAATTATGTTGCAGGCATTGGTCCTAAAAAATGAAGCTATTTAGTAATTCAGTATTTGTATGTGTACAGAGAAGGATGGAACCGTTTAGAAGCAGACACTAAGTGTGCCACTGTGGGTGATGAGTGACAGTATGCGGTAATTAGGAAAGCAATTCAACTGTGGAATGAGAGTACCATCTTGAGAACTGCTTATCTGGCCCAAATAAAGCAGGCCTTACAACTTCAAGAGTGTTTGTGGATGTCACAGTAATAAAATATGTCTACTGTGGTGGAGAAATGTACAACATCATCACCACAAAGCAGGTCTCAATGGGACCATGACTGGTTGTCTGCACAAATGCAGCAGAAGGCACTAACTACTGGTCTCCTACCTCCAAATAGCCACACACCCTAGCCCTTTTACAGCGTATCACACAAATAGGGACCTAACGCATGTTTTCTCAGGATTTCAATTATTATTATTCAAATCTAGAAGTCTCTGCTTCTTACGCACTGAGAACCAGAGTATCTGTCCTGGAGCTGTAAGGCTCTGAATTTTTTCAATTAGCCATACATTTCAACACAAGCGTTACATTTCTATTGCACATACAGGAAATTTTTATAATGTACGGGCTAGGTCTCTTTTCGCGGAAATGATCCCGTATATACATTTGTGGCCTAACATTAGAAGCCTTTGATGATTATTTAAATTATTAGTGTGTGCAACTTATATGTGTGTATGCGTTCTAGGGAATGCAATTTTTTGAAAAGCGCATCATGATTAGTTTCAAGGCATGTGTCGTTTGTACAATAATAATTTAATATGACAGCCGGGTCTGCAGCTTGTGCAGCAGAACATAGAAAACACTTCACAAATGACCCCACAGTGCAATGAGCTGGGTTGGGTATGTATCCTCCTTGCAGTTGAGCATTAGGGTGTTGGGGGTCGGAAGCCAAGCAAACATTATCCCGACTTGGTATGTGTTTAGCCTCTTAGGTTCTGCAATGTTCCAAATCCAAGTCCATCACTCTACTTTATGGCAAGCTCAGGATTAGCATTACTCTTACAACCCTGCTAGCAATGTGTGCACCAAGTAGTGATGGTAATATAGGTTTTCTTTTTGCATGTGTTAGCAGCACTCATATAACAATTCAATATTACTAAAAACATATTTAAACATTAAATTGGACCATAAAGATTTAATAAACAATAATTCATAAGCAGTGACCACAAACTATTGTGCACTTACCGTAAAGTACCACAAATAAGCTCCCCCCCCTCCGCCCCCAACAATAAAAAATGGCTCGTGTTTAAACGTCCATATCTTCGTACTCGCGAATGCTTCTGCGTATCTTTTTTCATAATCACGTATGGGTACCATTTTTGTTTCTGAAATGCTGAATACGTTTGAGGAGACGTTCAAGGTTACGGAGATGCGCACGTTTAAACACGAGCCATTTTTTATTGTTGGGCGGAGGGAGCTTATTCGTGGTACTTTACGGTACTACCATACTGTTTGCTAATATTGTGATAAGTTGTAGTGACATGTTTTAAACCAGTTTTCAATTCATCGTGATTCAATTATTCGTGAAATGACAGAATAATTGAAGCTCATGATTGATAATCATCATGCTACTACCCCTCTACATAGATGTATGTACAGCTCAGAGTATCATAGCTGTGTTGCATAAACAAATATAACTATGTACATGCACATTCGCCAGGTGGCAAGAATGTAATATTCAAGCAGATGGATTTAATGGAATTCATATTGGCCACTTACAAAGTAAGGTAATACGCCATGAGTACAATAACCTTTAATGTAGTTTGGATCACAAGCAGCACAGTTACCTAATACCACCTCAAAAGTAGTTGCGCACATTTGTGGGCAATACATGCATATTCCACTCCACTGTGTACAGAAATTCAAAATCCACATTGAACAATGAAATTAACACACAATAAATTAATCACACATCGACAATATGCTTGTTTTGATTTCTGTAAACTTACCACATAAGTTGTATTAAATT
>JABACO010000019.1:168057-264780 GCA_013339895.1 Ephydatia muelleri
TGCAGCAGCCAAGTCTCGTTGGCAGACAGGTGGCTCAAGGCGGTTCGCACTTCCTCATCGGTGGATATCGAAATGACGTCTCCGACAGCATCTCGGTACTGCACGTTGAACTCTACCCCATTGCCTAGGCTCGGGAAGAGGCCGGCTATCTGCTTTTTCAGAGCATCAAAAGTGACGTCAGATTCCACTCGAAACTTGCGTATCTCTTTTCCGTCAGTAACTTTAGCATACACCATCCTCGCTGATCGGGTCGCTTTGCTTTTTTTTTTTTCTCAGCTCTTGCTATGAACTTTCCGCTCTCGCCGTTGGTAACGAAGAGACCGGTTTATTGACATTCTTTTTATATGAAGTGCATGGCCGCGTTCTAGAATTATCGCGAAGGTCAAAGGTTAAGTGTCTTTGGCATGCAATCAATCAAATAATATCCCACGCTTAGACCACATGGACTATTACAAAGTATCGCTAAGCTTTTCGTGTCTAGATTGATAGATTGATTGTTAAGAAAAAAAGCTGCATAGCATAGAATGTATAACAATGTACACCAGCGGGATAAGTGTTTGCGCTATATAGGTCTGGGCCCGAGACTGGCCACGAATTTGATCTTCGCCGATAATTCGCGGGCGTGTGCGCGACTCAGTTCATGCAATATAATAAAAAGAATGCCAAAACGCTCTGCATTAACAACACGAGAGAAAGTTTATAGCGCTAAAGCACAGCTGAGAAAAAAAAAAAACAAAAAAAAAGCACCGATCAGCGAAGATGGTGTATGCTAAAGTTACTGACGGAAAAGAGATACGCAAGTTTCGAGTGGAATCTGACGTCACTTTTGATGCTCTGAAAAAGCAGATAGCCGGCCTGTTTCCGAGCCTAGGCAATGGGGTAGAGTTCAACGTGCAGTACGCGAGATGCTGTCGGAGACGTCATTTCGATATCCACCGATGAGGAAGTGCGAACCGCCTTGAGCTACCTGTCTGCCAACGAGACTAGTCGCTGCTGCAAGCGCACAGGGAAAAAAAGCGTCGAATCATTTAGAAATCATTGCGTGATTGAACAGAAAATCACACGAAAATCAATAGAAGCGTGTGATTTTGTGTGATTTTCTGTTCAATCACGCAATGATTTCTAAATGATTCGACGCTTTTTTTCCCTGTGGCGGTTCTAGTTCCAAGACGTGCGCAGCGGGCATCGGGTCGCGGAGCTCCAACTAAAGCCGCCAGGCTTTAGTTGGCTGCATTTGGAGGGTTTACTGAGGTCCTTCTCGGGCGCATTCTGGACGATATGAACCCGTTCTGGACGCCTGCAACGTCCTTAGTGGGATGGAGCGATCCTTTGGAACGGGCTGACGAGCTTGAAAGGAGTGGAGGCGCCAGACGGAGCAGCTGCGAAAGATGCAAAAGACCACATGAAGCAGTTTGAGGAACAGAGGAAGAAGGCGGAAGCCGACCTTCAAAAGACCTTGAAGGAAAGACAGAGCGGCGGTAAGGGAGGTGAAGTGGCAAAGAGTGGAGAACCAAAGTGGCACGTCCAGACCTTTGGTTCGTGGGAGCCTCAGATGATGGAGAGTCCCCATGGTTCTAGAACAGTGATTGGACCAGTCGGCTACCACATGTACTGGGGCTATTCAGATCCGGCCGAGGAGCCAAATCCACAAGGAGAGCAGCCCGCACAGCAGCACGGGGAGCAGGAGACCAAGCCAGCGGAGGCGTCTCCCGCCCAGCCCACCACTAATTGATCGCATGCATGTTGTATACTCGACAATATCACTGAAGACAAAAGCTTAGGCCCGCTCACTGACATGGATGTAGATACAATGGGTGTCCTCTGTGGTTATAGTTCCGTTCAGTCTACACGTTAAGTTCGTCTGTTGGATGTGTTAGTTCGTTTGCATGAGAATGATAATATAATTTGCAATTGGACGCCCATATAGCTGCATCCAACTCAATGCATACATTTTGTTACGCCTATTTAGGATTCCATACTAGTGATGTCAGCATTCTATTACGGGTATTTAAAACCTACGTCAGGCCACTTTTAGAATTCAACACTCCAGTCTGGAGTCCTTGGCTGTTTAAGGATATTGAGCATATAGAAGGAGTTCAGCGTTACTTCACACGAGAAATTTGTAAACGTGCGAGGCTTCCTCATATGGATTATGCGTCCAGGTTAGCAAATCTTAATTTATCATCGTTAGAATATCGTCGTGTTTATTTTGACCTTACAATGTGTTACAAAATTGTGAATAAGCTTTTGGATATTGATGCAGCTGAGATGTTTACGGTCAGTTCAAACGTTCATTCCACTCGAGGAAATTCATTCAGGCTCCAGTCGATCACCATACCTCGTCACGATTTTCGGCTATACTTTTTTACATCTAGGGTTGTTCCTATTTGGAATTCTTTGCCACAACATGTTGTATCTGCAAAGAATATCATCACCTTCATGTCTCACCTCCAAACTGTAGATCTATCTCCCTTTTGTAAACTGTATCCATTTAAATAGGAAGTATATAAGTGCATTTACTCATGCCATTACTTGCCTCTTACAGTGCATTATCTGTACAATGCATTGAGAAATATTATTATTATTATTATTATTATTATTATTATTTCAGGGCCAGGTGGATGGTCGGTGTGACATCGAGTAACGCGGTCGGAAAAATCTTCTGTATACCATTGCTGTCGCGACGTTAGCGACTGCTCCGCGATTGATTTAACTGTGACGTATATAGAAGCACATTGACTCCACGGTCGTGACATTAGGTTTTCAAATTAGATTATTTGATTGGAATTACGGTATTTCCCATTCATGGACCTGTTGTAGAGTGTACGGGTGCAAATAATCATAATCTATGCACATACCAATGTACCTCGATCCTACACGGAGGAGATTTTGTCATATCGATAGCCCTGAGATCCACCTCCCAGGATTTGCTCAAAAGCAGATATACCTTACAAGTGCTCAGTGGAGCCATATGACTGGTTTAGCCATTCCATGGAGAGATGCCCGTCGTGGCTTACTTATCAGCTTGTATAGTTTTATATAGAGGCTGCATGTATAATGGTCATAAGCCATTTTATACACGTTGGACAGGAAAGAAGACAGGAAAGTCTGCTATGAGGAGTACTCCATCGAAATTGTGGAGCACATAAAATCAGTAATGCTTCAAATGATTTAATACTAGCTATACCACATGCACAGCTGCTATGTGCCATTGAGGAGCTGCAGTGCCCTATTTGCTTTGGTGTATTGCGGCAACCAATACAGCTCCCATGCAATAGGTTCTCATGTGTGCTACCTGTCTGATAGAGTAAGTCACTTGGCTGGTACCATGCATGGTCCATGTTGTGACATGTCTTCACGTCCGGAATGTGCACTCATTAAAGCCTGCCTGCATGTAGAATGGTGCAACTGTTGCAGCATGATGTATTGGTGCTATCTGCATCATGTAAAAGAAGCATCAATGTGACCATTGAGCATGATAGACATTGTTGCAGTCAAGTGAGGAAGCAAGAGATGCACTACACAGTAAGGTGGTGCACTGGATGCTTGATGCATGCAACTGAAGAGAACTGAAGAGAATATTAATTTTATTCAAGGGACCTACACTCTGAAATTGTATCTTACACTGGTGACCTTGAGTTTCTTAGTAAGATGTATATGGACTCTGTACATGTATGTGAATACATAAGCCCACTTGAGCTTTGCTCTTTTCAAATTGCCTCCAGCTTCCATGAAACTTCTGTGATCAAGTACAATTGAATCCAAAGAATGGGGAACACAAGAACCCCTACTATCAATAACTGACCCAGTGTTATCAGGCAAAACAGGCATGGTTGTTTCCCTACAGGATTTGGAGAGAAAGTATTCACTGGAGGGTGCTGAGTACATATTTAGGATCAAGACCTTGTAGCAAAGATGAAACCATGCACATTGCAAGATCACTATATATTAGCATATTGCCTCGTATGAGACACCTGCATTACCATCCCGCAAGAAAGAAATAAATATGTGACATTTGTCTACAATCTCAATTTGCGTGCATATTCAAAGCATCAATAGAGTATCAGCGGACTCGTGTATAGTACCGTAGAAACAAATTAAAAAGCAACATCGTACCCTCCTCATCGTTTTGAAGCTATTTATCTCGAAAAATATAAGCGGGATTCGCGGAAAACTCAAACCGTATCCCAAGAGAAATCACGGATTCTATAGACCGTATAACACCAGTTCTCAGTGATGAAACCTGGAAAGCTTGGTATCTTTCTATGCAGCTACACCTTACCTTGCATGTAATACCTTCATCTTGTGAGGAATTATCGATGGCTTCGCGACAGAGCCCTTTTTCTAGAACGTACGCGCCAGGTGCGATGAACTCACGTTGCTAGGTATACTTAAAATTCACGGTGGGCGCGCGCCTATATAGTGCCGATTTTTCAATGGACTTTAACAGCCGTGACTCTGGGAATTAAATCATAATAATAAGCGTACGTTGTCAGTTACCGTCTCTATGCTAAAGTCAAAAGACCAGTGATGATTCTTTTAACACCGGATCCGCGCGAGAACTAATCTTTTTTTTTTTTTTTTTTTTTTTTTTTTTTTTTTTTTTTTTTTTGTAGAACGGCCCTATTGGAATATTAGTCGGAAACGTGTTATTGCATTTTGGCACACATATTTAGATAGCCCAACTCTCGCTGAGTCTTCCAGTGCTGTTTTCAACCACGTATATAGTACACATACTAACCTGCATTCGTTTGAAGAGACGAGGTTTGCAATATCTCGGTTGTCGCGAATGGAAATATTTAAAGGGCTGTAACATTTTGGGCGCGCCATTTCATTACTATCTAACTCATGTAGCAATTTTACGTTCAGGGTAAGCTCTATTCGCATACAACAACAAAAAAACTAACTTGCCATAACTAGTTCCCAGACCATGACAAATATAGAAGTACTTCGTCATTGCAGTTGCTAAATCTCGCTTTTCTATAGCACCCACAAGAAGCCCGTGTGTGACAAGTGCGATGCTGGGACTAGTTGCACAAAGTTTTTTACATGCCAACCCCGTACGCGTGGTCGCCCGAAGAAGGCTAGCACAACGCAGGAAACACTACATCGGTTAAATCCCGAGCGGCGTGCTTCTTGTACATCACGTTTTGCGGCTGAACCGGCATCAGAGCTCGATACGACGAATGAAGGCTCCAGCAACTATGTATCATCGCAAATACACAAATGTCACGATAAAGGTAATGGGTGCGAAGAGCATGAAAAGAGTGTACGAACACTTCCTAGACCTAGCATCGAAATTAGGTGGCAGGTAGAATGCGCGTCTGACAGAGGGATCGACCATTCCAGTACGACAGAATACAGAATATCTTTTGGAAAGGCATCAAAGTGTGGGCGCATGTGCTTAGAGTCTACCTAGTTTGAGACTCAATGAGGCTCACAGAAGTCATTCAGCCTCCGATCCATGCATGGATCAACTCATATCGATATGGCTGATATCGACATGGGCTCCCAGGTACTAACCACAATACCAACCAACATCAGGGACGTACTAAAAGGAGAGAAGCTGCTCACATGTTACAATTGTAGGATGTTTTGTTACCTTTGTTGATGTTCCCATATCATATGTGGCGTCTTTGCTATCACTCAACAAAGACCATGCAGCTAAGCTGATGTTCCAGGCTAAGGTTGACAAGTCATACCTTGATCATGGTATGAAGATTCAACGCTTCAGCAAAACAGTCTCGAGTGCCTAAGGATGTGATAGAATTCCTGTTGCATTCATCTACAGTGATGAAAACATCAGCCGGTTAGCACGGGAAGCTAAAAAAGCGTACTCCCAATAGAAAGGACAAGTGGAAAAAGCTCAAGAGTGTGTTTGCTATGAGGTCTCTTGTGTTGAAAAATGACATTGTGACAATGTACAACGAGTATGTTGCAAAGCATGAGGGTGCCATACCTGGAATCGTACACACGAGCAGGTCATTGTTTTACACCATAGTGAAGCACATCACTGATAAGCAACAAGAGGTACAGGCAGGGGTGGATTACATTAAAGTGAATTTCCTCATAGACAACTTCAGCATTGTGCACAAAGTGATCAACGCACTTGCACCTCAATCAGATGTAGACCACGCCCTGCATGCACACAGTGGGAAAGATCTTTGTGACACTCACTTTTCTCACCAGCAGACACACATTGAGCATATTTGAAGCAAGGAGGTGGTGGACGGAAGGTATCCACTCCAAAACAGCTTGCAGTGGCTCTGATGGAGACGTCCATCACCAACACTACTGTACTGCTGATAACACCGAATTTCTGTGCTCCATATCGATCTGCAAAATGCCTTTCCATAGATGGAATCACACAATTCTATGCTGCACAACTGCTTTTAACCAGCAAAACATTCTTTTTTACGATTGTCTTGGGCAGAAAATACCATCTCTCAGTGTGCATGTGCCTTCATGCCATGCATATTCATCACTCATTACTCCAATGGGTGAGGATGGGATCAATTTCACAGGAGTGACAGTGTTACTGAATAGTAACAGTAATGATTGCACGAAGGTCAGGATGGTCAGTAATGATGCGTGCATGAAGGTCAGGATGGTCAGTAATGATATGTGCATGAAGGTCAGGATGGTCAGTAATGATACGTGCATGAAGGTCAGGATGGTCAGTAATGATACGTGCATGAAGGTCAGGATGGTACGTGCATGAAGGTCAGGATGGTCAGTAATGATACGTGCATGAAGGTCAGGTCAGCAATGATACGTGCATGAAGGTCAGGATGGTCAGTAATGATACGTGCACGAAGGTCAGGACAGTGAATAAGCGGTACACAAAGAGAACCAAGTCTATTGGCAACAAAGAGCTGCAGAAAATGGAAAAGCAACAAGAATATGAGGAGGCATTGAGGCAGATTAGAGCTGTTTATCCACAATGTTCAAAGTGTTTCTATCACTACAAGTCCCAAAAGTTGCTTGACAAGCACAACTGTGGTGGAGAACAGCAATGTCAGGATGCATGCAATGAGGCACTCTGATAAACTCCTGGGACAAATAAACCTGACTGTTTCAGGTGCTATTGACAGAGCATCTCACATTGGCACAGGTGAGGAGGTTGTATTTGCAACATTTGAGCCCAATTTCTACTCTGGATGGGCATAGGTAAAGAAGAACATGCAACCAGAGCTCATAAAAAGGGTGAAAACCATCATCAATGAGTGCTGGAAAGTAGGCGGAAGCAAAGAGCAAGGAAAAACAAAACTATCTGCTCGTACTGTCTACCAAACTATTGGCCAGACGACAGAAGTGTCCACTTCTACAAGTTGATGTAAGCGAGGAAGGCAGCCTCAAACTGGAGGATCAATTGGTACCAAGCAGAAGAAGGCTAGAGTTTCCTTTGAGGGTCTCGACCTTGCAAAGGACCTTTTCTTATGTAAGAAGCCTGAAAAACAAGCGTATCTGAACCACTATGGCATAAAGAAATCAGGAAACAAGCCTGAGCTCATCAAGCGCATCGAAGAATACATGTTTACTCAGTGAATCATTAGTTACGTCAATCTTTGGTCTGTACACATCACTGCACATGCACTGTTAACTTTAGTTCCTTGCCAGAATAATTGTCCTGGAGTGCTCGTTGCGCGCTGCTGCATGAGGTTGGACCACGGCCTGCAAAATAAATTCGTACGCGCATGCGCAACCGTTATCTCGCCCCAGACCGTTATAAAATACGATGTTGTCCTTCTTTTGTGCTGGTGCAGTGATGGAGAGCCAACCTTGGTATGAAATTAACATATTCGATTGATAAAGCGACTTATGTCATGTTTTTCAGCATGTAGAATGTCACAGCAAAAAAAGTATACAGTACCGTTAACAGTGACGGTGCTTACCCCTTCCACTTTGCACGCTGCTGGGTAGCCTACGAAGTAGATAAAAAGCTGAAAATTACACTATGCATCATAATTCATAAATAAGGTTGAATCACTATACTGGATATGGTTTATAACGTTCAGAACATTTCCGACTATTTTTCTCAAAACGCTGTTCTACAAAATACCCGGCCTTTAAAAATGGTCATTTCTCGCGGATCCGGTGTCATAGCGGATTCTGTCCGGGGGGACACGTTCTGCTAGCGGATTCTGTCCCCCCTCCGCAGAATCTGTCCCCCCCCCCCCCCCCCCCCCCCCCCCCCCCCCCTACTCACATTTTGTTTATGTTAATTAGCGCAGCTAGCTTAGTATACATGGTACGAGTATTATTATTATAGTTGAATCCAGAGGGAATGAATCCACTATCAAAGGGAAAGGAAAAGAAAACGGTTGAATGAATATCTCAGTCTCACATACAAGAAGAGCATGACCATTTGTCATCACAGTTGGGAAGTGTGAGAAGACCAACACATTTGATATGGAACCATTTGTGACAGTTTTCGCATTGAACCGCCATATGTGTCTGGCATCAAACATGTGCAATAAACATCAATTTTCTCAGTGCAGACTATCTTTGGTTTCTTGCTTTGTTTATTAGAAATCGGAAATGAGGTAAATTTTTGTTTTCTAAGGCATTTCATAAAGTGACGCTCATCTTCAGCTGATCAAACTGCAAACCTGATGTATATAGTCTCCCATTGTTGCATGAAATGCAAATGCAAATACACCACAGTCACCACCTTTCTGCTTTTGGGTATACGGAAATTGCATGCACAATTAATCTTCGGCCACGTGTAATACTTCAATCCATAACAGAGCTAATCATATACTCACTTTCTTTGGACGAGTGGCACGAATGAAGGATTCGTTCTCTTTCTTCTACTCCTCTAGGAACTCGAAGAAATTCCATTTCCCCTCTTTCCCTTTCCTTTTTGCGGTACAGTACGCTGCTATCGACCGCATAGTCCTCACATTTCCGCCGCAAAGATCGCTTTTGGGGGTACGTACCAGTCTCCAGAAAGCTGTAAATGCAATCGTACTCTTCTCCGTCCTAACGCAGACTACGATACACTAGCAGCTGCGCACGTGCGACTAAAAAGGGCGAGGTGGGAAACAGGAAAGACGGAGCATAAACTATAGCGTTTGGGCTGACGGGGGTAGGGGGTGGGGGGACAATTCTGCGGAAGGAGGACAATATCCGCTAGCGGATTATGTCCGTGGGGGACAGAATCCACTAGCGGATTATGTCCGGGGGGACAAGATCTGCGGGGGGACAAAATCTGCTCCGACACCGGTGTTAAAATAAACGCACAGCTATGTCATTGTCATTTATCTTTTGTGGCAGTTATTTTCGATTTACTTGGTCGGTAGCCTCAAACTCATCTTCATGAGTCGCCCTACATGCATGTGTGTCACGTTTTGGAACACGCTGCAACGTCTTATAAGCGTGCATTGGGTAATCGTATCGATTTGTGCATCATGCATGCAGTGTATATTCACTGCATGCGAAACTTGTGCACCAGCCAACATAGCGGATCATATATTGTATGGCAGATTACGGAGTGGTCACATGACACATGCATTAAAACATGCACTGAACAAGTAGTACATAGTTTTTTGTGTGCTTGTGTGCGTATATGACATTCACTAGCTCGTTCAATGTATATTACATTGCCCATCCTCCATATTCCCTTTTCTCCCCTCTACCCCCTACCCTCCTCTCCTCCCCTACCCTCTACCACTCCCCTACCCTCCTCTCCTCCCACACACAGATCCTGATAGCTCTTCAGTACCTGCACAAGAAGGACATAGTCCACTGTGACCTGAAGCCAGAGTCACCTCGGAGAGTGGCATGCCCCAGGCCAAGTTCCTGGCCTTTGGTTCATGCATGCTTCCATGCCTCCTGGTCACGTTATACTTAAGTACACATAATTAGAGTAGAAACTGATATTCTGATATAAACATAGTACAACCCATTACAAGAGTTAATGCCATGCATATTTTATCTTCTAATTGACAACACTCATCAAAGCCGTGTCATGCAGTTCAGAATTGCGGATTCAGCAGCACTGCATGTGATCAGATACACATGATCAAGTATAATACATGACAAACACATATATAATATCACAACAAGCTAAAGCTTATTTTGGAGTCATGAAAAACTACCAACACCTAACTCATGCCATGATTCTTTTACATGTGCAGGCCTAGCTGTAGCAGTCTTTTGTCTTGATGCCGGTGGTATAATTGAGCTGATACCCACTGAATAGAGAACACATTGTGATCAATTAGTGGTGGGCTGGGCGGGAGACGCCTCTGCTGGCTTAGTCTCCTCTCTCTTCTGCTCCCCTTGCTGCTGTGCGGGCTGCTCTCCTTGTGGCTTTGGCTCCTCGGCCGGATCTGAATAGCCCCAGTACATGTGGTAGCCGACTGGTCCAATCACTGTCCTAGAACCGTGGGGACTCTCCATCATCTGAGGCTCCCACGAACCAAAGGTCTGGACGTGCCACTTTGGTTCTCCACTCTTTGTCACTTCACCTCCCTTACCGCCGCTCTGTCTTTCCTTCAAGGTCTTTTGAAGGTCGGCTTCCGCCTTCTTTCTCTGCTCCTCAAACTGCTTCGTGTGGTCTTCTTGCATTTTACGCAGCTGCTCCGTCTGGCGCCTCCACTCCTTTTCAAGCTCGTCAGCCCGTTCCAAAGGATCGCTCCATCCCACTAAGGATGTTGCAGGCGTCCAGAACGGGTTCATATCGTCCAGAATGCGCCCGAGAAGACCTCCAGTAAACCCTCCAAATGGAGCCACCTCCCTGCTGGCGGCTTTAGTCGGAGCTCCGCGACCCGATGCCCGCTGCGCACGTCTTGGAACTGGAACCGCTTGCAGCAGCCAAGTCTCGTTGGCAGACAGGTGGCTCAAGGCGGTTCGCACTTCCTCATCGGTGGATATCGAAATGACGTCTCCGACAGCATCTCGGTACTGCACGTTGAACTCTACCCCATTGCTTAGGCTCGGGAAGAGGCCGGCTATCTGCTTTTTCAGAGCATCAAAAGTGACGTCAGATTCCACTCGAAACTTGCGAATCTCTTTTCCGTCAGTAACTTTAGCATACACCATCTTCGCTGATCTTTGCTGATCGGTGCTTTGTTTTTTTTTTCAGCTGTGCTTTAGCGCTATAAACTTTCTCTCGTGTTGTTAATGCAGAGCGTTTTGGCATTCTTTTTATTATATTGCATGAAGTGAGTCGCGCACGCCCGCGAATTATCGCGAAGATCAAATTCGTGGCAATCTCGGGCCCAGACCTATATAGCGCAACACTTATCCCGCTGGTGCACATTGTTACATTCTATGCTATGCAGCTTTTTTTTTCAACAATCAATCTATCAATCTAGACACGAAAAGCTTAGCGATACTTTGTAATAGTCCATGTGGTCTAAGCGTGGATATTATTTGATTGATGGCATGCCAAAGACACTTAACCTTTGACCTTCGCGATAATTCTAGAACGCGGCCATGCACTTCATATAAAAAGAATGTCAATAAACCGGCTCTTCGTTACCAACGCGAGAGCGGAAAGTTCATAGCAAGAGCTGAGGAAAAAAAAAGCAAAGCGACCGATCAGCGAGGATGGTGTATGCTAAAGTTACTGACGGAAAAGAGATACGCAAGTTTCGAGTGGAATCTGACGTCACTTTTGATGCTCTGAAAAAGCAGATAGCCGGCCTCTTCCCGAGCCTAAGCAATGGGGTAGAGTTCAACGTGCAGTACCGAGATGCTGTCGGAGACGTCATTTCGATATCCACCGATGAGGAAGTGCGAACCGCCTTGAGCCACCTGTCTGCCAACGAGACTTGGCTGCTGCAAGCGGTTCCAGTTCCAAGACGTGCGCAGCGGGCATCGGGTCGCGGAGCTCCGACTAAAGCCGCCAGCAGGGAGGTGGCTCCATTTGGAGGGTTTACTGGAGGTCTTCTCGGGCGCATTCTGGACGATATGAACCCGTTCTGGACGCCTGCAACATCTCTAGTGGGATGGAGCGATCCTTTGGAACGGGCTGACGAGCTTGAAAAGGAGTGGAGGCGCCAGACGGAGCAGCTGCGTAAAATGCAAGAAGACCACACGAAGCAGTTTGAGGAGCAGAGAAAGAAGGCGGAAGCCGACCTTCAAAAGACCTTGAAGGAAAGACAGAGCGGCGGTAAGGGAGGTGAAGTGACAAAGAGTGGAGAACCAAAGTGGCACGTCCAGACCTTTGGTTCGTGGGAGCCTCAGATGATGGAGAGTCCCCACGGTTCTAGGACAGTGATTGGACCAGTCGGCTACCACATGTACTGGGGCTATTCAGATCCGGCCGAGGAGCCAAAGCCACAAGGAGAGCAGCCCGCACAGCAGCAAGGGGAGCAGAAAAGAGAGGAGACCAAGCCAGCGGAGGCGTCTCCCGCCCAGCCCACCACTAATTGATAGCAATGTGTTCGATATTCAGTGTATCAGCTCAATTGTACCACCGGCATCAAGACAAAGACTGCTACAGCTAGGCCTGCACATGACATGTGAAAGATCATATATCATTGCATGAATTGTTTGTAGTTTTTTATGCTCCAAAATAAGTGTGATGTTCTTTGTGTTCGTCGTGTATTATACAGTGCCTTGTGTACCAGATCAGATCAGTGCAGCTGAATCCGTCATTCTAAACTGCATGACACGGCTTTCACGGGTTACTTGTCAATTATAAGATTATAAATATGGCATTAACTCTTGTAATGTGTTTATCTGTATAACATCACTATATGGGACAGTTTCCGCGAAAATTGCCCCACGGTTAAAATGTTATAAAAATGCATCGCGTTTGAATCGCTATAACTTCCCAACGGATAACGCTATCGACTTCCTATTTTCAACACTTCATACTACACCATTTCACTATGAAGTGTTGAAAATAGGAAGTCGATAGCGTTATCCGTTGGGAAGTTATAGCGATTCAAACGCGATGCATTTTTATAACATTTTAACCGTGGGGCAATTTTCGCGGAAACTGTCCCATATATGTCACTGCTAAATTAATACTTCACGTACTTTCAAATATTTTTGTGGTACACATTGTTGGTACATTTCACAAACCACACAATATCACAGGACAAATGATAGACTAACTTCTTGAATTAATAATAATTGTCACAGATGCACACAAATTATCAGTATTACAGCTCATGAACATGGAAAAGGGAACAAAATATGACATGGACATTTGGGTTCCCAGATTTTGATCAGGTCAATTTTGATCACAGACAACCAACCTTCCCCCTGTGCAACAACAACAAAAAATAACAGCTTTCTTTTCTACACAGTGCTAACTGTGTAGCCGATCCGTCTTGCATGCTCTTCGCGCTTCACTACAATTGGATCCTCGACTGTGATTTTGAAACTAGAGTCCTTGGGGGGCAGGACAATAGGGGGTGTGGGGGGCGAGAGCTCCACTCCGTCTTCTTCTTCATCGGAAGGTGAGCTCGGGTCAGCAGCGGGAAGACTTTCCTTGGAGGGCTGTGAGCTTTGCTTGGAAAAATTCTCGCGTTTGCTAGGTGCTTTGGGAGATGATGTCACTGAAGCCCTCCTCAAGGTTGATTCTTGCTCTTCCTTCTTGGCAAGTGGGTGTGGTTTTGCACCCTTGTTTACCCAGAACTTGTCCTCGGTCTCGTGGGTCAGGTAGCGTATGCTCAACCTTCCTTCCAGCTGACACAGGTCCTCCCACAGTGTGACATCCTGAGGGGGGGGATGGGGGGAAAGAGAAAATGTAATCACAGATACATGTGGTACCTATGCCTGAACCAAGGTGACTTGGCTACATTTATGCACAACATGCTTCCATCTTATATAAATTCATAATGCAGAGGCTAAATGCTGTTGATCTCCTTCATACAAGTGTTTTATGCAATTCTAGTATGTGAGCCGTTAACTCATCTGATTGTGACGAGTATGATATAGTTTTGTGGTATTAAAAACGTAGGCATCTTACAGTACTCCAGACTAAGTTGGCACTAATGATCCAGACCACCACAGGCATGTATGATAAAGAAACTGTAGTCGAGCAAGACGAAATAGCTGTACATGTAAATTCCTTTATGCTTGTATAATAAGAATACTGTGTACTTATCCTGCTGCACATCACATTCCTGCATACCTCTGCATACTTCTGCATACCTCTGGACACCTCGCATACAAATGTACTTCTACTGTATATTTCTTACATGCAATTTAAGCTTGTTGTATATAGTGAGTGTGTGCATGCCAGCTTGGCATGGTCAGTGCACTGACATTGAGCCAGGCATGGTTGAGGGCCTGGTGAGCTGTGAATCGCGACTTTCTGGACACCTGCAGAAGTCTGGTGATCAACTCAATGGCTGCAAGAGGAATAGAACACACACATATGGGACAGTTTCCGCGAAAATTGCCCCACGGATATATTATAAAATGTTATAAAAATGCATCGCGGGTGAATCGCTATAACTTCCCAACGGTTAACGCTATCGACCTCCTATTTTCAACACTTCATACTACACCATTTCACTACGGGGAAACTTATTTTGGGGCCTTGCACTAGTTCTTTGCTGATGCTACGAAGTCCGATACCCCATGGGGTTCAAAACCGTCACATCTTCAGCTAGGAGAGTTTAAATCGCTTCAAATTCCGTATGTACATACAGGGGTCCTGTTGCTATTGATGTGTTCAGTTCGTTAATTTTTACTCTATCCGTCACGGAGATACAGCTGTGCAAAGTTAATGCACATTTCCCGCTCGATTGCACATTTTTGCATGCAACCCGTGTTCCATTCTCCCAATCCACAATAAATTTTGATAACTTCTTTGTTCCGCCCATTTCTCCCTTAAACTAAGCTAGCCGTTCCCAACTGTTTTTGTCTCACTCAGGCAGTGAGTTTATGCGGGAAAGTTAAAAGAAGAAGAACGCTGCTCAGTTCCAGACGATCGTACCAAATTAACGGACCCCAAGTGAATATAACCTTGCGCCTCCCACGTCGCCGGCAGTATTCAAAACGGCACGCGTAAGGCTATTTGCTAGCACTCACATCATCCTCTAGTCGTGTAATAAAGCTTTCCTATTTGCCATCATCTTGCTAAAATCATCGTCTTATATCTGCCACGCCCACTCGGCTACGATTTCGGTCTCACACAACTTTCAGCTCACACATAGTACATGAACTCATGCTGGCTCACACTTGTGCACACACTTGCATTGTTGCGTACATGGCCCTGTACACTATCGTATGGCATATTTTCTTATACACACACACACCACACACACACACACACACACACACACACACACACACACACACACACACACACACACACACACACACACACACACACACACACACACACACACACACACACACACACTCATGTACAGTGTACTTGCACACACCAGTTATACATGTGGCAAACAATACACCTGTCTGATAATAGTACAAACACTCTCACTCACAAACATTGTCACATGCACAAGTACATGTATTCTATTCAATTCAGCTGATTGCATTTCAATTTGTGTACCAAGCTTGCATAAAACACACATGCACAGGCACACACACACACACATGACATACACACAGACACACAAATGCACACACAGACACACTAACACATGACATACACACACAGACACACTAACGCACACACACATACACATACACACACAGACACACAAATGCACACACAGACACACTAACGCACACACACATACACACATGACATACACACAGACGCATACAAACACACACAGACACACTAACGCACACACACACTCACACAGACACACACACACAGGCACACACAGACACACAAATGCACACAGACACACTAACGCACACACACAAATGCACACAGACACACACATGACATACACAGAGACGCATACAAACACACACACACACTAACGCACACACACACACTAATGCATACACACACACTAATGCACACAGACATACACATGACATACATACAAACACACGCACACAGATACACAGACACACACATGGACACACAAAAAACACGACACACATATGACAAACACACACACACGCACACACACACGTACACACACACATGGAAATACACACTAGCACACAGACACACATGCACACACACATGCATGAAATACACACTAGCACACACAGACACACTACATACACACAGACGCATTCAAACACACACACACAGACACACTAACGCACACACACACAAATACACACACGCACACATGACATATACACATACACACACACAGACACACTAACGCACACACACACACTAACGCACACACACACACACAAACGCACACAGACACACACATGACATACACACAGACGCATACAAACACACACACACACAGATACACAGACACACATGGACACACAAAACACACGACACACATATGACAAACACACACACGCACACACACACACGTACACATACACACATGGAAATACACACTAGCACACACAGACACACATGCACACACACATGCATGAAATACACACTAGCACACACATGCACACACAGACACACATGACATACACACACAGACACACTAACACACACACATGACATACACACACAGACACACAAATGCACACACAGACTGCATTTCAATTTGTGTACCAAACACACACATGCACATGCACAGGCACACACACACACATGACATACACACACACATGACATACACACACAAATGCACACACAGACACACTAACGCACACACACACAGACACACAAATGCACACACAGACACACTAATGCACACACACACACACACAGGCACACAGACACATGACATACACACGCAGACACACAAATGCACACACAGACACACTAACACACACACACACTAACACACACACATGACATACACTGTACACACAGACGCATACAAACACGCACACAGACACACTAATGCGCACACACTCACACAGACACACACAGACACACTAATGCACACACACACACAAACGCACACAGACACACACATGACATACACACTGACGCATACAAACACACACACACACAGATACACAGACACACACATGGACACACAAAACACACGACACACATATGACAAACACACACACGCACACACACACACGTACACACACACATGGAAATACACACTAGCACACACAGACACACATGCAGACACACATGCATGAAATACACACTAGCACACACAGGCACACACAGATGCATACAAACACACACACAGACACACTAACGCACACACACACACAAACGCACACACAGACACACACATGGCATACACAGACACATACAAAAAAACACACACACACTAACACACACACAGACACACACATGACATACACACAGACGCATGCATACACAGGCACACAGATACACAGACACACACATGGACACACAAAACACATGACACACACATATACAAACACACACACACACACATGCACACACATGGAAATACACACTAGCACACACAGACACACATGCATACACAGGCACACACGAAATACACAGACACACGCATGAGACAGTCACACAAAACACTCAGACACACACATGCACCAACACACACAGGAACATACACACACGACAGACACACACACACACACACACACACACACACACGGACACACAAGCACACACAGACACACACACGAAATATATACACTCAAGAAATACACAGACACACACACAGAATCACACAGACACACAGACTTGCACACAGACTCGCACACACAAAATACATATAGACACACATGCACAGACACAACAGACACACACTCACAGATACACACACAATACACACAGACTCGCACATGTGCACAGACACGTGTTACACAAAGCACACACTGTTGTTCATGTGGAAAAAAACAGTAGTGCTCTCTGATAATGATGGTACACACATTTTCTCTCACTGAATGCCTTCTTTGCACATGCATTTTTGATCTATCCATTGAACAGCTCATGAGACCATGAGACATGTCTACACATGTAGGTACATGTAGCAACGTGTACACTGTAGTGTCATAGGAGTGGCCTTTATGCATACATTGTGTCCTTATAGGACTGTCCCCTGACACAAGGGACAGTCATACATGTAAGGATATGCCATGGTTTGCTAACAAGCTCAAGAGGCTTCTGTTTATCTTGAGTGCTCGTGGAATGATGAATATTGCTATCCATTGTGTCTGTGTAAACTTACCATGGCCCTGACCTACCGCAATCAGCAATGATAGGGTAATTCATCGCCAGGCAGAACCATCGCCCTTCATAAAAAACTGCGTGGTACATCCTTCTAGAAGAGGCAGCCTTAGTCTCGTACCCAGACCCAGATTCCCAACAGCTGCGGGTGGCGCAGCTGTTGGGAATCTGGTTCTGGGTACGAGACTAAGAGCACACTGTACTAATTTTTATGTGTAAATTAAATGACTACTCGTAGAAGGCACTACATACTTTGTACTTATGGTGAGGAACAGCAATCTGAGTTCATGTACACTCGTTTAATTCGCTGCATTCAATTAGTACGACATGGGACACACAACATTGTGCTGATGAAAACAGTAGGCCTGTGAGACCTGCGATGGTACAGTGTACCTCCCTTATTGTTGCAGATCGTGGTAGGTCAGGTAAGTTTACACAGACATATCGATAGCAAGCTAGTAACGATATTCATTATACTGTACTCCGAAAAGGCTTTTTTACAGGTCAGACGAGCACTTGTACAGAGTGCTAGATGAGAGAAGAGTATACGTCTGCTTGCAACAATACAGAGGAAACACACAGAGATTGGTGTGTGTGTGTGTGTGTGTGTGTGTGTGTGTGTGTGTGTGTGTGTGTGTGTGTGTGTGCGCTCAGGATGTACAGACGCATTTGCACAACATATACACATGCATCAGGGTGTGTGAACCAACATGAGGGCATGTTCATGTACTCTGTGTGAGCTAAATATTGTATGGGCAAAGAGAGACTCAAGTCTCTGCAACTGGTACACAAGCCACCTAGCTGAGTAGTGGAGGCATAAAGGCCGGCATACACGGGGCGACTTCCTGCCGACTTGTCGCATGCAACTCGAATGAATATGGGTAAAAGTTCCGTAATTGTTTAGTTTACTGATGGTTTGCGGAACATTTGTCCATATTCATTTGAGTTGCATGCGACAAATCGGCAGGAAGTCGCCCCGTGTATGCCGGCCTTAAAGAATGATAAGAAGTTGTTCAAGGATCAAGGATTTTGCCAAACAAGAAAGCTTTATTACACAATTGTACTTAACTACAAAAAGATGGATGTGAGTGTGTAAGAACTTAAAGTCTTATGCACGTTGCTGCAGGGACCCTCCACACACACACACCACAATTTTTGGCCAACTGTGTAAATCTCATCAAGGAATGATAGCCGACAACAACTTTTTCGATGACAACATCGTACGCATCATGATTAAAAATAAATTCGTGCATCTCTACATGTAGACTTGTATATTTAATTATTCATTTTGCTCAAAAGAAATCAGCCAGCCCCCCCCCCCACACACACACTTTTTAATATTGTACCATGGGGCCCAGTGCTGTGGTGAATACAGTGATATACTTTGCCACATGCATACAGTGGTACGGGACACCAATCCTATGGGGGCTGAGGACCAATTCTTTGGGAGTATATGACATAGAGCTCGCACTTTAGAGACGGTACATACACACAGGTACATGTAGCTACATGTGTGTCTGTATATGTGTGTGTCTGTGTGTATGTCGTGTGTGTATCTGTGTGTCCATGTGTGTGCATGTGTGTCTCTGTGTGTGTCTATTTTGTGTGTGTGTCTATATGTGTATGAGTCTGTGTGCATGTATGTCTGTGTGCGTATCTGTGTATTTCATGTGTGTGTCTGTAGGTGTGTTTGTGTATTTCGTGTGTGTGTCTTTGTGTGCTTGTGTGTCTGTGTCTGTTGTGTGTGTATGGCATGTGTGTATCTTGTGTGTGCGTGTGTGTGTCTGTGCATGTGTGTACGTCTGCATGTGTGTGTCTGTGCATGTGTGTGTCTATGCTTGTGTGTCCATGTGTGCCCACGTCTGTGTGTCTGTCTGTCGTGTATGAGTCTGTGTGTATGTCGTGTGTGTGTCTGTGTATTTCATGTGCATGTCTGTGTGTGTGTCTCTGTGCATGTCTGTGTGTGTGTCTGTGTATGTGTCTGTCGTGTCAGAGTGTGTTGTGTGGGTCTATGCGTGCCTGTGTGTGTGTGTCTGTGTGTGCGTCTGTGTGTGCGTCTGTGTGTGTGTGTCTGTGCATGCCTGCATGTGCATGCCTGCATGTGTCTGTGTGTATGTGTCTGTGTGAGTGTCTGTGTGTGTGTGTGTGTCTGTGTGTGTGTGTGTCTGTGTGTCTGTGTGTGTGCGTCTGTGTGTGTGTGTCTGTGTGTGTCTGTGTGTGTCTGTTGTGTGTGTGTCTATGTGTGTGTGTGTCTGTGTGTGTGCGTCTGTGTATGTGTCTGTGTGTGTGTGTCTCTGTGTGTGTGTGTCTGTGTGTATGTTGTGTGTGTGTCTATGTGTGTGTGTCTGTGTGTGTGTGTCTGTGTGTGTGTGTCTGTGTGTTGTGTGTGTGTCCATGTGTACCTGTGTGTCCGTGTCCGTATGTGTGTGTGTTTGTGGGTGTATGTCATGTGTGTGTCTGTGTATCTATATGTTGTGTGTGAGCGTTTTTGCATGTGTATTGCCACATTTATACAGTGGTGTGTGTGTGTGCAAGTGTGCAATGTTTGTGTACATTTAGAATACCAGATGGGGACACAATGTATTCAATCCTTGGAGACACGATACATGTACAGAAAGCTTGGTACACAAATTTAAATAGAATCAGTGGTCTGTACAGGCAAGCACAAGTACAGTTGAATTGAATAGAATACATGTGCATGTGACAATGTTTGTGAGTGAAAGTGTTTGTACCATCATCAGACAGGTGTATTGTTTGCCACATGTATAACTGGTGTGTGCAAGTATGCTGTACATGAGTGTGTGTGTGTGTGTGTGTGTGTGTGTGTGTGTGTGTGTGTGTGTGTGTGTGTGTGTGTGTGTGTGTGTGGTGTGTGTGTATAAGAAAGTATGCCATACGATAGTGTACAGGGCCATGTACGCAACAATGCAAGTGTGTGCACAAGTGTGAGCCAGCATGAGTTCATGTACTATGTGTGAGCTGAAAGTTGTGTGAGACCGAAATCGTAGCCGAGTGGGCGTGGCAGATATAAGACGATGATTTTAGCAAGATGATGGCAAATAGGAAAGCTTTATTACACGACTAGAGGATGATGTGAGTGCTAGCAAATAGCCTTACGCGTGCCGTTTTGAATACTGCCGGCGACGTGGGAGGCGCAAGGTTATATTCACTTGGGGTCCGTTAATTTGGTACGATCGTCTGGAACTGAGCAGCGTTCTTCTTCTTTTAACTTTCCCGCATAAACTCACTGCCTGAGTGAGACAAAAACAGTTGGGAACGGCTAGCTTAGTTTAAGGGAGAAATGGGCGGAACAAAGAAGTTATCAAAATTTATTGTGGATTGGGAGAATGGAACACGGGTTGCATGCAAAAATGTGCAATCGAGCGGGAAATGTGCATTAACTTTGCACAGCTGTATCTCCGTGACGGATAGAGTAAAAATTAACGAACTGAACACATCAATAGCAACAGGACCCCTGTATGTACATACGGAATTTGAAGCGATTTAAACTCTCCTAGCTGAAGATGTGACGGTTTTGAACCCCATGGGGTATCGGACTTCGTAGCATCAGCAAGGAACTAGTGCAAGGCCCCAAAATACGTTTCCCCGTAGTGAAATGGTGTAGTATGAAGTGTTGAAAATAGGAGGTCGATAGCGTTAACCGTTGGGAAGTTATAGCGATTCACCCGCGATACATTTTTATAACATTTTATAATATATCCGTGGGGCAATTTTGTCCCATATATCACGTGATATATGGACTGTGTGTGTGTGTGTGGGTGGGAGGGGGAGGATGATTGCATGAACCAGCATGTTGGTATTACAGATGCACAAACTCATTGTACACACTCTATCGCCATCAACATGTGATGTTTTTTAAGCTATAGCAGAAATTGCGGTTACTTTACTTCATAGTACATCTTTGGAGACTATCAGCACCTGGGACTGGTCCCCATCACCCTCCCTATGCTCCACCCACTCACATTCAGAAGAGACGGAGGCCCAGGGGTCCGAAGGGAACATGAAAGCCCCATTCTGGATCTGGTCCATGATCTCTTCATCTTCATTGAATGGGAATGTGCCGCTGAGACTGGAATTAGAATGGTACATCATTTTAATGAACATTGAGCTATATACTGATATCAACAAATGCACCCATATCACATTGGCTGCAACATACCTGACATATATGATGACTCCAACAGACCAAAGGTCAAGGGATTTATTGTACCCCTCATTCTTCAAAACCTCAGGGGCTATAATGCACACACACACACACAGACACACAGACACACAGACACACACACACAGACACACACACACACACACACACACCATGCATCAACAAGCTACATGTATCTCAATAACCATCTTTGTATATTCTCCCACAATGTATGCAAATACACACATTACCCCTTCAGAAAAAGACAGAACAAATAAAATTAAAGCACAATAAATAAGTGAATTTAAGCAACCTGATCAATGCACAGAGACATGGCTGCCCAGGACCAATGCACAGACTGAGAGCCATGGCTGCCCAGAACCAATGCACAGAGTCATGGCTGCCCAGAACCAATGCACAGAGACATGGCTGCCCAGAACCTATGCACAGAGTCATGGCTGCCTAGGACCAGTGCACAGACTGAGAGACATGGCTGCCCAGAACCAATGCACAGAGTCATGGCTGCCCAGAACCAATGCACAGAGACATGGCTGCCCAGAACCAATGCACAGAGACATGGCTGCCCAGAACCAATGCACAGAGACATGGCTGCCCAGAACCAATGCACAGAGACATGGCTGCTCTCACTCACCTAGATACGCTGGAGTGCCCACCACTGACTTCCTGAAGCTCTTCTCTCCGATGACCCTGGCAAAGCCAAAGTCACACAGCTTGGCCTGGGGCATGCCACTCTCCGAGGTGAGTAGGACATTCTCTGACTTCAGGTCACAGTGGACTATGTCCTTCTTGTGCAGGTACTGAAGAGCTATCAGGATCTGTGTGTGGGAGGAGAGGAGGGTAGGGGAGGGGAGGGATAGAGGGTAGGGGAGGAGAGGGGAGTGGAGGAGAGGGGAGGGAAGGAAGTTGGGGGTAGGGGAGGAGAGGAGTGAGAGAAGGGAAAATGGAAGATAGGGAGAGTGTTGGAGAAGGTAGTGGAGAGAAGGCGGGGAGGGGGGGGGGGGCACGGGTGAGGGAGATGGCAAGAAGAGTTCAATGGTAATATTTAGCCACACAACCAAACAGCAAATAGAAGAATATCAAGTGTATGATTAAGATCAAGGCCCAAACTTTCCCACCCTGAGGCGGTGCTCCCTGACTAGTTAAATAATGTCATCTACACTGTATACATGATCATTGAAGCTCTCGTACCCCATCCATGCTAACCTGATATATCATGTATTTGGCAAGCCTCTCACTAATCCTGCTCTGGGGACTATTCAGAATCATCTCCAACATGTCTCCATTCATTTTCTCCATCACCACATAGATCTGAGGGTTCAGAGACAACTCCAATTAATATCCTGCAACTCTGGGAGGATTGCCCTTCTCCTTTCGTCTTAGTTGACAGTTTTATGCAGCTTGTCATGCACAGGATCTCTTAGGCACAGAATGTTTTGCACTCACCTTCTCTGGTGTCTCAAACATCTGCTCCAGGTAGACGATACCAGGATGGCTGATGTTCTGAAGGATGGTCACCTCCTGCCTCAGCTGTGCCTCCTGCTTGTTGGGGAACCTGAGCTTGTCTATGATCTTCACTGCCACCTCCTTTCCTGTCTGACGGTTCTTTCCTGGTTTGAGGAGGAGAGGGAGGTGGGGAAGGAGAGGAAGGAGAAAGAGGAGAGGGGGAGAGAGGGAGTGAGAGGGGGAGGATGGAAGGAGAGGAAGGAGAGGAGGGGAAGGAGAGAGAGGAGGGGAAGGAGAGGGAGGAGGGAAGGAGAGGGAGGAGGGGAAGGAGAGAGGGGAGGGGAGTGGAATGGAACAAGGGAGAGTCACAACAGGCAGATCAACATGGAAGGGGGTGGGGAGAGGAAACAGGGAAGGGGTGGGAGAGGGGGCAGGAAAGGGGTGGGAGGGAGCAGGGAAGGGGTGGGAGAGGGGGCAGGAAAGGGGTGGGGAGAGGGGGCAGGAAAGGGGTGGGAGAGGGGCGGGGAAGGGGTGGGAGGGAGCAGGGAAGGGGTGGGAGAGGGGGCAGGAAAGGGGTGGGAGAGGGGGCTGGGAAGCGGTGGGAGGAAGCAGGAAGGGTGGGAGAGAGGGCGGGAAAGGGGTGGGAGGGAGCAGGGAAGGGGTGGGAGAGGGGGCGGGGGCGGGGAGGGGGTGGAGGGAGCAGGGAAGGGGTGGGAGAGGGGGCAGGGAAGGGTGGGAGGGAGCAGGGAAGGTGGGAGAGGGGATGGGGAAGGGGTGGGAGAGGGATAGGGAAGAGGTGGGAGAGGGGATGGGAAGGGGTGGGAGAGGGATAGGGAAGAGGTGGGAGAGGGGGAGCACAGAAAGGGTGATTGAGGAAAGAATGGTGGAGAGCAAGAAGAGATGGAATTGTGGGATGAGGAGTGTTGGAGATGGAAGAGGAAGAGGGAACAGGGCACCCATTGTTGACAAGCTCACCTGTATACACAGTACCAAACTGTCCCGAACCAAGAACATCCTCAGGAAATATCTGATAGAACAGGCTGAAGTCCTGGGGGTTAAATGGCGTAATTTTAAGGTAGAGTTTATATAGATGTTAGTAAAATAAGTTAAAGCTCAGTGTCATAGCATTACTAAGTGTACTAGTGACGGTATGTGTGTGCGTTGCTAAGGTCAGGATGTAAACATATGTTCCTACAGATGTAATCAATAAATGATCCCAACCAACCAACCATATGTTGAGCATTACTGCCCAATAGCAAACCAGAAGCCCGAAGAGTGTCACCCCACCATTGCTGAAATAGCACACACGCGTACATATACAAATTGGAATACATAGCAGAGAGGTGGTGAGGAGGTGGTGAGGAGGTGGTGAGGAGGTGGTGAGGAGGTGGTGTGGGAAGGAGAGGAAGTGGAGGGTGGTGAGGAGGTGATGTGGAAGGAGAGGAAGTGGAGGGTGGTGAGGAGGTGATGTGGGAAGGAGAGGAAGTGGAGGGTGGTGAGGAGGTGGTGTGGGAAGGAGAGGAAGTGGAGGGTGGTGAGGAGGTGGTGTGGGAAGGAGAGGAAGTGGAGGGTGGTGAGGAGGTGGTGTGGGAAGGAGAGGAAGTGGAGGGTGGTGAGGAGGTGGTGTGGGAAGGAGAGGAAGTGGAGGGTAGTTGAGCAATGAACCGAAGTCAAGACTATGATTGGAGTGCCACACCCACCCAGCTCGCTGTATGTGTGAAACATGGAACCATATTAACAAACCGTTTGGGTGATTTGATTGGGTAAGGGGTTTGTGGGGGTAAAGATGCTCTTCGGGCTTCTACACCAAACTATGACCAGCGTCTTGGTTTGGGACACAGGCTGGCCCAGTGGTGACCGGCCTCACCCACTGGTCCCTGTAGGCCCAGTGGTGACCAGCCTCACCCACTGGTCCCTGTAGTGGTGACCAGCCACACCCACTGGTCCCTGTAGTGGTGACCAGCCTCACCCACTGGTCCCTGTAGTGGTGACCAGCCTCACCCACTGGTCCCTGTAGTGGTGACCAGCCTCACCCACTGGTCCCTGTAGTGGTGACCGGCCTCACCCACTGGTCCCTGTAGTGGTGACCAGCCTCACCCACTGGTCCCTGTAGTGGTGACCAGCCTCACCCACTGGTCCCTGTAGGCCCAGTGGTGACCGGCCTCACCCACTGGTCCCTGTAGGCCCAGTGGTGACCGGCCTCACCCACTGGTCCCTGTAGTGGTGACCGGTCTCACCCACTGGTCCCTGGAGGCCCAGTGGTACGAAGCACAGCCCGGCTGTGGCAAGACCTGCCCCCATGATGCAAAATGCTACTAGATAATGTGGGTGGAGTACTTCAGTCCACAAGAGCAGTTAGAGGGCAGTTATTTAACATAAAGTAACATTTTAATAATCAACATGTCACAATCACGCCTCTACGATTCCCTTGCAGGTAAATAATGCTTGTCTTTCACTTTCACAATCTCTAAGTGCTAAACAGCTCACCATCTTTGACTCGATGACAGGTTTGGCTGCAATGGGAGGGGCTCCCCTAGGGGGCGGGGCTGGTACCCTGAAGGACCCTCTTCTTGACCCGCCATGATTTTTGGTGGAGCTCTTGAAGGAATTTCCCCTGATCCCACGGAACGACCCCTTCAGTGAACCCTGCATGGAGTTGCGCTTGGATCGGAACGAGGAGCTTCGGGTTGACACGCCAACTGAGCAATGGTGGTATGTTGTGCAATGGTGTCATGATACATTATGGTGTCATGCAGTGGTGTCATGATACGTTATGGTGTCATGCAATGGTGTCACGATGCATTATGGTGTCATGCAATGGTGTCATGATACATTACGGTGTCATGCAATGGTGTCATGATACGTTATGGTGTCATGCAATGGTGTCATGATATGTAATGATATCATGATATTCAATGGTGTCACACAATGGTGTCATGCAATGGTGTCATGACATGTAATGGTGTCAATGGTGTCATGATATGTAATGGTATTGTAATGTACCTGGAGCCAGACATATCTGGAGCCAGACAGTCTATGGCACACGGCACTTGTAGTACCATAACTGCATCTTATGTGCTGTAGTATTTAAGTAGCATTGAATTGTATGTAATATGTTCTCTTGATTATAATTACTTGCTACGCTACTAACGTGGCTGCAGTTGGGTTTGCGCTGCTGGTCTGCGCTACGCTACACTGGTGTCAGAAGCGGGATTCGTATCACCATGTCCAAGATTGAGGCCAAGACTGAGGAAGAGAAGGCGGGCAACGACCACCGGCACTGAGGAAACTGCGGTGAGTGCGGCAATAGCAAGAGTCGTGAGGATGGGCCTCCGGCCACCGCCTCGTTTTCCAGCCACCGCCTCGTTTTCCAGCCAATGGCGATTGGGAATTGTGGGTGTCACGTTTTGAGTTGTATGTTTTGCAAGCTTACATTTCAGAGGGCCTATGGACAAAGGAATTGCTGACTTTACTGGAGGATGAACCGTTTCGAGTTGTTTCAAGACAAGGGTTGGCTTGTTCAAATGACTATAAAGCAGTGTGTGCTTGTTTGCAGCAACATTTTGCTCCAGTCGGGAATGAATTGGAGTGGCAATTCAAGATCCAGAACCGGGTGCAAAAGGTTGGAGAGTCTCTTTTGGAATATTCGGGTGATCTGAGGAGGATGGCGGATAAAGCGTATCCGTCATGGCCACATACGCAACGCCAAGAATTACTCCGCAATCAATTCATACAAGGAGTGCGCTCACCTACTGTACAATTGCTGCTCATGAAAGAAGTACCCAAAACGCTAGATGAAGCGTTGAAATTGGCGTGTCGACAGGAAACGGTAGAGTCGGCGCAAAAGCAGCTACACAAGCTGAAGCATAGTGAAGCTGCGTCAGCTGTCACGCCGGAAACGAAAGGTGAGTCCACTATTTGTATTGAGTCGGTTAGGGCTACAGGTCATGACGAACGGGATGAAAAGATTGAAGCGCTTAGTCGGCAAATACGGCAACTTTCAGAAGAGATGGAAAAACTACGCACTCCAAGAAAATCTGGGCAACGTCCGGATCAGGGGAGGAAAGACGTCGTGTGCTGGATGTGTGGAGGGCACGGACATATTCGGCGTAACTGCCCGAATAAGAAAGAGCAACGGTATGTTGGTTCAGCAAAAGGTAAGTATGGGAATAGGAGGCCTGAAGCAGCACTAGCTATAAGTTCCTCTATAATAATCTGGGGGAAAGTAGGTGGTCGTCCTACTAAAATGCTGTTGGATACAGGGTCTGCTGTTACATTGATCAGACAAGATGTATGGGAGGAAATCACCAGTTGTGGAGAACTCTACCAGCTTGAAGAAGCTCATCGCCCTATTGTTGTTGCTAATGGTGACAGATTGGATACACTTGGTCAGGTAGTTCTACCACTCCATATTGGTGGAATAATGGAACCCTTTCCTGTTCTGGTGGCTTGCCAGCTAACACAGGAATGTCTCATAGGAGCAGATTTTCTCTCACATTTTAGGTGTCACATTGATATGGGGATGAAGGTGTTGGTGGCTGGTGAAACAGTGGTGAAATTTGAAATAGAAAAGAGCCACACTTCAGCTGCTGTCTGTCACGCACATTTTGGCGAATCAGTGGAAGTTCCAGGCTACTCTCAGATGCAGGTCACAGTGGGTACAAATAAAGAGCATGTCATGACAGGTGCAGTGATGTTAGAGCCAAGTACAACATTCATGGAACGACATGGTTTGTTGGTGGCAAGGTCGATTTCGTATGCTCATGCAGGTAGAATGTTAGTACAGCTGCTTAACCCATCACCTGTCCCTGCTATTGTCAACAAACATGAAAGAATCGGATCTCTTTATCCACTGGATGAGTCTGGTGATACATGTGCAAAACACACCGTGGCTGGCATATCAGTGGTTCATGAACACAAAGCAGATAGCATAATGGAGCAGATGGTGATGAGCACTGAGGGACTGATTGATGAAGAAAAAGATAAGTTGAGAAGGCTATTACGTGAGTACAAGGGTATCATATCACTACATGATGGTGATATAGGACACACTAGTCAGGTGTTCCATCACATTGATACAGGTGAAGCTAGACCTATTAAACAGTCACTTCGTAGATTACCATTCAACCAAAGAAGGGAGGTGAAGGATCTCATTGATGCTATGTTGGAAAAGAAAGTGATAGAGCCCAGCCAGAGCCCTTGGTGTTCACCGATAGTGCTTGTTAAGAAGAAGGATGGCTCCACTCGATTCTGTGTGGATTTTCGTCAAGTCAATGCAGTTACAAGAAAAGATGCACAACCATTTACCACGGATAGATGACACCTTAGATGTTCTCGGTTCTGCAAAGTGGTTCTCATATCTGGACCTGGCCAGTGGATATTGGCAAGTGGAAGTTTGCCCAGAGGATCGGGAGAAAACGGCGTTTGTAACCCCGTATGGATTGTTCCAGTTTCGAGTGATGCCATTTGGTCTCACCAATGCTCCAGCTACATTTCAGTGCCTAATGGAAGAGGTTCTGTCTGGATTGCACTGGACTACTTGCCTAGTGTATCTAGATGATATTCTGATCTTCAGTGCTACCGTAGAGGACCATTTGGTGAGGCTGCGCGATGTTCTGGATCGGTTGAAGAATGCAGGTTTGAAAATCAAACCAAGTAAGTGCCATTTGATGAGAAAGAGTATTAAATATCTTGGTCATGTGGTCTCAGAACATGGAATTAAGACAGATCCAGAGAAGACAAGATGTGTTGCTGACTGGCCAACTCCTTCAAATGCCCATGAATTGAGACAGTTCCTTGGGCTGGCAGGGTACTATCGCCGATTTGTCAAGAACTTCGCTGTAATTGCAGCACCACTCTTCCACTTGACTGAAAACCACCAGGCTTGGAATTGGACATTGCAGTGCAATGCAGCATTCTTCAAGTTGAAGGAGAGCCTGGTAACTTCACCTGTCCTTGCATATCCAGTATTTAGTATTGGATTTGTTGTGGATACAGATGCAAGTGGTGAAGGGCTCGGTGCCTCCCAAAATATTGAAGGTCATGACCATGTAATCTCTTATGCCAGCAGGACATTAAACAAAGCAGAGAGAAAATACTGTGCCACCAGACGTGAGATGCTGGCACTTGTGTGGGCTATTCAACACTTCAGAGCACACCTGTATGGAAAGCGATTTACTGTACGTACTGACCACAGTTCCCTGAAGTGGCTGCAGAGCTTTCATGAACCTGAAGGTCAGGTGGCCAGGTGGTTAGAAACTTTATCAGAGTATGACTTTGAAGTACTACACCGTCCTGGAAAGAAACACACAAATGCAGATTCATTGTCTCGTATGCCATGCTCTCAATGTAGATTACCACCTGAGGAGGACAATGAAGACCAGGGCTGTGTGCTGGCAGTGACAGATTCATGGATGCCTTCATGGACTCATGAGGAATTAGCCGCATATCAGAGACAGGACCCAGATCTTAAGCAGGTGATTAAGTGGCTGGAGACTAAAACCCTTCCAAAGGTATTTCCCAAGAATGCATCATCACATGTAAAGGCTTTATGGTCACAGTGCCACTATTTGGTCATGCAAAACAAGATTCTGTATCGCCAGTGGGAGGATGTTCAGGGAAGGGGTTTGAATAAAACATTGCAGCTTGTGCTCCCATCAAGTCTTGTACCTGCAGTATTGGAAGGGTTGCATAGCTCATTGGTAGGAGGGCACATGGGGGCTAAGAAGACACTTGACAAAGTCCGTTGTCGTTTCTATTGGGTGGGGCAGAGGAAGGATATCACTCAGTGGTGTATTAATTGTCCAACTTGCTGCTCCAGAAAGACATCCATTCCAGCACCTTGTGCTCCAATGCAACTTGATCCAGTGGAAAGACCTCTTCAGAGAGTTGCTATGGATATACTAGGACCTTTGCCTGAGACAGAAAAAGGAAACAAGTACATTCTGGTAATTGGAGACTATTTTACCAAGTGGAAGGAGGCTTACCCATTGCCAAATATGGAAGCCATGACAGTGGCTAGGCATTTGGTGAGTGAGTTTATGTGTCGATTTGGTGTACCAGAGCAGCTCCACTCTGATCAAGGGAGAAACTTTGAATCCGGGGTTATAAAGGGTATCTGTGAGCTTCTGCAGGTTAGGAAAACTCGAACCACTCCCTACCACCCTCAGTCAGATGGAATGGTTGAACGATTCAATAGGACCTTATTGAATTTACTAAGTTTATCTGTCAGTGAGAATGAGCGTGATTGGGATGTGAAACTGCCTGTTTTATTGTTTGCATATAGAACATCTGTTCATGAAACCACAGGTGTAACCCCATTTAGCATGATGCTTGGAAGAGAGGCACGGCTGCCAGAAGACCTTATATATGTTCTACCAGTAGGTGGTGCTCCTGTTCCACAGGGAGGACGAGAGTATGTTGAGCACCTAAAGAAGGCTATGCAGAATGCTTACAAGAGCATACGAGATGAGGCGTGGAAAGAAATGCAGCACCAAAAGAATGTATATGATGCAAGGCAAAATGAGCGTCAGTGCTACCAGAAGGGTGATTTTGTATGGCTCCACTGTCCTGCTGTTCCAAGAGGTCATTCTCCTAAGTTCCACCGACCATGGCAAGGGCCATATGAAGTAGAAGAGAAGCTTGGTGATGTGGTGTATCGAATACGGAAGAACCGTCAAGCTAAGCAACTTACAGTTCATTTTAACAGACTTAAGCCATACACCCAACCAGTAATGGGTCATCCAACAGGTGAAACCATTGAAGAACAGAGGAAACCAGAAGGGAGAAGAGGAGAGCCTGTCAACAGAGAGGACTATCTGGATGAAGAGATGTTTATAGTCACAAGTGAACCAGCCAGACCTGCTGTAACCTCTGAACGGATGCCAGAAGCAAACACAGAGACACCTACTCCTCAAGAGCCACAGTGCAACGTGCCTATTCCCACAGACCATCAGCCTGATGTACCACAACTGAGGCGTTCTACACGGGTACGGCGACCCCCTGACCGGTTATGATAACTGTGTGGACACAGTCTGAGGAAGAGGGGAGCAGTGTAATGTACCTGGAGCCAGACAGTCTATGGCACACGGCACTTGTAGTACCATAACTGCATCTTATGTGCTGTAGTATTTAAGTAGCATTGAATTGTATGTAATATGTTCTCTTGATTATAATTACTTGCTACGCTACTAACGTGGCTGCAGTTGGGTTTGCGCTGCTGGTCTGCGCTACGCTACAGTATCATGCAATGGTGTCACTCAATGGTGTCAATGGTGTCATGCAATGGTGTCATGATATATTACCATGGTGGTTCTATATAAATGCTCAACACCATCTCAACCTTCAGGCTATCACTTATCCTCCCCTGCAAGTGAGCTTCAATAATCAGTGCAGAGGACCCACAAACAAAATGGCGTAGAGGACAATAGTGTAGGGGACCCACAAACAATGGCGTAGAGGACAATAGTGTAGGGGACCCACAAACAATGGCATAGAGGACAATGGTGTAGGGGACCCACAAACAATGACACAGATGTGTGGAACACTCACCATCAGCCAGTGACGCCATGCTAGTCTGTGGCGTGATGGGCATGAGGGCACTGTGAAGAGCCTCCTCCCACAGGATGCCAACCTTCAGTCCAACACCAATGTTCTCAAGTTCTTGGAGCGTCAGGCCACTCCAGTCCCCTAGAACGTTCACACCGTACGCCACGTCTCCTTATGGATGGGTGTGATAGAGATGTGGTGAGTGAGGGGTGAAGTGTGGGAGGGCATGTGAGATGTGGTGAGTGAGGGGTGAAGTGTGGGAGGGTGTGTGAGATGTGGTGAGTGAGGGGTGGTGTGGGAGGGATGTGAGATGTGGTGAGTGAGGGGTGAAGTGTGTGAGGGTATGTGAGATGTGGTGAGTGAGGGGTGAAGTGTGGGAGGGTATGTGAGATGTGGTGAGTGAGGGTGGTGTGGGAGGGTATGTGAGATGTGGTGAGTGAGGGTGGTGTGGGAGGGTATGTGAGATGTGGTGAGTGAGGGGTGAAGTGTGGGAGGGTATGTGGTGCATGTGGACATGAGTAGCGTGGTGTTGTACAAGAATGTGTACATGGTGTGAAGTGTGAGGGTGAATGGTGTGAGGTGTGAGTGAGTGGTATGAAGTGTGTGGATGAATGATGTGAATTGTGTGAGGGTGAATGGTGTGAGGTGTGAGGGTGAATGGTGTTGTGAGGGGTGAGTGTGAGAGTAGTACGTGTGGAATGGAAGAGTGATTGAGGTGTGTTATACCGTGTGTGGCTATTGATACACAAACGTTTTATTTCATACACAATTACATTGATAAGACTTTAATTATTCATGATAAAACAACTTCCTCGACACCTCTATTTTACAAAATGTGCTTAAACTTGCTAAAAGTGTTTTTGTTTTTTTTATATGTATGGGTGGGCACCAATGGGGGTTAGAGTAGCTATTCCTTCAGCTATTGCATCCTCCAACACTGTAGTAAAAAGATTTTCTGCAAGAGAATGAATTGTTTCACACCATCCTTTCTTTTCTTTTGGGGTGTTAGCCAATTTAGAAAGCAGTTCTGCTTGTTTTTTGAACTTCTTCAGAACTTGTATTCGCTTTTGAAACCCAGATGCACAATCAATACTCTCTGACTCAATCAACAAATCAAGGTACTCAACTTCAGACATTGGATTTGGTTTCAACGCGATCTCTTTGAGACGTTGTATGCTCCTACGTGCATCATCCATCATGCCGTGCACAATTTCAACTAGCGTTTGCATCTCTTTCTCCATACCAGCAATCAATTTTTCCAATTGTGTTTTGCCACCAACTGCTGTCTCATAGCGTGCTTTTAGGTCCTCAGATGTCCTTTCTACTTCCACGGTATAGATTTCATAGCGATAGGGAGTGTTGAAGTGCTCCTTCCAAGAACAACGACCTGGGCAAACATTGCAGGTACCATTGCTATTCATTGCATCACTTCAGCTTTTTCTGAATCATTAGTTATTCCACATGGAAAATGACAAGTAGTATTGCATATCCGGCAGTTAGTTATTTTCTGACCACGCTCAATAGGAACTTGGCGATGTCGTTGCTCTTTTACCTTATATGTGAAATCCTTACTTTCGTTTATCTGAGCTTCATGTCTCTGAAGGATGCATCTTTCCTGATTCAAAACATCTATTTTAGATAGCCCAAGCTGAATTTGTGGTTGGAGACCTCTGAGTGTGGTCTCTAAAGTGTCACGTTCTTTCAACACTTCTCTTATTAAAGTTAGACTTTGAGGTTTTAGTGAGACAAATTCAGCAAAGAAAGTAGAAAAGCTTTGTCTCGCCAATTCCCAGAACAATGAATCAAATAGGTCTGCGCGATCATCATTTGGTGAGTACAGAGCTGAATTGTTGAACTTGAACGCTTTGTGGTATGGCACGTTTGCCACTTTTACAGCTTCGTACACTGGTGGCTGTTTGTTATCAGCAAAAGTAGCAACCAGCATGATATTGCTGGCAATATTCTTGCCAAATATGGAGAGCGTGGCGTCGAATATATATCTTTGAGTTGGCGTAAGCCTAGCTGCAGAGGCTTGAACGACAAATGCAATGCAATGCAATTGGTCTACTACGTGGTTTCTGCAGTCAGTGAACAGTTCTTTGATTTGGTCAGCTATTTCTTTGTCGCGCTCAATGCCCTTGGTATCACCAAATCCAGGAGTGTCTATGACGGTTAAGGTATAAGGAAGGACTGAGTACTCAGTTTTGTGGAACGTGTAAGCTGTGATCCAGGTCGTTTGGCTTTTAGATTGAGACCGGCCGCCTTCATCAACAATCAATTTGTAGCGGAAAGGATCGTCCCACCTAACCCCGTACACATAATTCGTAAGTCCATTGATCAGAGTACTTTTACCCGAACCAGTGGCACCTACCACCAGCATGACTTTTCCAGGAGCAGGATGAATAGAGTTTTCTTTGCCAATCGCCCGCGTTGCAATTAGTCGATGGCTATTTTCACTTACGGTGATTGAGATAGGCTCGTAGATCGTTGGAGGTCCGTTTTCAATGCATTTGGATGGTAAAACCTTTTTACCAGGTCCAACTTTGTCATCCATCTCACCATTGTTCCAACGGCCATCCATCACTTATTGTTAAATTATTAATCCCATGACCGGTGTCACAGGAAATTCTGTCGCTAGGAAATATTGTCGCGGCGACAATATTTCCTAAGGAAATTGTGTCGCTCGTAGCGACCATATTTCCTAAGGAAATTCTGTCGCTCCCAGGAAATTCTGTCGCGCATGCTCAATGTTCTATCGATTCCTCGTGGTTCTCACTTCTAAGCATGGAGCAGAGTGAATATGACACGTTGCTAGCGTTTTGTTGCGATTGCAAATACCCACCCGAGTGTTCAAAGAACGAAAAGGATTGTATTCGGAGAAGAGCGAAGAACTTCATAGTGAAGGAAGGTTTGTTATTTTATCGAGACAAACACAACAAGGAATACCGGGTAAGCTTCGTACGTACGTATGCTTCGAACGATATACAGGTATATCTAAACGCGCTAGGTAGTCACGAAGAAAGAAAAAAATGAAAGTTCTGGACGGCTGTCATAGTGCAGAGCTAGGCGGAGGGCACTTTGGTCGAGTCAAAACACTGTTGAAGATATCTGAGCGATTCTACTGGATTGGAATGGTTAATGACGTAAAAGAGTATTGCAAAACATGTGAAAAGTGTCAGAAAGCTAATCGGTAAGCCAGTATTCATGCCTTTGCAAATTATAAACACATGGTCACATTTTTATAATGAATGTACTAATACTTTTTTGCAAATTTGACAAGTTTTCTGCGGAGCTGCATCCTATTCCAGTCAAGGATGAAGTGTAGCACACCATTGATGTTGATCTGATTAGGCCTTTACCTGAGACACAGAAGGGAAACAAATACATCATGACAGTCTCCTGTCTGTTTTCCAAGTGGCCAGAGGCAACTGCTCTCCCTGATAAAACAGCAACAGGAGGGGCAGAGTTTCTTTTTTTTGTGCTTCACAAGACATGGCTGTTGTAAGGTTAAAAATTCTGATCAAGGTCGAGAGTTTGTAAATCAAGTAAATGACAAGTACAATTATGTTGTGGTGATGTAATTGTATTTTATTTCAGGTGAACGATGAGCTTTGTCGTCTTTGTGGCATCCAGTGTAATATGACAAGTGCATACCATCCACAAAGCAATGGGCTTGATGAAAGGTTCAATCAAACACTGCAACGACAGTTATTGAAGTTTGTCGAATCCGAGCAAAACAGCTGGGATCAATTTTTGGATGCACTCTTTTCGTATCGAGTATCTTGACAGGATTCTACCAAGCATTCACCCTTGTATCTTGTGTATGGTCGCCAATCTCGTTTACCAATTGAGTTTACTATGAAGTGTCCTGGTGCCAGTGAGTGGTGTGACAAGCCTGAAGATTTACAACAAACAATAATTGAGTGTAACACCAAGGTAATTAATTCTAATGTATAATAGATAGTAATTTAATTTGTTACTCATATTTAGACAATGGTAGATGTGCGGAAGAAAGCTTTGGAAAACATTATGAAAGCACAAGGGAGGCAAAAGGTCTATTACAACCAAGTACACTGCAAAGACAGGGAGAAGTATAAAGTTGGAACTCTTGTGTTAATAAAGAATAGCAAGAAGCTTTCCAAAAAAGGGTCCAAGATGGAGCCTAATTGGACAGGCCCCTATCTTATTCATGAAGTCTTGTCTAAAGGTACATATCGTCTCTCCAAGCCCAATTCGCCATTCCAAGTACTAGCTCAAAAGTACAACATGACTCGTTTGAAGATATTTTACCAAAAAGGTACAGTGATATAAGACATACATGTATTGTGCAAGATTTACATATCATTATACTCTTAAATTTTAGACCAAACAAAAGACTCACACCCCACGTCAGAAGGTACAGCTCTAAAATATACAGATCTCTGTTACAACTGAATGTTCCTTTATATTAACACACCATATTTTTTCTACAACAGTACAGGTAGATGTAGGTGTAGAGGATGAAGAACAGCAAACCTCAAACGTACAAGGTGTGTTGACATAATGTAACATCTTACATCCAAGTACCATTCAGATTCATTGACTAATGTATCTCCTAAAATGCTACATTATTATTGTCCATGTAGCTAGTGAGGATGGACAACAGGAGGACTTAACACCCTTGTCAAATACACACGGTATGTTCTGTATGATATAGTAATACTTTTTATGCATGCATGAATATTGCCTCACCAATGCATGGAAAACTTTACATTTAATATTATCTTCATCCATACAGATAGTGAGAATAGACCACAGCAAGTTGTAATGCCACAATCAAACATACAAGGCATGTTATGTGTACACATGAATATGTCTTGTGACTATCGATGACATTGCCATCATTGCAAAGTATGCATTATACATAGATATATACTTTTACTGTACATTGTTTATATCTATGAATTGTTGTGCTTTTGTAGAATCATCACCTCTCCACACTTTGAAATCTGTTGACAAGGAAGACTCAACTATACAACTAGGTATTCCTGTCTAGTTGTAATTTAATCAACAGAATTACGTTTTCTGCTCTAAGGGAACATCTCTATGGATGATACTTGCAAATATAAGAAGAGATGTGCCACCAAAAGTTGCCCATGTAGGAGAAAAAATCAGCCTTGTAGCAGCTGGTGCCATGCTGAAAGAAGCTGCTGCAATACTTTTGCAATGGAGAACTGCCCACCTCTCCATGTCATCACTGTATTAGATGAGCAGCCTTCTGTGTCTAATAAAAAGTTACCTCTTGTGTTTGATACAGCTGTGTTGGAAGATCCTAATGGATGGCTTGACGATGAACACATAACTGCAGCTCAGCATCTGCTACAAGAACAGCACCCAGATGTGGCAGGCCTGCAAAGTACATCACTGCAGTACACCAGAACATTTGAGGTTCTCAGAGACCACCCATTCATCCAGTGTCTCCATGAGAATGGCAACCACTGGATAACTGTGCCAACAGTTGGATGTTCAAGTGGTGTTGTCCAAGTGTTTGACAGCTCACACCATCTGAAACTTTCACACTCACTTAAGTGCATTATTGCAGATATGCTGCAGGCAAGCAAGGATTCCATTGTACTGGAATACATCAAGATGCAGGAGCAATCCGGGGCAAGTGATTGTGGCCTTTTTGCTATTGCGACTGCCACTGCAATATGCAATGGGCAAGATCTTTGTATGCTGGAATTTGACCAGTATTTAATGCGGAAACACTTGCTACAGTGCTTCCAAAATGGTGCCATGTTGCCTTTCCCTTCACAAAGCATTGCAGCAAGAAAGCCTAAAGTGTTGAAGGAGGAAATGGTTGAAATATACTGTCATTGTAGGCTCCCGTATACAGGAAGAAAGATGGTGCAATGCGATGGATGCCAGAAGTGGTTCCATTGCGATTGCTTGCGTGTATCTCCCAGGAGATCCACTAATTGGTACTGTTCCCCTATATGTTCTAAAACAGTCTGAATGCATCAGGAGCATGTGTGAATTCTCAATCATGTCACAATTTGATACAAAATATGCACGCTTTATGTGCGCGACAGAATTTCCTGGGAGCGACAGAATTTCCTTAGGAAATATGGTCGCTACGTTTAATTAAAGCGACACAATTTCCTTAGGAAATATTGTCGCCGCGACAATATTTCCTAGCGACAGAAATTCCTGTGACACCGGATATTACCCTCGCGCGCATCAAAACAATTGCGCAATTTTAGGCCGACCAGAGATAATTATCTCTGGGCCGGCATGGGGGGGGAGGGGTGTCAAATAGTCCTTACTTATGTATCGGAAGTTTCGCTAGAAACTTCCATATAGGATTTGACACCGACTATGAAATCATTAAAAACACACGACCCATTTATAACGAGACTCCTGACGATCGGATCGTATAGCTAGCTGTTGTAATCGAACGAGAAGACGAAAGTGAGTAATTCTGTCGTTTGCAAACCGCGCGGTTGTAGAGAACATAAGGGTATCGCTCGTCCTCGTACCCAGTCCCGGAATCCCCATGCCAAAGATAATTGGGACAGTTTGAAAATTGCCCCACGGATAAATTGGGACAGTTCACGCGAAAATGTTCGTTTCGCATATATATTATAACAATGCGTCTCGTTTGAATCACTATATCTTCCTAACGGTAAACGCTATCAAGTTCCTATTCTCAACACTTCATACCACACCATTTCTCTATGGTATCATACATTCTGGAGTCTTGCACTTGCTCCGTGCCACTATTGCAACGCTCGATACCCCACCGGGTTCAAACCCGTCATAACTTTCTGTAGGAAATTCGGTCTGTAGGTAGAGGGGTCCTATAGCTATCGATTTGTTCTGTTCGTTAATTTTTGTGCAATCCGTTACAGAGATACAGCCGTGCAAAGTTGGTTCAAGTTTCCCGCTCGAATCGCGCCATTGTACCTACGCAAACCGCTTCCATTCACCGAAGCACGTGAATATTCATAAAACCGTAACGTAATATTTAGTTAAGTAGTCTGGGGACCTGAATTGTCTACCGCTTTTGAAATTTCGGTTTAAGATTTAGACGCTGACTTGCGCGTGTGATTTCGAACGGTGCGAAGACGACAAGATATAAGATCAATCCGACGAAGAAGTTTGAGAGCGGTAGCGATCGGTGGCAGATAGCTGTGGAGCAGGCAGACGAGTAGTGGATCCCATAGTATGTGGACAGCTGTGGAGTACGCGGCAGATAGCTGTGGAGCAGACAGTGGTGTAACCGAGTAACTGCATGCAGTACGCAACTACTGTGGAGTGGACCCGACGGCAGACAGCAGTGGAATGAGCACTACAGCAAACGAAACCTAAGGCAGGCAGCTACATGTATGTAATGGACCCTATGGCAGAAAATAGGACAGAGGAAAAAGTTCATATCTATGCGGCAAAGAGACCCCAGGAGCCGTTCCATCCTCATGTTCTCAGTCTCCGCTGAGAAGCTCACCGAACTGTCTATAGGAGACTGCTCTCGTTTATCTGATATTTTTTCATCTGGCAAATCCAGCTGTGAGGGAGAGGGATGGGAAGACAGAGACACCATGTTAGATACGTGTGTTTTATTAGAGTCTGGCACGGCTAGGGGATTTGGTCTATCTGCATAAGTTTGCGTGCATTTTTCATTTTGTTTAACGTTTGTTATTTCTGACCAAGAGGCAGTACGTTTATGTGTTTGGTTTGGAGCGAGTATATATTCAGACGGTGACATGAATGCTTCGGGTAGGTCTGTATAGTGTACCCAGTTAGCTTGACACGCCTTGTTTGTGGCCGTGTCTTTGCTGATTAGGACGCTAGGGTGTTCAGGGATTCTGGGACGGGACCATTATGCCCTTTTCAGTCCTATTACAACGTCATACTCGCTAAAGAGGTGTGACTGCCACGTGGCGTTATCTTTTTTCACAGATTCGGTGCCGATACTCATTTTTTGTCTGTAGTAGAAGTTTGAGGTATTCTTTTTAAACATGTACACAAATTTGGAGGAGCATTGCGGTTGTTTTTTCTTTGACTATGTGGTATAATTTGATAGATAGTCCACAGAATTCATACACATTATACAAACGAATAACCTACAACATTGTCTTCGTTTTCGACCGCTCTCAAAAATTTCTTGTCCATATCGTATTCTGCGTATTCTCCCGAGAAGCACGACCGGTTTCGGAACCTGTATGTGTTTCTTCTTCAGGTGACGGGAAAATTTGAGTTTTCGGTTAGTTCACGTGATCATCATGATGACGTCACTCCAAGGTCCGCTGGTCCCGAGACCCGTTTGAGGATGTTGTTTGGGTAGTCTGCTGGGACTCTGCAGTGTTGGTAGATGTCAAATGGTTGGCTGTCATGTGGTACGTTTCTTGGGGTCTGGTTTTTTAGTTTTGCTGAGACTAGCATGTTGCTCAGTGACCGGTTCTTTTTTAATGCAATGCGGGGGGGCATCGGGTAGAGCTCGTTTAGAAGTGGATTCTTTTTGACATCCATCCAGATCAAGTTTAGCTCCGTTCGAAATTGGGATACGTGGGTATTGTAGGTTAGTGCCATTGTCGGTGTACCTGGTGTTTGTATCGCGGTCTGTTTGCTTTGTGTATGATTGTGTGTCTGTCTTTGTATCGTACACGTCTGATCAACGGTTTGATGATTTTTCATCGTATCCCCTCGATAGGAGAGCGTTTTGGACTTTGTGGATCTGTTGAAGGAAGTTTACTTTGTCCGTGTTTGTCCTGAGAGCTCTGTATGATTCTCCCAGTGCTATACTCTTTCCCACGCCACCGGGGTGGAATGATGATGCATGGACATATGCTTGTGTGTTGGTAGGTTTTGTGTACGTTTTGATGTCCAGCGTATGTTTGGTTTGAAAGTTTGTGCCTTTGTGTATGGTCATGTCCAAGAAGTTTATTTCGGTCTCTGAGCATTCACTGGTAATTTGATCGTTGGGTGCAGTTTGTTGCACTGTTGAACAAAGTGTTCAAAGTCCGTTTGGGGACCCTGCCAAACCACAAAGATATCATCAATGTAGCGAACCCATAGTTTGATTTTGTCTGCACCAGGTTCTATGAGTTTCTTCTCAAGTTCTCCCATAAAGATTCCACTGTATGAGGGGGCCATTATGTTACCCATTGGGACCCCTCTAATCTGAATGTAGTGTTCTCCGTTAAATTCAAAGACATTGTTGTGAGTGATCATGTCTAAGAGTTCCTTCATGACTGCCATGTCTGGGATGTCTGTTGCACATTTCATGTTTTCTAAGGCTCTGATTGCAGCTCTATTCCCTTCGTCTATGGGGATGTTTGTATACATGTTTGTCACATCAATGGAACATAGTAGAATGTCTGTTGAGAAAGTCATATTTTCAATGGTTTTTATAAAGTGTGTGGAATCACTTATGTATGATGGGATGAGTTTAACGGCTTGTTTTAGCCAGTGGTCTAGGAACGCGGAGATGTTGGAAGTAACGCTATTGATACACGAGCATATGCATGAGGATTCTTGTGTAGTTTGATAAGGAAGTACATTAGGCTGGTTCTGTGGTTTATTGGTGGGAGGCAGAATTTATGATGTGACTTACTGAGCAGGTTCTTTTCCTTGAGTTTGTCCAGTTTGATTGTGATTGTTTTCTAGGTCGTGTCTGTGATATCTCCAGGTAGTCTGGTGTAGGTCTGCTTGTCGTCTAGGTGTTTATGACCTGCCTCTATATATTTCTCTCTGTCCAGCAGGACTATGGTACTTCCTTTGTCGGATGTGTTGATGATTACATCGTGTTGTTGAGACAGTTTCTTGATTATGCTCATGCCATCTCTTGGGAGGTTGGTCCGACCTGTGGTTGGATGGATCTGAGAAAGTGTGAGTCGGATTCTATTGATCAAGTTTTCTAGCTCTTGGGAGTCTGTGGGTTTAGGAATGTGTTTTGATTTTAGTCTGAATGGGTTATGTTTGGTCTGTGTATTTCTGTGGATGTACCTGAGTCTTAGTTTTCTAATAAAGTTTTCTATTTCTGTATTGATTTGTACGTCTCTGGGACGTGTGTGAGGGATAAAGGTTAGACCCTTGGACAGTATGTTTAGTTCTGTCTGTGTGGGTAGGTATGATGACAGGTTGACCACATTGTCATGCAATTTATGAGCACTCAAACACTCTTTATACAATTGATTGTGTTTAGATCTGAGTTTGGGGTTTCTTCTTGCCCGTTTACTGTCTGGCACGGTTTTTTCCACTCTCTTCTCTGGGGGGGTTCACGTTTGGGGGTGTAGTGTTTTCTTCCGCTCGGGGTGCTGTGGAGTGTTGTGAGGTAACATACGTTTTAGTATATTTGTGGTCAGAGTCATACCTTTGATAACCAGAGGTTTTTTGTTTTTTCAGTGGTCTATCCTCCTCTGTTGCGAGTTTGGCCAGGGAAGTTTGGTCCCTTTCTTGGCTTCGCCTTCAGCGCGTTTTAGGGAGTCCTCATAGGAGCGTTTTAGTGCCTTCCTCTGGGTGTCTGAGAGGGAGGTATCCGTAATGCATTCCAAGACAGAGGTCTGCTGTCTTTTTATTGCCTCAGTTTTTTGGGCAATGAGTCTGGCATAGTGTTGTTTGGCTACATTTATGTAGACCAGTGTATTAATCTTTGTCTGCTCTTTCCACTCTCTCTCTCAGTGTCTTCGTTGGCGCCTACGAGCATCATCCGCGGTTCAACCGTGAGGCCTTTGGGCAACCGATTGCTTTCAACCGCTTTTGACAGGTGGTCTACGTGATGGCTGGCATGAGCGATGTCTGTCATCATGTTTTTGATGTCTGCCATATTGGTCTGGAGTTTGAGTCTGGCAGTATCCATGACCGATGGGGTACCCCGTGGAGTGTCTGTTATTCCACGGGAACTCCCGGCTTGGGTGATTGGAATATCATTGCGGCAAAGAGACCCCAGGAGCCGTTCCATCCTCATGTTCTCAGTCTCCGCTGAGAAGCTCACCGAACTGTCCGTAGGAGACTGCTCTCGTTTATCTGATATTTTTTCATCTGGCAAATCCATGCCAGCTGTGAGGGAGAGGGATGGGAAGACAGAGACACCATGTTAGATACCTGTGTTTTATTAGAGTCTGGCACGGCTAGGGGATTTGGTCTATCTGCATAAGTTTGCGTGCATTTTTCATTTTGTTTAACGTTTAACATACATAAGTTGTACAGAGATGACTGGACTTAACGATACAGATGTATGGTGTACAGGTGACCCTTAACAACGCATACATAAGGTGTACAGAGATGACCCCTTAACGACACAGATGTATGGTGTACAGGTGACCCCTTAACGACATATACATAAGGTGTACAGAGATGACTGGACTTAACGACACAGATGTATGGTGTACAGGTGACCCCTTAACGACACATACATAAGGTGTACAGAGATGACTGGACTTAACGACACAGATGTATGGTGTACAGGTGACCCCTTAACGACACATACATAAGGTGTACAGAGATGACTGGACTTAACGACACAGATGTATGGTGTACAGGTGACCCCTTAACGACACATACATAAGGTGCACAGAGATGACTCTTAACGACATAGATTTATGGTGTACAGGTGACCCCTTAACGACACATACATAAGGTGCACAGAGATTACTCTTAACAACATAGATGTATGGTGTACAGGTGACCCCTTAACGACACATACATAAGTTGTACAGAGATGACCCTTTAATGACACAGATGTAAGATGTATACTGCAGATGTGACCTTAAACTACATAAAAAGCATGCATCTCACAATATGGTTCGTTTGTCATGAACCATGCTTGGTCTTGTTGTGAGTGTAGAGTGCGCCGTACTTCTTGCCACACACCGAACAGGAAAATGGCTTGTCAATTTCAGATTTTTTCCTACGCCTGCACTTGGATGGACCCTGGCTTCCTTCGTCAACACTGGAATTGCCCGCCTTAGTGGCATCACCATGTTCATCACATGGAACAGCAGGCTGCTTGTGAGTGTTCTTTTTGTGCAGGGACAGAGCTGGACCACTGGCATACCTCTTGCCACATACAATGCACTGGTAGGCAAGGATCAGTTCAGACCTGGGTCTGCGTTTCCTCCTGCCAGAAACACAACCATCCTCTCCGTCTTGCACTTCACTGTATGTGTCCTCTGCAGACTCATGACCCTCACTCAACAGTAGGTGAGTGAGGAATGGCAGTTGAAGATCCAGGTTGGTCGCTTTCTGGTAGGGATGAAGCATTACCAGAGTCGGGCCCTGTGCCTGGTGGAGGCTTTGGACACACCTTGTCCCTTTTTGGGGGGTCATGAACGTATTCCCTCACCCTTTCATACAGGTACAGTGACCACGTCAGGGACAATCCGCTGGGTGTAATAACAGGTGGCATCACTTGGCTCTGATAAGCATCCTGTATGTCCTTTATGGCCACTCCAGCCCTCAGCATGGTCACCTGGGTGGGGTTTGTGTCCGATGGCAAGGTCTTCATTTGAATCATGACACCAGGGTGTTTGCGGTCAAACCGGAATGTGTAGCAGCGGCCTAGGCCAGCCAGAGGAGTAAACCACTGGCCCAGAAAGGCATTCCAGTCATAGTAGTGCCAGTCCTGGTACAGCTGTGGCACACATGTGACGCCCTGGCCACACTGCCGGGCACAGTCTGCTAGGTCGTCCATATCATCTACATGGTCCTGTCTTTGGTAGTACTTCTTGAACAGGCCAAAGTAGGAATCGGGTCTGAACTTTGTGTGCCCAGGTAGCATGAAGTTCAGCTGGATGGTTTCATGTTGTCCAGTGATGACCCTCCAGGCCAGGTACCACATCATGGTGGTGGTCTTGTTCTGGCCCACACAGTTGTCGGCCTGAAGTGTTACATGCCTCTCTTCCAGTCCATGTAGGTGGAAGAAGGCATGCACCAGCTGACCACCACCACAGCACCCTTGCCGGCCTGCTCTGCCTCGTCAATTAGGAAGAACACCTGGCGGGACAGCGGCTCACAACACACACCAAACACCTGGACCTTGCAAGGTGTCCTGAAATAAAAAGTGCCCCTTTGCTGTGAGCTGTAGGGCAGTGACACATGCTGGCAGTAGTCAAAGGAGTACTGCATCTGCCCGTCCAGGTGGGCGTGTGAGGTGAAGGGAGACATCAGGGCCTTGGATTCCAAGTGACCCAGGATCTGGCCTCGCTCCTTCTGTCTCTTCCTTCCCCATTCCTTCTCAGCCTCCTCAATGTTTGCATTGTAGGCATCACGAAATGCCTTTGCCTTAATGTGTATTTGTCATTTATTGTTTTACGCTGCTCGTCAGAAAGGCTGTGCCTCAACGTGACCAACATCTGATCACACTTGTCACACAGATCGCTGCATGCAGGTTGGATCTTGATGTTGGAGCAGTGCTTGTGCTAGAGTGTAATAAATGACACGTACTTCACCACACGTGCACAGTTGGTAGGATGGAGTCCACTAAATAGCACGGGGTAGGGTGGAGTGCATTAATAAGAGGGTCCACTCTATGGCTGACGCTGTTCCCTGTAAGGGGTAGGGTAGAGTCCACTCAATAGTACAGGGTAGTCCATTCAAAAGAGGGTGATCACTGTAAGGAAAAGCGGTAGGGCATAGCACAGGGGGTAGGGTGGTCAGGAGTCCACTCAATAGCAGTCCATTCAAAAGAGGGTCCACTCCATGGCTGACACGGCAATCACTGGAAGGAATAGCTGTATGGTCCACTCCACAGCTGCTTGCAAAGTTACATACATGTCTGTCTGCTTCTCAGCTGTCAGTGTCCACTGCTGTGAGGTTCTACCATATGGTCCACTCTACAGTTGTCTGCCTACTGTATGATCCACTCCGATGTCTGCCGTAGGGTCCACTCAGTAGGGTCCACTCGATACAGTATACATGTCTGCAGTAGAGTCCATTCCATACAGTACAATGTTGATGTCTGTCGTAGGGTCCACACAACCTATTTGTATTGTCTACTATATGGTCCACTCCACACTTGTTGGTACAGTAGTTGTTCCACTGTGTTCTGGACACACGTATCTGTCTGCCATCTCTACAGCTGTTTACTGCACTCTGGATTCCACTGTGGAATCCATTCCACAGCTGTGCCTGGCCTTGGTGATAGTAGTAGATATGAACTTTTCCTCTATCTTATTTTCTGCCATGGGGTCCATTACATACATGTAGCTGCCTGCCTTAGGTTTCCTTTGCTGTAGTGCTCATTCCACTGCTGTCTGCCGTCGGGTCCACTCCACAGTAGTTGCGTACTGCATGCAGTTACTCGGTTACTCCACTGTCTGCTCCACAGCTATCTGCCGTACTCCACAGCTGTCCACATACTATGGGATCCACTACTCGTCTGCCTGCTCCACAGCTATCTGCCACCGATCGCTACCGCTCTCAAACTTCTTCGTCGGATTGATCTTATATCTTGTCGTCTTCGCACCGTTCGAAATCACACGCGCAAGTCAGCGTCTAAATCTTAAACCGAAATTTCAAAAGCGGTAGACAATTCAGGTCCCCAGACTACTTAACTAAATATTACGTTACGGTTTTATGAATATTCACGTGCTTCGGTGAATGGAAGCGGTTTGCGTAGGTACAATGGCGCGATTCGAGCGGGAAACTTGAACCAACTTTGCACGGCTGTATCTCTGTAACGGATTGCACAAAAATTAACGAACAGAACAAATCGATAGCTATAGGACCCCTCTACCTACAGACCGAATTTCCTACAGAAAGTTATGACGGGTTTGAACCCGGTGGGGTATCGAGCGTTGCAATAGTGGCACGGTTCAAGTGCAAGACTCCAGAATGTATGATACCATAGAGAAATGGTGTGGTATAAAGTGTTGAGAATAGGAACTTGATAGCGTTTACCGTTAGGAAGATATAGTGATTCAAACGAGACGCATTGTTATAATATATATGCGAAACGAACATTTTCGCGTGAACTGTCCCAATTTATCCGTGGGGCAATTTTCAAACTGTCCCAATTATCTTTGGCATGGGGATTCCGGGACTGGGTACGAGGACGAGCGATACCCTTTTGTTCTCTACAACCGCGCGGTTTGCAAACGACAGAATTACTCACTTTCGTCTTCTCGTTCGATTACAACAGCTAGCTATACGATCCGATCGTCAGGAGTCTCGTTATAAATGGTCGTGTGTTTTTAATGATTTCATAGTCGGTGTCAAATCCTATATGGAAGTTTCTAGCGAAACTTCCGATACATAAGTAAGGACTATTTGACACCCCTCCCCCCCCCATGCCGGCCCAGAGATAATTATCTCTGGTCGGCCTAAAATTGCGCAATTGTTTTGATGCGCGCGAGGGTAATATCCGGTCATGGGATTAATAATTTAACAATAAGTGATGGATGGCCGTTGGAACAATGGTGAGATGGATGACAAAGTTGGACCTGGTAAAAAGGTTTTACCATCCAAATGCATTGAAAACGGACCTCCAACGATCTACGAGCCTATCTCAATCACCGTAAGTGAAAATAGCCATCGACTAATTGCAACGCGGGCGATTGGCAAAGAAAACTCTATTCATCCTGCTCCTGGAAAAGTCATGCTGGTGGTAGGTGCCACTGGTTCGGGTAAAAGTACTCTGATCAATGGACTTACGAATTATGTGTACGGGGTTAGGTGGGACGATCCTTTCCGCTACAAATTGATTGTTGATGAAGGCGGCCGGTCTCAATCTAAAAGCCAAACGACCTGGATCACAGCTTACACGTTCCACAAAACTGAGTACTCAGTCCTTCCTTATACCTTAACCGTCATAGACACTCCTGGATTTGGTGATACCAAGGGCATTGAGCGCGACAAAGAAATAGCTGACCAAATCAAAGAACTGTTCACTGACTGCAGAAACCACGTAGTAGACCAATTGCATTGCATTGCATTTGTCGTTCAAGCCTCTGCAGCTAGGCTTACGCCAACTCAAAGATATATTCGACGCCACGCTCTCCATATTTGGCAAGGATATTGCCAGCAATATCATGCTGGTTGCTACTTTTGCTGATAACAAACAGCCACCAGTGTACGAAGCTGTAAAAGTGGCAAACGTGCCATACCACAAAGCGTTCAAGTTCAACAATTCAGCTCTGTACTCACCAAATGATGATCGCGCAGACCTATATGATTCATTGTTCTGGGAATTGGCGAGACAAAGCTTTTCTACTTTCTTTGCTGAATTTGTCTCACTAAAACCTCAAAGTCTAACTTTAATAAGAGAAGTGTTGAAAGAACGTGACACTTTAGAGACCACACTCAGAGGTCTCCAACCACAAATTCAGCTTGGGCTATCTAAAACAGATGTTTTGAATCAGGAAAGATGCATCCTTCAGAGACATGAAGCTCAGATAAACGAAAGTAAGGATTTCACATATAAGGTAAAAGAGCAACGACATCGCCAAGTTCCTATTGAGCGTGGTCAGAAAATAACTAACTGCCGGATATGCAATACTACTTGTCATTTTCCATGTGGAATAGCTAATGATTCAGAAAAAGCTGATAGTGATGCAATGAATAGCAATGGTACCTGCAATGTTTGCCCAGGTCGTTGTTCTTGGAAGGAGCACTTCAACACTCCCTATCGCTATGAAATCTATACCGTGGAAGTAGAAAGGACATCTGAGGACCTAAAAGCACGCTATGAGACAGCAGTTGGTGGCAAAACACAATTGGAAAAATTGATTGCTGGTATGGAGAAAGAGATGCAAACGCTAGTTGAAATTGTGCACGGCATGATGGATGATGCACGTATGAGCATACGACGTCTCAAAGAGATCGCGTTGAAACCAAATCCAATGTCTGAAGTTGAGTACCTTGATTTGTTGATTGAGTCAGAGAGTATTGATTGTGCATCTGGGTTTCAAAAGCGAATACAAGTTCTGAAGAAGTTCAAAAAACAAGCAGAACTGCTTTCTAAATTGGCTAACACCCCAAAAGAAAAGAAAGGATGGCGTGAAACAATTCATTCTCTAGCAGAAAATCTTTTTACTACAGTGTTGGAGGATGCAATAGCTGAAGGAATAGCTACTCTAACCCCCATTGGTGCCCACCCTTCATACATATAAAAAAACAATAACACATTTAGCAAGTTTAAGCACATTTTGTAAAATAGAGGTGTCGAGGAAGTTGTTTTATCATGAATAATTAAAGGCCCTATCAATGTAAATGTGTATGAAATAAAACGTTGTGTATCAATAGCCATGCACACACGGTATAACGTAAGGACGCCATTTTGCCTCATAAAAATTCACTACTGTACTTCTGTAACTGTCTCACCACGGCTGCCCACGCTATAGCCACTTACAGTGTTGTACCTAGCCATGACTCAGCATAAGGGTTTCCTTATTTGGGCACGTTCGCGCGCTTCAGTTTTCACTTTCTGTAAACTTGCACAACTATTGTTGTGACCCATTTAAGAAATATCGGCAGCGTGTTCACCTGCACCTTCGAGTTGCCTCAGCAAAACTTATAAGAGAACATCAATCGTTGTCCATGCGAAGTGGAGACAGATTTGCTGTGCGTGACTGTCTATTTAAACAGCAACAAGTAACTAAAAACATTCTCTATGAGAAAGTTGGTGGTATATAGGATTTGAAGGTAAAAAGCTAGGAAACAAGGATCTAAACAATAAAGGAGAATGTAATAATTGTACACGAATAACATAATATATTTGCCTGGCAAGTGGTCTATATAAAGTGATACGCGAGTGTGTCTCTATTGTAATTTGCTGCCTATACGTTATTATTAGTGTATTTTCTGTGAGACGTACCAATTAAGGCAGATGTTTATTTATTATTTGAAACAGTTTACGACGTGATCAAAAATAATATTATAAAATCCTTTGCGTTTACATCGTTATATCTTCAAAAAGTAAACGGCCTATTTTTTACACTTCATACTACATGTACACCATTGCTCTACGGTATAATACTTTGGGGGGTCTTGGACTTGCTCCGTGCCAGCATTGCAACGTCCGATACCCCACAGGGTACCCAGCAAAAAAATCCGTACAAGATCTATGCACGATCGTTTCGTCAAATTTACATCGTATATTATAATCAAATTACGATGGTAGCAAAGAAGCAACGGTGCACCGTCAAAGTGATCATATACGATCGTTCAATATCATACTTATGCATGCTTATGAATATGTACATCGTTCTTGATCGATCAGGAGCATGCAAGTATAATGTTTTTCCGATAAGCACTCATTCGTGTCCATTCTAATAATTTACTTCACCCCTCACTCACCACATCTCACATACCCTCCCACACTTCACCCCACACTCACCACATCTCACATACCCTCCTACACTTCACCCCTCACTCACCACATCTCACATACCCTCCCACACCACCCCTCACTCACCACATCTCACATACCCTCCCACATTTCACCCCTCACTCACTGCATCTCACATACCCTCCCACACCACCCCTCACTCACCACATCTCACATACCCTCACACACTTCACCCCTCACTCACCACATCTCACATACCCTCCCACACCACCCCTCACTCACCACATCTCACATCCCTCCCACACCACCCCTCACTCACCACATCTCACATGCCCTCCCACACTTCACCCCTCACTCACCACATCTCTATCACACCCATCCATAAGGAGACATGGCGTACGGTGTGAACGTTCTAGGGGACTGCAGTGGCCTGACGCTCCAAGAACTTGAGAACATTGGTGTTGGACTGAATGTTGGCATCCTGTGGGAGGAGGCTCTTCACAGTGCCCTCATGCCCATCACGCCACAGACTAGCATGGCGTCACTGGCTGATGGTGAGGTTCCACACATCTGTGTCATTGTTTGTGGGTCCCCTACACCATTGTCCTCTATGCCATTGTTTGTGGGTACCCTACACTATTGTCCTCCATTTTTTGTGGGTCCCCTACCTCATTGTTTTCAACGCCATTGTTTGTGGGTCCCCTACACCATTGTCCTCTACGCCATTTTGTTTGTGGGTCCTCTGCACTGATTATTGAAGCTCACTTGCAGGGGAGGATGATTAGTGATAGCCTGAAGGTTGAGACGGTGTTGAGCATTTATATAGAACCACCATGGTAATATATCATGACACCATTGCATGACACCATTGCATGACACCATTGCATGACACCATTGCATGACACCATTGCACGACACCATTGAGTGACACCATTGCATGATACCACTACATATCATGAGACCATTGTGTGACACCATTACATGTCATGACACCATTGCATATCACGATATCATTACATATCATGACACCATAACATATCGTGACACCACTGCATGACACCATAACGTATCATGACACCACTGCACAACATACCACCATTGCTCAGTTGGCGTGTCAACCCGAAGCTCCTCGTTCCGATCCAAGCGCAACTCCATGCAGGGTTCACTGAAGGGGTCGTTCCGTGGGATCAGGGGAAATTCCTTCAAGAGCTCCACCAAGAATCATGGCGGGTCAAGAAGAGGGTCCTTCAGGGTACCAGCCCCGCCCCCTAGGGGAGCCCCTCCCATTGCAGCCAAATCTGTCATCGAGTCAAAGATGGTGAGCTGTTTAGCACTTAGAGATTGTGAAAGTGAAAGACAAGCATTATTTACCTGCAAGGGAATCGTAGAGGTGTGATTGTGACATGTTGATTATTAAAATGTTACTTTGTGTTAAATAACTGCCCTCTAAATGCTCTTGTGGACTGAAGTACTCCACCCACATTATCTAGTACTGACTAGCATTTTGCATCATGGGGGCAGGTCTTGCCACAGCCGGGCTGTGCTTCGTACCACTGGGCCTACGGGGACCAGTGGGTGAGGCCGGTCACCACTACAGGGACCAGTGGGTGAGGCCGGTCACTACTGGGCCGGCCTGTGTCCCAAACCAAGACGCTGGTCATGGTTTGGTGTAGAAGCCCGAAGAGCATCTTTACCCCCACAAACCCCTTACCCAATCAAATCACCCAAATGGTTTGTTAATATGGTTCCAGGTTTCACACATACATCGAGCTGGGTGGGTGTGGCACTAGCAAGCTGGGAGGGTGTGGCACTCCAGTCATGATCTTGACTTCGGTTCATTGCTCAACCACCCTCCACTTCCTCTCCTTCAGGACCACCTCCTAACCTCCTCACCACCCTCCACTTCCTCTCCTTCCCAACACCACCTCCTCAGCCAACCCTCCACTTGCCTCTCCTTCCCACAGCCACCTCCTCACCACCCTCCACTGTCCTCTCCTTCCCACACCACCTCCTCACCACCCTCCACTTCCTCCTCCTTCCCACACCACCTCCTCACCACCCTCCACAGCCTCTCCTTCCCACACCATCCTCTACCACCAACACTCCACTTCCTCTCCTTCCACACCACCAGCTCCTTCACCACCCTCCACTCCGCTCCTTCCCACACCCACCTCCTCACCCTTCCAGCTCCTCTCCTCACAACCACCACCGCCTCACCAACCCTCCCACCTTCCTCTCCTTCCCACACCACCTCCTTCACAACCCTCCCACTTCCTCCCCCCTCGCCTCTCCCACACCACCATCACTCACCACCCTCCACTTCCTCTCCTTCCACACCACCTCCTCACCACCCTCCACTCTTCCTCTCCTTCCCACACCATCTCCACACCACCTCCTCACCACCTCTCTGCTATGTATTCCAATTTGTATATGTACGCGTGTGTGCTATTCAGCAATGGTAGGGTGACACTCTTCGGGCTTCACATGACCAGCGTCTTGGTTTGCTATTGGGCAGTAATGCTCAACATATGGTTGGTTGGTTGGGATCATTTATTGATTACATCTGTAGGAACATATGTTTACATCCTGACCTTAGCAAACGGATGCACATACCGTCACTAGTACACTTAGTAATGCTATGACACTGAGCTTTAACGTATTTTACTAACATCTATATAAATTCTACTTTAAAATTACGCCATTTTAACCCCCAGGACATCAGCCTGTGCTATCAGATATTTCCTGAGGATGTTCTTGGTTCGGGACAGTTCGGTACTGTGTATACAGGTGAGCTTGTCAACAATGGGTGCCCTGTTCCCCCTCTTCCTCTTCCATCTCCAACACTCCTCATCCACAATTCCATCTCTTCTTGCTCCACCATTCTTTCCTCAATCACCTTTTCTGGTGCTCCCCCCTCCCCCACCTCTCTCCCTATCCCCTCTCCCACCCCTTTCCCGTCCCCTCTCCTACCCCTTCCCCGTCCCCTCTCCCACCCCTTTCCCCTTCCCCGTCCCTCTCCCACCCCTTCCCTTCCCCTCTCCCACCCCTTCCCCGTCCCCTCTCCACCCCTTCTCCGTCCCCCATCTCCCACCCCTCCTCCACCCTTCCCCTCTGCCTCCTCTCCCACCCCTTCCCCGTCCCCTCTCCCACCCCTTCCCCGTCCCTCTCCCACCCTTCCCCGTCCCCCTCTCCCCCTCCCACCCCCTTCCCCTTCCCCGTCCCCTCTCCCACCCCTTCCCCTTCCCCGTCCCCTCTCCCCCCCTTCCCCGTCCCCTCTCCCACCCCTTCCCGTCCCCTCTCCCACCCCTTCCATGTTGATCTGCCTCTGTTATGACTCTCCCTTGTTCCATTCCACTCCTCTCCCCTCTCTCCTTCCCCTCCTCCCTCTCCTTCCCTCCTCTCTCTCATTCCCCTCCTCCCTCTCCTTCCCCTCCTCTCTCTCCTTCCTCTCCTCTCTCTCTCCTTCCATCCTCCCCCTCTCACTCCCTCTCTCCCCCCTCTCCTCTCTCTCCTTCCTCTCCTTCCCCTCCTCCCTCTCCTCCTCAAACCAGGAAAGAATCGCCAGACAGGAAAGGAGGTGGCAGTGAAGATCATAGACAAGCTCAGGTTCCCCTACAAGCAGGAGGCACAGCTGAGGCAGGAGGTGACCATCCTTCAGAACATCAGCCATCCTGGTATCGTCTACCTGGAGCAGATGTTTGAGACAACCAGAGAAGGTGAGTGCAAAACGTTCTGTGCCTAAGAGATCCTGTGCATGACAAGCTGCATAAAACTGTCAACTAAGACGAAAGGAGAAGGGCAACCCTCCCAGAGTTGCAGGATATTAATTGGAGTTGTCTCTGTACCCTCAGATCTATGTGGTGATGGAGAAGATGAATGGAGACATGTTGGAGATGATTCTGAATAGTCCCCAGAGCAGGATTAGTGAGAGGCTTGCCAAATACATGATATATCAGGTTAGCATGGATGGGTACGAGAGCTTCAATGATCATTTATACAGTGTAGGTGACATTATTTAACTAGTCAGGGGCCCCGTCTCAGGGTGGGAAGTTTGGGCCTTGATCTTAATATATTCTTCTATTGCTGTTTGGGTTGTGTAGTTAAATATTACCATTGAACTCATCTTGCCCTCCCTCACCCGTGCCCCCCCCCCCCTCCCCGCCTTCTCTCCACTACCTTCTCCAACACTCTCCCTATCTTCCATCTTCCCTTCTCTCACTACTCTCCTCCCTACCCCCAACTTCCTTCCCTCCCCTCTCCTCCACTCCCCTCTCCTCCCCTAACCCTCCTCTCCTCCCTACCCTCCACTCCTCCCTACCCTCCACTCCTCCCCTACCCTCCACTCCTCCCCTACCCTCCACTCCTCCCCTACCCTCCACTCCTCCCCTACCCTCCACTCTCCCCTACCCTCCACTCCTCCCTACCCTCCTCTCCTCCCTACCCTCCACTCCCTCCCCTACCCTCCACTCCTCCCTACCCTCCACTCCTCCCCTACCCTCCACTCCTCCCCTACCCTCTACCCCTCCCCTCCCTAGAAAAAATTCTTGCCACGGTTTGTCAAGACTTACCAAGTCTTACCAAGATTTATCAGGCACGACTTGCCAAGACTTAGCAAGAATCAACCAAGTTTTAGCAAGTCTTATCAAGACTTGACCAGAATTTGGAACAGAAATTTTAAGACTTAACAAGACTTAGCATGGTTTGCCAAGAATAAAGCAGGTGTGACTTGTCAAGTCTTATCAAGGCGTTCCAAGAATAAATAACATTATACTTGTCAATTCTTATTATAGCATGATAATAAAGTACAATTACACACATGTAGAAAGTTAACTGTCACATTCTGAGTCACGGCACTTCTGATTGGCTTTTGAAACAAATGTTGCCATGTTCCATTCGGTTTGGTTGTACCTCTTGTTCATGATATCTGAAAACCAAAAGATTGTTTTACACAATACATTTTATGTGTATTAATTAACTTACCAATTATTCTTGAAACTTTAGTTGGATCAAGCACACCTCTTTCACTCTTCGTACTTTTAAACAGCAGGGAAGAAGACAATTCTGCTCTAGTAAAAAGCATGTCCAACAATTGCAATCCAAACAAGTATGGAGTTTTAGCTGGCAGATGAAGAACGTTAACTCCATTTACCTATAAGAGTGCAAGTTTATACCTTTTTGTATGAAATACTATTTTCAACTAACCATGTACATGCTTGCATCTTCTTGTTTTATTGCAGAGCTGCATGGTATGCTATCTTCTGCTCTTCCTGAATTGGAAAATGCTGATTGTGCTGGACTCAAGGCATGCCCATCCAATAGCTCTTTGAATCTGCTCATCATCTCTATCTGGGACTGGCAAATCTCATTCTGTGTCTCACGAATCTGCTGCATGTCAGTCTAAGGCATCATTATGTAACTAGACTTTGCAAACAATTAGTAATGCACTGCACCTTCATCTCTCTCAACAAAGTTGCTATTTCTTCTTGATTCTGAGTATATATAAGAAAGTTTTGGTCAAATATTACTAACATTAATGCATGCAACACACAAGATTGCTACTTGTACCCACACATTCCAGCTCTTTACCTTAAGGAATAAAACAAAATAATATAACCATGCACAGTATGAAATGAACCTGCCTGATTTCACAGCTTTAGATAAAATATCCTTTCTGGATGTGTGAGGAGGATCAACAACCGAATCCTTCAAATTGTAAAGACTTATAATAATAGATAGCTATACAAAACAGCATGTAGCAGACCTTGGATTCCTCTCTGCTTGATGTTGATTGATGAAGCTTTTGTTCGCATATCATTAAGAGAATACTCAAAAACATTTGCTGCATACCAGTTTTGCTGATTCGGACTGAGTTTTCTTGAATTTCTATGTCATTTATTGAAATCCTGTTTAGCAGACATACAATATATTGTCACAGTTACCTTGTTTTTTGTGGAATTTGAGGATTCATCTGTTAAAGCGAGAGAGTGAGCATTTAAGTTATGCAAAATAATTGTAACCTTTTAAGGATACAAATTGCGCTGGGTACACTTTTCCATGTGACTCATAAAGAAATTCTGCCCCTTTTGAGAGATCCATAACAGATTCCGTATCCTCTCTGTACAGGTCTCTGATTTTGGCAACCACTATCTCACCAGTTTGAGAACATTTCAGCACAACTGATCCTATTGTACGGATGCTTAATTATAAGTGATTGATCTATATTTATTCTTGCATCAGTGTTTCTGATATTATAAATCCTAAAACTGTCAAAGTAATCCGCTTTTATAGTCTGATTGGCCTTATTGCTAACTTGCGCATATGAATGTATCGATCAGCCATGCACATATAACCGCGCGTTTCTTTCTCTGCAAGATCAGCCAATTTTATCGGCTTGCGGTTAACACGCTACGTAACACCTCACGACCTAGCTTGCATTTTGGCGCCAAAATGCAAACTTGATGTTTCAAGGTTCTTACCTAGCACTATACATGCGCTAAAAGGATTCATGCTCGTAGCAGTGACTCAAAACATTCAAGCATCCCGCGTAGCGATTACAATATTAATTGTATTTATTCCTCGCGGTCACACTAGCTAAAAACCACATACAGGTACCACATAATTAAGCCTAGGTGTCTTTCGTACGCGCCGCAGCTCAACTGATCTGCATTACCGTACGTGCTAGAATTGAGTAATTAGCGACATATGCTTCTGTGCTAATTGTGTAGACAATGTGCACCTGCGCTTAACTTACTGTTCTGGTCCAGTGTAGCTTCTTCCAGTTCTCCTTCGGATGCTTTCATCGTGGGCTTCCTTTTTCTTTTCCCATTCACTTCTTGATCAGTAGACATTGTACTGTACAGCTTAATATTGAACACGTGCAGATGATATGGGATATGTTTTAATAAAAAATTATAATCTCTACTATTTGGCACGTGCGGCTGAAAAATGGAGAGACCAGAACAATTGCGTAGAGGCTATCGACAGTACTTAAGAGACCCTTTAGTTCCAGTGCCTAGAACTACAATGTGGAATCATCAGAAAACAAAAAGGTATTGGATGGCTCATTGACCTTGTGCTATAATTAATTTAATAAATTCGATTCATTAATTGTTACACGGTCGTACATATCCCACAAGTGCATGTATGAAGCAATTATTTCATCTACCCCCGGTGCAGACCTAAAGTACACCACTCAGTTGACAATGAAGATTTAACATCAGCTAGTCATCATGATAGTGGCGAATGCAGCACCAGTGATCAAAGACCAGCAGATCTGCCTGTAGCAATAGGTAAGTGTCTATAAATCAGTGTAGTTTTGGTTGTGATAACTGCATGTTACTACATTAGATGCTGGAATAATGGACAGCAATGAAGAGAATCAAGAGGCAATTGATTTTGATGGTTCGATGCATGTGTTCGAAGCTGAAAGAGGTGATGACATGTACACAAGTGGTGCAAGTGATGATGCAAGTGAATTGTCGAGGCCTGTGTCAGAAAATGACAGTGATTCTGAGGAAGAATATTCACACTCTTCATCAAGCGAACAAGAGGAAGAACCAATGAGCTGTACATTGAACATGGAAAGTATTCCAGAGTCTTCATTTGAGCCACTCTATAATGGTTCAACAGTGACAGTTTGTGGTGCTTATTTTTGCATCATGAAGTATGCAAAAATAGCTAAGCTGCCATACAAAGCTATCGAAGAATTGTTATATCTGCTGCAAGTGATTTGCCCTTCATCAAACAAATTGCCCAAGAGTTTACACCAACTAAAGAAATTTTTTCACAAATTCACCGCACCTTACACATGCTCTAAAGTTTGCAGTGAGTGTTCATCGCCTTGCCATGGAACAGCAAACTGTGAAAATTGCAGTTCAGAATATGGCAATATGATTCATATTTCCATTGCAAAATCATTGCAAACCATAGTATCACGTGAGTCAATTAGAAGATGCATATGTATGGGGGGGAAAAAATGTGCATTTTTTTTTAAGTAAGAAAAGCTTTTAAATATCTCTTAAAAAATCCCAACCATACAGGTAATTGGACTGAATTGGAGGCACACAAACCTCACACTGAACATGACACAATTGATGATATTTGGAGTGGGGATACTCTCCGCAAAGATGCTGATCTTCAGACAAACAGCTTTCTGGCTTAAGGCATCTCTACCGATGGTGTTGCACTGTTTAAGTCTAGCAAGACTTCTCTTTGGCCAGTGTACTTATTAATCCAGAACCTACCTCCCCAAGTACGTTTTAAAGGTGAGAACATTATACTATGTGGCATTTGGCAGGGATCAAGAAAACCAGACATGAATGTATTGTTGAAACCTGTTGTGAAATCTATCCAGCAACTGAAGGAGCATGGAGTTATCATACAAACACCAATTGGCCCAAAACTTTACCATGCTAAATTACTGTTAGGTATTTTTGATGCACCAGCTAAAGCAAGTGTTTTGTGTGAAAAGCAGTTTAACGGAGAATTTGGCTGTCCCACTTGTCTTCATCCTGGAAAACGTATACAGAATGGTGCCAGAGTTTATTTACCAAAGAAGTATCCTATCCGAACACATAAAGACGTCATAGATGATGGAATGGAAGCATTGAGAACAGGTACTGCTATTAATGGGGTGTTAGGAATATCACCTTTAGCTGATTCATTAGATCTGGTTAAATCTGTTCCTGTAGACTACATGCATCCGTTATTAGAAGGAGTCACAAGAATGTTAATTAATTTGTGGTTCAATTCAAGCAATCACAAATGTCCTTTTTATTTGGGCAATAAGATCTCAGAAATAGATGCAGTACTTCTAAAGCAACGTCCTCCTCATGAAATAAGTCGATGCCCCAGAAGTATATTACATAGAAATTATTGGAAAGCATCGGAGTTAAAAAATTGGCTTCTCTATTATTCTCTTCCTCTTCTTCAAGGATATCTTCCACCTCTTTATTTGCACCACTTTGCTCTTTTTGTATGTGCTGTGCACATTCTTCTGCAAGAGAAGATAACGTCTGATCAAATCAATGCAGCTGAATTAATGTTAAATGAGTTTTATGACATGGTACCAGATCTTTATGGCGATAAAACCTGTACTTATAATATGCATCAACTTAACCATGTTGCAAATTATGTTAGATTGCTGGGACCATTGTGGACTCATTCTGCATTTTGCACTGAGAGTAAAAACGGTCTATTGAAGCATATGTACCATGGAAAAGGCAATGTATTAGAGCAATTAGTTTTCAACATTGACATCACACAGACACTGCAATTTTTACATTCATCTTTGGCACAGCATGAAAATATGACAGTGATGCATTATTTGAACTTGCACTTTCTACCATTTCACTCACATGCTTACATATGTGTTGGAGAGCATGCATATCTCTGTGGACCTGGGTATTCAAGTCCTACAACAGAAGAAGAAAGAAATCTCTTGAATTGTGGTGATACTATAATAAAGTACTCAAAATATCGAAAGAATAACGTTCTCTACTGCTCAAAGATTATTTCAGAAAAGGGAAAGCGCAACAGCTCAGTATGTGTATACATCAGTGATGAAGATAAACTTATGTTTGGTTGCATTCAGTTTTTCATCAACACACCTTCACCCAAAGCAGTAGTACAACCTTTTGATAGTGTGCACCTCATGGTACAGCGATGCAGGCCCATGTTGCAGAGACAATCTAAAAGCATACAAGGAACTAGACCTTTTTACAGCACTTGACATATTTATCAAAGTCCAACATTCTGCCACTTCCAGACTTAATTGTATTTTTCTTGATAAAATAGTTTCAAAAGCAGCCTTAGTTGAAGGCCATGATAATAATTTGTATGCAATCAGACAGCCCAATAAATATGATCATAACTAATATGTGACTACTTTCTTGTTCATGTATTATACTGCTTTCGTTTCTTATAGTTTGCTTTATATTCTATGGTGTATGTCTGTTGTAAGTGTATGTGTATATAATCGATTAACAAGTATAAATCTGAGAGGACCAGTGACTCGTAATTTATTACGCTATGACGCGTCAAGGATACTAATGAGATTCATACATAGCCACAATTGTCTTAGTAAGTCTTGATAAGACTTGATAAGACTTGATAAGACTTGATAAGACTTAATAAGTCTTGTCAAGACCTTACAAAATCTTGACACGACTTGCTAAGACTTGGTAAGTCTTGGCAAACCGTTGCAAGATTTTTTTCTAGGGCTACCCTCCTCTCCTCCCACACACAGATCCTGATAGCTCTTCAGTACCTGCACAAGAAGGACATAGTCCACTGTGACCTGAAGCCAGAGAATGTCCTACTCACCTCGGAGAGTGGCATGCCCCAGGCCAAACTGTGTGACTTTGGCTTTGCCAGGGTCATCGGAGAGAAGAGCTTCAGGAAGTCAGTGGTGGGCACTCCAGCGTATCTAGGTGAGTGAGAGCAGCCAAGTCTCTGCATTGGTTCTGGGCAGCCATGACTCTGTGCATTGGTTCTGGGCAGCCATGAGTCTGTGCATTGGTCCTGGGCAGCCGTGTCTCTGTGCATTGGTCCTGGGCAGCCATGTCTCTGTGCATTGGTTCTGGGCAGTCATGTCTCTGTGCTTTGGTTCTGGGCAGTCATGTCTCTGTGCATTGGTTCTGGGCAGCCATGTCTCTGTGCACTGGTCCTAGGCAGCCATGACTCTGTGCATTGGTTCTGGGCAGCCATGTCTCTGTGCATTGATCAGGTTGCTTAAATTCACTTATTTATTGTGCTTGAATTTTATTTGTTCTGTCTTTTTCTGAAGGGGTAATGTGTGTATTTGCATATATTGTGGGAGAATATGTACATATACAAAGATGGTTATTGAGATACATGTAGCTTGTTGATGCATGGTGTTTGTGTGTGTGTGTGTGTGTGTGTGTGTGTGTGTGTGTGTGTGTGTGTGTGTGTGTGTGTGTGTGTGTGTGTGTGTGTGTGTGTGTGTGTGTGTGTGTGTGTGTGTGTGTCTGTGTGTGTGTGTGTGTCTGTGTGTGTGTGTGCATTATAGCCCCTGAGGTTTAGAAGAATGAGGGGTACAATAAATCCCTTGACCTTTGGTCTGTTGGAGTCATCATATATGTCAGGTATGTTGTAGCCACTGTAATATGGGTGCATTTGTTGATATCAGTATATAGCGCCATTAACTTATTACGACTGGCTTCGAGGACGTCCTCGTGATACATTTTAATGGCGCGTGACGCTTTCTTTGCACACTTGTATCTCCATAACGGATTAAGCAAAAATTAATGAACAGAACAAATCAATAGCGGTAGGACCCTTCTACGATGGGTACCGATTGTGAACCGATTTGGACACACCTACCTGAAGATGTGGCCGTTTTGAACCCTACGGGGTATCGGACCTTGTAAACGTCGGTACCCCGCATGTGTAAGACACCAAAATGGATTTTCACATATAGTAATGGTGTGGTATGTTGTGTTAAAAATAGGAACCCGATAGCGTTACTATTTCGGAAGATATATCGATTTAAATTGTATGTTATAAAATAAAAATCCACAAGACCCAATTTCGTATAGAACGTTCCATATGCGAAACGACATTTTGTCCCATATTATCATATATGAGTCATCATGATGCTACCAGAGATAATATATTATCTCTGATGCTACATTTTGGCACAGAATGTTCTACAACCTGTAACAAAAATGACCATCATTATGTGACCTGAAGTTATCATTATGATACAGACTTTTATCATTTTGATACATAATTATCCGTATAAATTCCCCTCCGCCCCCATTGTAATAAAGGCTCCTGTGCGTGACAAGGAACTAGTAGTCTTTATTCGCGTTCTGCCAGTTTAAAATCCCTATTATATTTGATAGTGCATGCTCGTTGTACCAGGTCCCTAGGGCTTGGCCCGGAAATGCCAAACTCTATTTCTTTTTCTCAAGCTTCAATTTTATCAAGCTTTGATCGCGATACACGTCGTGTATTGAAAATTATATATCAACCTCGCGTATCGCGATCGAATAGCTTCACTTTGAAGTTCGGGCTTATCAGAGAAAAAGAATTAGACTTTGGTAATTTTGGGCAAGCTAAACAGGCAGAACGTGTATAAATTTATTTTCCGGCTTACACCACGGTAGACCCGGACGCTACATTAGACATTAAAAGCCCTGGAAATGACAAAGGACATCACAACTTGAAATATGATTTGATCCGTACTTTAGTCAGCAAGCCTTTCATATGAATTGAAATGATAAAAAAGAGAACACATGGGAGTATATAAATGAGATAGGGTTACTGAGCATATAGATAGATGATGGTTAAATGAACAGGTAGATATCTGGGCTGCTAGCATGATGAAATGAGCGAGTTCATGGTTAAAATTCAGAGTTGTATCCTTCTACATCAGATAACATTGCATCTTCAACTGAAGGCTGTTCGTCTTGAGTTGGAGGAAGGAATGATGGTGATACTAGTTCCTCCTCCTCCTTAAAGATGTCCTCCATTTCTTGTGGTGAAGGCTTTCCATTCAAATACATTGATGACAACCACTGTATGAATCCTTTGTACGTGTCATCCTTGCTTGAAGCTTCTGTCCTACAATACCTTCTCTATTGGATAATGAGAAAAATAATCAAAATACAACAGAATACTCTTACTTTACCAATATGGCCACATGATATCGATAATTTGGTATTAATCGATATTCTGTGTGTAGAACTGGCAGGAATTTTATTACAAAGTCCTCTATCTGCCTTCAAGGATGTAAAAGATTGGCATGGATGGCGCCCAAAGATCTAGAAGTATGGAAAGTGCACATAAAGATTCTAAAACGTTTGATGTGCATATATATCCTTCTCCTTTCTTCTGCACGCAGCTCACTTATCTTGTATGTGCAATAAGACATAGCTGCATCATATTTGTATTTCAACTGCACTTCTTGTTTGAGCACTGAGTTGACAGCTGCTTAAACTTGGGAGGGTAATAAATATACAAAAGGATAAAAATATTCACCTAGCTGGTTTTGCAGGATTTCGATGTATTGTATTTCCAAACAAGGTACCACAGGCTACTAACAGGTCCTCCTGGCAGGTAAAATAAATCTTCACTTGTGTGCTGTGTTTGTGAGTGTGTGTGTGTGCGCTAGTGAATGCTTGCGTGCGTGTGGGTGCCGACTGCGGGTGCTTGTTTACCTTGTAACTGCTAGCTGTGCTCGATAGAAAATGATCGTCTCGTTTGCTCATTGATTGCATCTGACATTTGCTTCAGTTCTTTCAAGATGCCTTGCAAACAAGCTGTATTGTCAGCAATGTTTTTAGCCATGCATCGTTTCAAGCGTAGCTTTATTGCTACTTGATTGGGTGTTTATGGTAGCTGTTGAGCTCACTGGTACTGTAACTGCAACCATGAAGATCTTCAGCCATCCTGGAGCGAAGAAGTACTGACTAGTGTTTTTTTTTAAGCGTTTACTCTCGTTTGATCCTACCCGCAGACGGACACGGCACTGACTGCAGAAACCACGCAGTAGACCAATTGCATTGCATTGCATTTGTCGTTCAAGCCTCTGCAGCTAGGCTTACGCCAACTCAAAGATATATATTCGACGCCACGCTCTCCATATTTGGCAAGAATATTGCCAGCAATATCATGCTGGTTGCTACTTTTGCTGATAACAAACAGCCACCAGTGTACGAAGCTGTAAAAGTGGCAAACGTGCCATACCACAAAGCGTTCAAGTTCAACAATTCAGCTCTGTACTCACCAAATGATGATCGCACAGACCTATTTGATTCAATGTTCTGGGAAATGGGGAGACAAAGCTTTTCTACTTTCTTCGCTGAATTTGTCTCACTAAAACCTCAAAGTCTAAATTTAACAAGAGAAGTGTTGAAAGAACGTGACACTTTAGAGACCACACTCAGAGGTCTCCAACCACAAATTCAGCTTGGGCTATCTAAAATAGATGTTTTGAATCAGGAAAGATGCATCCTTCAGAGACATGAAGCTCAGATAAACGAAAGTAAGGATTTCACATATAAGGTAAATGAGCAACGACATCGCCAAGTTCCTATTGAGCGTGGTCAGAAAAAAACTAACTGCCGGATATGCAATACTACTTGTCATTTTCCATGTGGAATAGCTAATGATTCAGAAAAAGCTGGTTGTGATGCAATGAATAGCAATGGTACCTGCAATGTTTGCCCAGGTCGTTGTTCTTGGAAGGAGCACTTCAACACTCCCTATCGCTATGAAATCTATACCTAAAAGCACGCTATAAGACAGCAGTTGGTGGCAAAACAAAATTGGAAAAATTGATTGCTGGTATGGAGAAAGAGATGCAAACGCTAGTTGAAATTGTGCACGGCATGATGGATGATGCACGTATGAGCATACGACGTCTCAAAGAGATCGCGTTGAAACCAAATCCAATGTCTGAAGTTGAGTACCTTGATTTGTTGATTGAGTCAGAGAGTATTGATTGTGCATCTGGGTTTCAAGAGCGAATACAAGTTCTGAAGAAGTTCAAAAAACAAGCAGAACTGCTTTCTAAATTGGCTAACACCCCAAAAGAAAAGAAAGGATGGCGTGAACAATTCATTCTCTAGCAGAAAATCTTTTTACTACAGTGTTGGAGGATGCAATAGCTGAAGGAATAGCTACTCTAACCCCCATTGGTGCCCACCCTTCATACATATAAAAAAACAAAAACACTTTTAGCAAGTTTAAAGCACATTTTGTAAAATAGAGGTGTCGAGGAAGTTGTTTTATCATGAATAATTAAAGGCCCTATCAATGTAAATGTGTATGAAATAAAACGTTTGTGTATCAATAGCCACACACGGTATAACGTAAGGACGCCATTTTGCCTCATAAAAATTCACTACTGTACTTCGTAACTGTCTCACCACAGCTGCCCACGCTATAGCCACTTACAGTGTTGTACCTAGCCATGACTCAGCATAAGGGTTTTCTTATTTGGGCACGTTCGCGCGCTTCAGTTTTCACTTTCTGTAAACTTGCACAACTATTGCTGTGACCCATTTAAGAAATATCGGCGGCGTGTTCACCTGCACCTTCGAGTTGCCTCAGCAAAACTTATAAGAGAACATCAATCGTTGTGCATGCGAAGTGGAGACAGACTTGCTGTGCGTGACTGTCTATTTAAACAGCAACAAGTAACTAAAAACATTCTCTATGAGAAAGTTGGTGGTGTATATAGGATTTGAAGGTAAAAAGCTAGGAAACAAGGATCTAAACAATAAAGGAGAATGTAATATTAGTTGTACACGAATAACATGATATATTTGCCTGGCAAGTGGTCTATATAAAGTGATACGCGAGTGTGTCTCTATTGAAATTTGCTGCCTACGCTATACTATTAGTGTATTTTCTGTGAGACGTACCAATTAAGACAGATGTTTATTTATTATTTGAAACAGTTTACGACGTGATCAAAAATAATATTATAAAATCCTTTGCGTTTACATCGTTATATCTTCAAAAAGTAAACGGCCTATTTTTTACACTTCATACTACATGTACACCATTTCTCTACGGTATAATACTTTTGGGGGTCTTGGACTTGCTCCGTGCCAGCATTGCAACGTCCGATACCCCACAGGGTACCCAGCAAAAAATCCGTACAAGATCTATGCACGATCGTTTCGTCAAATTTACATCGTGTATTATAATCAAATTACGATGGTAGCAAAGAAGCAACGGTGCACCGTCAAAGTGATCATATACGATCGTTGAATATCATAAAATATATACTTATGCATGCTTAATATGTACATCGTTCTTGATCGATCAGGAGCATGCAAGTATAATGTTTTTCCGATAAGCACTCATTCGTGTCCATTCTAATAATTTACCGCCAAATACGAAAATTTCAGATGAAGTATCCGTTCGTAGTATCAAAAAGCGTAACATAGAAGAACAATGATCGTGCTGTTTCGATAGCAATCGCTCATTGGAAAAAAAAAAAGAATAGTACGATTTGTAACGACGGATGCACGTGCAAGGCGTTAAGAATAAAAAAAACATCTACCGTGATTCGAACCTTTGACTTCCCTACTACCAAACTGTCACATCACCGCATCCCAACTATGTCATGACACTATTCACGTTCTCTTTACAACCAAGCAGATGGGGACCATGAAGAGCTACAGGGTAATCCGCAAATCTTTGACAGGTATAACTAAGCATTACAAAATTATGCTATTTAAAGCATGCCAATGATTAACACGAAGTTATTAATTCGTAGTTATTTAAAGGTAGTGCTCTGTTTATTTTATTTATGCAATTTTGCGCAACTTTCGGATCATCCTGCACCTTTCATCTCTGCATTGCCAGAAATTTCGGACGCTCATTACGTATTCCTGACGCGTCATTGCAAACGTCCGTTAATTTTCCGCGTACGCGTCCATTGAAATGTATGGAACAAACTGCTTTTCTGTTCAACCTAAATCAGGAAAGGACAGAAATGAAAAATTCGTTCAAGATTACAGTGAAGCACATCATAAGCTATGCTTTATTTAGGAAATAAAAAATTTCACGGTCTATCTGTGACTTCCATGGCCCTAAAACAACACGTCCATAGACACCTGTAGAAATTTGATAAAAATTAGGGTTCTTTCAAGACGTTTGTACATTTTTCTCAGGATCTGTGATAGTTGTGGTAAAATTCGTTTCGGATTATGTTAACCAGATCATCGAGGCAGGTGTGTGTTACCATACAACACTCTTTTGCCTACTTCTGTGACTTCCTGAGTCACTTTTAGTGGTTGAGGTACTCAATGTCTCCATTTTTAATTCTTCACAATGATTTACGTAAGAATAATGGACGTTCGAACATGACCTACGGGCGATGGCACTGCGGGAAAACGCTTGCCCTGAACCAGACTCACTCAGGTATGTTGCAGCTGAAGTGTTTAGGTGTTCTACATGTGCGTAGCTAACTGTTTTGCACCGCATACGTCATGTTCGCTCCGCAAAATAACACGTTTATGCGATGCCCAACAGTGTGCCAGTAGTCACGTTACATTTGGCATCCTAAACATGCTAGTCGTTGTTCGTAGCGCTCCGTATCTGTATTTGAGAATCGAGGGTGATCCATGGATAGAGCCCTAGAAAGGTCCATTTGAAATTGTGGGGCCCATTGGTGAAAGTGACTACAGGATCAAAGCACAGAAGGGGAAGAGAACCCAAGTGGTACATTTTGATAAACTTAAGCCTTGTACACCAAGAACACGGATAGCTCAACGTGGGGGAGCAGCAAGAAATTCCCTCCAAGTCACACAGTACTGTTGTTCTTGTCTGCTTAGAGACCTGCTGGCATAAAGCAATAACACACTCGATCACGACCATCATCTTGACATTGAGAAAGAACTGCTCCTATGCCTGACACACTGCCATCTGTATCCAAAATTAACTGCCTGGAATAGTCAGGAATAACCAATATAGGTGATGATACTAGGCACCGGCGGAGTTCATCAACTGCCTTTTGACACAAGGTGCTCCACTGAAAAGTGGTGTTTTACTCAGTTAGCCTATGCAGGGGTTTAGCGATGGATGAAAAGTTTTTTATAAACCGCCTATAGTAATCAGCCAAACCCAAGAACTGCTGGACATGTCTCTTATCAGTTGGGGTGGGCCAATTGGATATAAACCTTTGTCTTTTCTGGATCACTGCAACTCCTTTAGCTGAGATGATGTGCCCCGAGAACCTTACTTTTGGCTGGCAAAAATTACATTTAGCTGTTTGAAGCTTAAGACCAGCTAGTAACGGAACATTTCCCAGGTGGCACACAGGTTCCTGAAATGTCTTACCTATCACCACAATGTCATCAAAGTATACCAGACATTCGGTCCACTTAAGATCATTCAGCACATGATCCATCACTGCAAAAACAAAACAGCGATGTTCACTCTTTGTCCCTCGAACTTAAACGAGTGAAATTTTATTCGAGGGAAAGGCACTTAATGCATTACTAATCAAATCGCCCCTATCGAGTGAAAATCTAAACGACAGTCACGCTTTAGTAATGTTAATTATTTCATGCAGCTTACCTTTACGTCTTTTAATAAGTTTGGCTGCGCGAATCAAGTCGAAGTCCGCTGTAACAAGTCAGCTGTTAGTACTTCGTTTCCGATAGGGTACGTTACGTAGTGATCGCCATGTGAGATACAGTCAACTCTGTGCTGTACTAATAAAGAAGTCCGTACCCCGCCCCCTAGGTAGTCGGGCTTCTACACCCGACTACCGTTGATGGTGATATTTGAGCTGCCTTTTTTTGTCGCAGATGCAAGAGAGCTGCACACGTGTACACGTGTGTGTCAGTACACATGTATGTGTTAGCACACACACCCATATGTATTGCATTCTTATAGATGCCCACCTCTCCGATGGGGATCGACTGGCGATGCATGATGTGTTCCCATTGATGATTTGTTCTGTTACACGTGTATGTGTTAGCACACACCTTCAGATGATGTATGTGTTGCATTCTTATAGATGCCCACCTCTCCGATGGGGATCAACTGGCGATGCTTGATAATGTATGCATTGCATTCTTATAGATGCCCACTTTTTCGATGGGGATCAACTGGCGATGCTTGATGTGTTCCCATCGAGGGGGATTGATCTGTTTAAGGTCAGTACATGTGTACATACAGTATGTGTTAGCACACACTCTGTGATAATGTATGTACTGCATTCTTATAGATGCCCACCTCTCCAATGGGAATCAACTGGCGATGCTCGATAATGTATGCATTGCATTCTTATAGATGCCCACGTCCGATGGGGATCAACTGGCGATGCTTGATGTGTTCCCATTGAGGGGGATTGATCTGTTTAAGGTCAGTACATGTGTATATGTATGTGTTAGCACACACTCTCTGATAATGTATTCTTATAGATGCCCACCTCTCCAATGGGGATCAACTGGCAATGCTCGATAATGTATGTATTGCATTCTTATAGATGCCCACCTCTCCGATGGGGATCAACTGGCGTTGCTCTATAATGTACCCCATTGTGAACAACATCAAGGTGGCAGTGAAGCTAAGTGGCATAGACGAGGTACCGGAACACAGTTTCATCGTGGTCAAACAGCTCATCTCACAAGTCATCGTTGGGGTTGATTTTCTGCAGCAACAAGGTCTAGTACTGGACTTCACTACCTCGCCCGTGTTAGTCACCGTTGTTAGACAGAAAAGGCCAACACCTGTGAGCACAGCACCTGGGCCAGCACCACTACCAGAACCAGAAGCACTGCAGACAATACGGAAAGGGGAGAGAGAGAGGAGAGAGAAGGTGTGCATCGTGGCATCCCTGGAAGATCCAGCTTCAGATGAGGCAGACGAGTGTGTAATACCAATTTTCAATGAGTTTGCAGATGCTGCATTTCCGGGATTTGTCAAGCCTTGCTTTGAAGAGACAGTGCGACAGGCAAGAGGCCGATTTGTCAGGACCCCTTGGCTGACCAAGCTGGCCTGTCATCAGATAGACACCGTGGGGTCTCCAGCAAGAGTCCCAGCCAGAGGAATACCAGCACACTTTCAGCAAGAAGTTCAGGAGCAGATGAAAGAAAAGGATCATTGTTGAAAGCAGCAGCTCGTGGCTAGCACCTGCAGTCTACACCAGGAAGAAGACCGACTGTGTGTGGACTACCGCGAAGCAAACAAGAGGACAAGAAAGGACGCCTACCCACTTGCCCTGATTGATGAAGTCCAGGACCGCTTGTCAGGGGCAACTGTCTTCAGCAAGTTGGACTTCCAGTGTGGTACTGGCAAGTACCAGTGGACCCAAAGGACCAAGAGAAGACAGCATTCTCACCTGGTCCTGGAATGAGGTTGTTCCAGTTCACAAGGATGCCCTTTGGCTTATGTGGGGGCACCCAGCACATTCCAGAGACTCATGGATGTGGATGCGAGGACTGCCATTTGTCACCGCCTACATCGATGACGTTCTGATCCACTCAGCGAACGAGGAGCTGCACAAGAGCCATCTACGATTGAGAGAGGCAGGACTGACCCTCAGAGGAAGTAAGTGTCAGATTGGAATGGCACAGTTGACATACCTTGGGCACACCTTCTCCAGATAGCAGCAAGGTGGAAGTGGTAGTAAACTGGCCCCGGCCAAAGGATGAAGCAGAGGTGCGGTGATTCCTTGGACTTGCTTCATACTACTGCAAGTACATCGACAAGTTTGCCGACATTGCAGCTCCACTACACCAGCTGACTCAGAAGGACACTCCCTTCCAATGGACACAGAAGAGTGAAGAGTCATTCCAGAGGCTGAAGGCGTGCCTGACAGAAGCACCAGTCCTGGCATCAAGCATGCCAGCGCTATGGTACTGCAGACAGATGCCAGCAACGTAGGGCTGGGAGCTGTCCTGGAGCAAGATCAGCGAGTGGTTGGCTATGCCAGTTGCACCCTCACCAAAGCAGAGGCCAACTACAGCGTGATCCAGCGTGAGAGTCTGGCAATTGTGTCGCCATGAAGCAGTACATGTGTGTATGTGTGTAAGTTGTGTGTGTGAACATGGTGTGCATATGTGTGTGTGCACATGTGTTATGTTCATCTGTGCGTTCATGTGTGTGCACAATATGCGTATGTTATATCTGTGTGTGCACATTCTGGGTCTCTGGGAACAAGGACTGGGACTGATCTTCCTAAGGTACCTGGTGTGTGTGAGGGGGGAAGGGGAGAGGGAAGTCCTATTATTGCTTGAGAAGCTAATACACACCTTGTGGCATTTGACACATGTGTGAGACAAATTATCTCATGGCATATGGGGTAGGACTCACTATCAAGAAAAAAAAAATCCACCCAAGATTGATGATAAGGTGGATGCAGGGATCTCAAAATGGGGCATGGCTGAGGCCATGGTCGATGCCAAGGTCGTCACTGGGTAACTCCAGTTGATGGGAAAGAAGAGATTTGCAGGTGCAGGTGTGTGTGTGGGAGAAGGGGTGAGATTTTAGAGGGTGTGTCTTAGCGGTGTGGTCGGTCTCACTGCAGCTACTCAGAGAATGAAGTGGTAAAGCTAAGCTGTAATGAGGTGAGGCCCAGGGCTGGTACCACATGCAGGTATGTGTCTGACCAACTGTGCCCACTAGGCCATCCTTCTGACCACATGCCTGGCCACCGAACCACACTGTCTTGACACAGCTGAGTGTGGACCAGACTGTCATGGTCAACTACAACCCCGACTGCTCCAAGCAGAGAGGTTTTCAGTAGGATGTCATTTTAACCAGGAAAGTAGAAAATGGAAATAAGATATTTTGCAAACTGCTGCTACGGTGTGCAGTGCCTAATGCAAGTGTGTGCTAAGTAGCCAATAGTGGACTGTTGCAGATTTGGAGGGGTGTACATGTATGTGGTGGAGGTTTAGGTGATGTCCCAAAGAGTTTTTGTATTGATTTGTGAGGTCATGTGCAATTATAAGGGTGTGGTTGGTTTTACTATGCAGGGCAATGTTTGGGCTTAATTGGCTCATGTGTAAGAAGGTGCCACCAGAGGTCTGATTCCATTTCTAGACACTCTCTTAATGCAGCCCATGAAGTGCAGGTCCAGTTGTGGATGAGTCGCATAGAGTCTAAGGCTCCTCAGGAGATGATGGGCAGGAGGAGATGGAGAAGAGGAAGAAGAAGCCAGACTGTGACCGCTGCAAAGACAATTGCAACAAGAAGTGCAAGCTCTGTGCGTGCTTTGTGTGTGTGTGTGTGTGTGTGGGGGGGGGGGGGGGGGGGGGGGTGGGGGGGGGGGGGGGAGAGAAGCAGGACCCAGACAAACAGATCTTGTGCGGCGAGGGTGACATGGCCTTCCACCTCTGGTTATCTGGTTATGGACTCGCCCTTCACAGATGTTCCTGATGATGAGGACTGGTGTGTGTGTTTGCATGTGCATGCATGTGCATATGGGTGTACGTTGACCTGGTGACCTTTTAGGTACTGTCCCCAGTGCAAGACAGATGTGTTGGAGGTGATTAAGGCCGGGGAGAAGCTGCGACTGTCTAAGAAGAAGGCAAAAATGGTGTCAAAGAAGCAAGAAACGAACAGAGACTGGGGAAATGTTGGTTTTGGATTTTGTAGGGATCGCTGGGTGGTGTAAGGGCTATAGCAGGTTTCAGCTGGTTCTCCACCATATAGGGGATGGTGTGTGTCTGGCGCACGAAGGTGTGCACCCTTGTCCCCTCTGATCACTTTGGCCCCATTCCTATGGAAGTTCCGTGTTCCATAAGTGAGCTAGCAAATGACAATAATGCCTGAGCAATGAATGCAAGGTAGCCAGAGACTCTCATACCCGGAGCTTTTTACAGCCATCCATTTAAAAAGCTCCTGGTATATCAGACTCTGTCAAGCTGACTATTGGCAGCATAGTTTGATCAGGAACTCGATTGGCTGAAGGATCACTGTCCAAGTGGGAATGAATGACTCCTAGCATTGCCATTTTATTATGCCAAGGTTCCCTAAGTCCATCCACAGCACACTTGTCTGAGTGTGGTGGGTTTGGTTTCTTCATGGTGGGTATTTATTGCTGTTCACAAACAGTTTGTGGCTCAGTCCAGAGTGTTGTACTGAGGTGGGTTTGTTTCGTCTGGTGGGCATTTAATAGAATAGAACTCAGTATACAGCATGACTACGTGAGTGTTGTGTAGTGGGCATGAATTAGGTATGTAGCCATGTGATTATGTGCTATGTGGAGACACTCGTGTTCTGATCCAAGGTGCGATTCTCTTTCATGTGTAACTTCCATTAATGTTACTACATGGGCACTAACTAGGCATGTCCACTACTGGTCCACGTGTTTGATTATTACTGTATTGGAACACACATGTTCATCTTTTCTGACCTGCAGGCCAAGGTGATATCAGACAATGCAGAACCATGGATCATGCTGGTCACGACTTGGATTTCACTGCTCATGTATTCATCTGTGCTGTGTGATGGACATTGCCACCATTGATTTTTAATCACGTTCTTTGTACCTATACTGTTTGAGTGTGATAGTTTGTGATGAATTGGGTGGACAAAGAGCGAGGCTTACCCCTTTTTAGTTGGGCCTTCTATACATACTGGAGTCACTATAAACAAAGGGGCGGGGCATCATTAAAAAGGGGTGTGCATGGTCCAACATCCCTAATTTGACTCCCCTCTCTCTCTCTGAGCTTATGCAGCCTTCCCAAAAAGCCTCCACCCAATTCATCATAAATTATCACACTCGGCTGTTTGTCATTAATGATTTGTCGCGACTGCTGAGCACTAGTCTCGTACCCAGACCCACATCGCAGCTGCGGATGGATTACATCACCGCTACGCGAGTAGCGGTGATGTAATCCATCCCGCAGCTGCGATGTGGGTCTGGGTACGAGACTAGCTGAGCACGGCCAGTACACGTATAAGGATACTTAGTTCAACTTATTAACAATGGTTTGACATGTTTACAAGAGCACGTTGAAATTACAGTTATACTGCAGCTACTCAGAATATAGTAGAAAGCATTTTCTGAGCCTTTTTGTATATTTGACTAATAGTCGATTGAGAAGACCCTGTCGCTACATGTAAACAACGCAGAATCCCCACAAACTAGGCAGCACGTTCAAAACTAAGTGATACTTTGGCTAATAACTATTCAGAATACAATGCAGAGCATCGTTCATGTCGTACTTGACGCCCCGGTGGCTCAGGTATATAAATAAGGCAAGGGGCGGGGCATCATAACAAAAGATAAACGCACAAAGCTACATATTTTATAGTTTATACCAGAATACAATGGAAAGCATTCCTGAGTCACTTGCATGGGAATTTCAGGTTATTATGACAACGTAACCCGACTTGTAACCTTGCTCCGACATGTGGACGGGTGACTTTTTACGTGGGTCATAATCCATGCATGAACTACTGCACACGTCATATTACGCATGATGGAATTACTCAAACAATTAAGGTATAGTGTTGCCAGTCAAGATCTGTTTTTTACAACGGTACGAGTAGGAATGTCAATTTCTTTTAATCTATGCAGGTTGGGTATACCGGTACAAGGCATTCAAGTGATAACATCTAGCTGCTTAATAAATCATAATGAATGAACGATCGAATGTCATTACCACACCAGTGGGATTCATATTCAGGAGTTCCTCTAGCTGATCATTAATGACACCTTGGGTTTCATTGGTAGCAAAATCCATCCGTATATGCCAGCCATGTGCGACCCAGAGTGCAGGCCCATGTAGTACGCATACTCATACACACATCAGAACAAGTGTACATGTAACCTGGACTGCTGAAGTTGTTTTTGGGTTGGAGAAAAAGAAGTGCATGATGCACTGATGTACCTTAGTGAAATATTTGGCAGGTGAGGTTGATTCCTCCCTACCCCCTCAGGCACATCGCTACCTTAAGTTTATCTTGGTAACATAGCACAGTCTCGTATCCAGATATATCATTCTCGTATATCTCGTCGATGTGCTCATCATCTGTTCTTCCTTTCCTTGGTCACCCAGGTGTTCACCATACCCTCTCTCTCTCTCTTTATAATACCCACCACACACTTTGTACTGGACAACTGCAGCGTGTCTTGGGAGATAGGCAAGGAGATCTTTGTCAGTGACCCACTCAGGAATTTAAACTGTAACCTGTGTTCGGGTATGTGATGTTACTGTTATGCTGGTACCCAGGTGAGCCTATCATTCATTCTATGTAACTGGTTAAGGTCCTTGGCTGAAAGGGGCTGATGCAGCAGTAAGTCTGCACTCACGTACATGGTACATGTATGCTTGTATGTGTGTATGCATTGTGCATGTAGGTGTGCACACAGCTACATGTGTGTACTGCCATTGTTAGAAGTGTGCTATATTTCAATGGAGACAATGTCTCTACAAGATACTGCAGTAATCTTGCATAAAGGAAGCTGGACTTGGAGGTGGATGCTGTATTAGAAAAGATGGTTGTGTATTCTGACCAATCAGCTCAGTGTCAGCTCAGTGGCAAGACCTCCTGACCCTCCTCTTCCTCCTACCCTTCCTCTTGTGTGAGGATGGACTGTGGATGTAAGGGTGTGTTAGGAAGGACAGATCTCTCTCTCTCTCTCTCTCTCTCTCTCTCTCTCTCTCCTCTCTCTCTCTCTCTCTCTCTCTCTCTCTCTCTCTCTCTCTCTCTCTTCTCTCTTCTCTCTCTCTCTCTCTCTCTCTCTCATATGCACAAGTCAACTCACATGGGGAGATGATCTTTCTTCACTACATCTGAACATGATCATCTGTGGGTGATGAGGATGGAAGAAAAGTGAAGTGTGACTATTTTTAAACAACAAGTGGGGACAATTAGACATATAATTATACACCACAAAAAAAAAACACACGTTCTCCCTCAATACAAGAGTTAGGAACTCCAGGGACATCCTTCCCTTTCCTTCCTCCAGATCTCCCACTACGCTGACATTGTGTTTTACAGTCAGGCCTGGGCATATGGTGTGGCCCTGTGCAAGGAAATGGAATAGGGCCAGCTGGATAATTCTTTTACAATATTACAATTTCACATGTCGTTACTTGTTTCTATGTCAGTGATGATTAATAATCCACTTAGCACATACAGGTATTTGTAAGCACCTTTCTATACACACGTGCATCGAAGATGGCGGATACAAGTTTTAAACAGCGTATAAGATACAGGCAGTATCTTTTAGATCCAACGAAGAAGATTCCAACGTCAACGATAAACTTCTGGAAGAGGAAAGGCATCTATGATGGTGGGTAATTAACTACTACAAATGCATGCCACTCACATACGCGGTGTATGAAAAATGATTATGAACCTATCAATGTCAACCGGGAGATATGAAAAAGAAATCAAATCCACTGATAGTTTCGACCCACGCAGGGGGGGACGGGGTTCACATTGATAGGTGCATTACAATTATGGTACCAAAGTTACATTAATCTATGCCACGACGGGAAGCGGTAATATTACCGTAAAGATACATATTAATACTTAAAATGGCACAAGCTGTTTGACCTTTTGTTGTTACAAATCCATATAGCGTAAGCGGCGGGGCGCTCAAAAATTAATTTGTCAGTGGGGGGCACATTAAAATTATATATAATTTGTATTTTAGGCGGGTCCCTCTTTAATATAAATAATTAAATACTGGAGGGTACCCTCTTGAATAGAAATACCTGCGGGGGTGTGATCTGATACTTCTTCGTTGTCAAGCTAAAATGCAAGTGGAGCGTGGCCCTTCTACAACCGTATATAGCATAGAAGGATGGGGGGCTCTGGTTCCAACACCTAAGGAATCTTGCTAAGCAGGTTGATACCTTTAAACTTTAAACCCTTTCTGAAGCTGCATATTTCCTGAAATGGTCCATGAAAACAATAACAGTCTTATAACCTGCTATACACAAACGATTGTCAAATGACCTGTATGTATAATGTATGGGTTGATTGAATTTAGTAATAAAGAAGCGTACATTATTTTGTGGTAAAAGAGACTTTTTTTTCCTATTATGTTTGCTTCTTGTTCTAGGAAACATTGCAAGTGGAAGATGTTGAAATTGATGACAAGCCTATGAAGTTGTGCTGGTAAAAGTCATGGAGAATCTACTTTAGAAGATTGTGATATTGGTCAAGGTAGTAGTTATCTTGATGGTAGTGGTGATGGTGGTGGTGATAATGGTTTTGGTGGTGATGGTGGTGGTGGTGGTGATAGTGGTGGTGATGGCGGTTGTGGTGATGGTGGTGGTGGTGATGATGGTGGTGGTGATGATGGTTGTGGTGGTGATACTGGTGGTGATGGTGGTGGTGATAGTGGTGGTGGTGATAATGGTGATAATGATGACAGTATTGGCTATGAGGAAGATGAGGAAGGTGGTGTTACTGGTGCTACAGCATCAAAAGTGAGCAAATCATGGATGAATTTAGCAACGTTTATTAAGAAGCACAATCTCACTGATTGTGCGACAGAAGAACTTATAAAGTTGTTACGAGAACACAATGAAAAAGATGTATTACCATCCTCAATATTAAGTTAAAAAAAGCTTTTCATCTAAATGTGGATGTAAGAAAGTATTGTGGTATATGTTAAAAGAAGTTACAGAAATGTGTCAAGATAAAAAGCTGCAAACTTATGAATGTACCATTTGATGAAAAAATTAAGACAATGTATGAAGGTATGTTCTCTCTATTGGGAAGTGTATGCATTAATATAAAATAAGGTTTGCACAATGTATTGAAATGTTAATTTTTTTAGTTTTTGATAGGATTATGCAATCTTAGAATAGCATAGCAAGGAAGTTTTAGAGACCATAGGAAAGGATGTAAAATATTAACATCATATGTTGGATCTATTTTTGCATATACAGAGGCAGACGTGCATTAAAGAAATGCATTTATATACCAATGAACAATGCATACTTTGATGCGATTGTTCCTTTAGCAAATGTGTTAGAACATCCTTAAATATCAGTCTACGCATAACTCTGCATGGAATATCATCTGTGCATTGGAACACATCGTATTGTATTCTCCAGGTCTCTTCTCCAAGTTGCCATTATGTCGTTTTTAATGATTTTTGAATATCTATGAATTTTTGGTTAGTTTAGTATCTTCTCGAAGTTGTCATAGACGTCATTGATATTGTTATATCCAAGTCGAATATCATCGAACACACTTATATTTTATTATTTACATCAGCATTATAAAAAGAAACCTCAACTGTAACCGTATACACAGAGAAATGTTTGATATTATCAATGTTTGAATTGTTCATTTAATAAGAAAATCTGTGTAGAATTATGCAGCTCAATCAGCTTAAAAAGTTTTTGTCATATTATTTGATTTAAGGTTTTTGATTTTAAAAATCCTTTCTAATGGTGAACCATTTCATCACCATAGTTACAGATGGCATTTACAAGTTACATACATGGATGGGATGGGAGATTTACAGCCTCAGCAAGCATTGGTATTGTAGGGCCAGCAATTTGGAAACAGGATGCTTGGGTTTACTTGTTGATGGAAGTTCTGAATGTTGGCTGATGAGGATGGCAAAAGGATAGTGAAAATGTGAAGTATTGTACATGTAGATGGTCCCTGAAAGATATGCCAGAGGGGCAGGTGATAAAAAGATGGGTGGTCTTGGAATTCTATCAAGCTCCAAAGAGAGTCCCAAAGTGTGTGTGTGCATGTGGTGAACCTGTTGGAACTCTGCCGTGTGTATGTGGGTGTTTAGCTATGACGATATTGCTGCTAGGAAATTCATGCCTATGGATCACCTGATACCAACCCTTAAAAGTGGCTCAACTAACCGACTCCACCCCTACTCCCTGATTTGTGACTTACCAGCACATGTATGCACTTGTATGTGCCTTGTATGTGTATGTATGGTTAGTATGTGTTTGCATGTACCTCGTTTTACTTATAGCAAGAAGGACAGTACATTTTAAATCCGACAATTGTTTGGGCTCTGCTGTCTATTGCTATGCTGTTAATTAGGAATGGGGTGAGGTGACGGACAGTGTGGGAGAGAGATAGGCAGTAACTAAAGCCATACCATAAGCCACACACCACACTTACCATGATGTTAAGCCAGACTCTTCTCCTGTCTCCTTTACTTTTTACCACAGTCCCCCCAGGGAGGGTCACCTCTGCATTCTTGAATGTGCCCCATTAGGCATCTAGAGAGAGAAGGTAGCCCTGGGAGGATACGGAGAGAAGGGGAGGGAAGAGGAGAGGCTAGTAGTGTCTGGTGTCTCTTACCAAAGCCACCATGTCCACGGCACCCAGTTGGTGTGGAAAACTACCAACATTATGACGATGCAGGTGAGATCTGCAGACCAGGTAGGATGTAACTGTGAATACACGTGTAGGTGTGCACTATTATTCACCATTGACATGCAATGATGCACGTATGGCTTGCACATGCAGTGATACGGTGTGCTAAAAAAATTATTATACTTTGCGACTGAGAGTTTGTTAGATATATAAGGTAACACTTACAATCAAAGTACACCAAAAAACACACCTACACACACACCTACTACACACCACACAGAACTAGAATATTAGTTGTATATATATTCACCACTTATTCTAACTGTTTAATTTCATGAAGCGTTATAAAAAGATATGCATAGTAGAGAAGTTGATGACTGGTGAAAAATCTGTTAGAGTTGTCTTTGAGTGGGAAGAGGTGGAAATGGAGAAGGGAGGGAAAGAAGGAAGGAGGGATCAATAGCCATGTGATCTTAACAATTGTTTTTGTTCACCTCCAATGGGTGTGGCCCAACAGACAACGTCACCAGCACTGTGTGCACTGATAGGGACATCAGGCTCAGAGGGGTCATACCATGTATGGGCATAATTGAGATCTGCCTGTTTAGTGTGTGGAGGTCTGTGTGCACCAGTTGTCAGAGCCACATGGAGTAATGGGCCAACACATCAAGGATTGCCTGTGAGCAGATGGATCTTGAACCCCAAGGTAAGTGTGTGCCATGTGGGTGTCATGTGGGTGTGTTCTAATGCTAATGGAGGCAGACCAGTTTTTAATGAGTGGTGATAATAAGTAAAGGATTTGTGCATGAATAAACAAGAGTAGTGATAGTGAATGTTTACCTCCTTGTTGTCACATTGCAAATGGTTACCAGCTCAGGCTGGCAGATGGGACCAACTAGTTTGAAGGGAGAGTGGAGATATGCCTAGATGACCAGTGAGGCACCATCTGCTTCAACAGCTGGAGCAGTGTTATGGCACAGGTGGTGTGCACACAGCTTGGCTACACCATCAATGGTAGGTATGTCAGGTTTACCTCCTAATTCCTCTGGAGCCTCTTCCCACTCCCCAACCTCTTACATGTTGTGAAGCGTATTGGAAGTTATATGTTGTAATAGAGATGCATTTTAAAAAGGTAAGGGGGAGGGGGGAGGCTGGGCATGATCTGTGTACACTTGTGCCTATTATTGTCTGTTGTAGCTGCACTGATATGTGCTTCATTGAGTTTATGTAAGCTATACTGCATAGAAAGCCTAAATTGCATTCTAATGCTGCTTTTGGAATGGGAACCAACCCCATTTTAAATAGTGAACTTGCCTGTAATGGAACTGAGATATCTCTCCTGCAGTGCTACAGAAGTGTGGACCAGATCAGCTGTGGACACTAGGAAGACATAAACATTCTGTGCCCTTGTATGGCTTTCTATTTGGGTACCTCAATGATATGTCACCTGCCCCCTCCTCTCCACCTGCCCTCTCCTTCCCACACGACCCCTCCCACTGCAGACCATGGCTCCCTTTGTCCCTGTTCGGCTCAGTGGAGGGAGAATGGAGATGGAGTGATGCTGGTGTGATATGCAAAGGTGTGCTGATGAGAGAGAGGGAGAGGGAAGGGTGAGAGGGAGGGGTGAGGGGGAGGTGGAGGTAGGAAGGTGATGTGAGGGGAGGGAGGAGGGATAGGTGAAGTGGGAGGGTCAGATGAGGTGGGAGAAGGAAGGTGGGTGAGGGGAAGGAGGGGAGGGGTGAGATGAAGGTGGAGGGCCTGGTGACTTAAATTTGTATGTCTCCATGCTAATGAAAACCACTCAATAAAGAAGAGATGATGGAGTATCAGCCTTAGTTGGTTGTAGATCGCATAAACTACACACTTACATGCAGAGGTGTATGCTGGTAGCTTCATTTCTAAATGGAAAGAAGTCAATTTTCCAGTGCAATAATGGCTTACTTCTCCCTCCCTCCCTCTATTATTATTTTGTTAAATCCACGACCTGTTAGCTCAATGGCACATCCACTAATATGGGGAGGTTGGAGATATGCCTTGAAGTTACCTTTGGGTCTGTGTATGATGAGAATTGGAGCACAGCTGGAGCCTCTGTGGTGTGCAGACAGCTGAACTGTCATCCCAAGGTGGGCAGGGGGGCAGGGGGGCAGGGGGCAGGGAGCAGGGCTTGGCCATAGTGGGTGTGAAGGGAGGTGCTAGGCCATAGTGTGTGTGGTGGGAGGGGCAAGACCAGGTCTCTTTTGATGTGGGCCTGATCCAGCTCAAGGACGTGATCTGTTGTGGGAATGAGACTTCCATCATGGAATGCACATGCCAGCAGCCCGAGCACACACTCCAGGGACGTGTCTGTTCTCTGTACAGGTACAATGATGTTGATGGCCACATAACAGTGCTGTTGGCATGATGTTGATGGCCACATACATGTAACCGTGCTGTTGATGGCCACATAACAGTGCTGTTGATGGCCACATAACAGTGGTGTTGATGGCCACATAACAGTGCTGTTGATGGTCACATAACAGTGCTGTTGATGGTCACATAACAGTGCTGTTGATAGCCACATAGCAGTGCTGTTGATGGCCACATAACAGTGCTGTTGATGGTCACATAACAGTGATGTTGATGGTCACATAACAGTGATGTTGATGGTCACATAACAGTGCTGTTGATGGTCACATAACAGTGATGTTGATGGTCACATAACAGTGCTGTTGATGGTCACATAACAGTGCTGTTGATAGCCACATAACCGTGCTGTTGATGGCCACATAACAGTGCTGTTGATGGTCACATAACAGTGCTGTTGATGGCCACATAACAGTGCTGTTGATGGTCACATAACAGTGATGTTGATGGCCACATAGCAGTGCTGTTGACGGCCACATAACAGTGATGTTGATGGTCACATAACAGTGCTGTTGATAGCCACATAGCAGTGCTGTTGATGGCCACATAACAGTGCTGTTGATGGTCACATAACAGTGATGTTGATGGTCACATAACAGTGCTGTTGATGGCCACATAACAGTGCTGTTGATGGCCACATAACAGCGCTGTTGATGGCCACATAACAGTGATGTTGATGGCCACATGACAGTGATCACATAACAGTGATGTTGATGGCCACATAACAGTGCTGTTGATGGCCACATAACAGTGCTGTTGATGGCCACATAACAGTGCTGTTGATGGCCACATAACAGTGCTGTTGATGGCCACATAACAGTGCTGTTGATGGCCACATAACAGTGATGTTGATGGCCACATAACAGTGCTGTTGATGGCCACATAACAGTGCTGTTGATGGCCACATAACAGTGATGTTGATGGCCACATGACAGTGATGTTGATGGTCACATAACAGTGATGTTGATGGCCACATAACAGTGCTGTTGATGGCCACATAACAGTGATGTTGATGGTCACATAACAGTGATGTTGATGGCCACATAACAGTGATGTTGATGGTCACATAACAGTGCTGTTGATGGTCACATAACAGTGCTGTTGATGGCCACATAGCAGTGCTGTTGATGGTCACATAACAGTGCTGTTGATGGCCACATAACAGTGCTGTTGATGGCCACATAACAGTGCTGTTGATGGCCACATAACAGTGCTGTTGATGGTCACATAACAGTGCTGTTGATGGCCACATAACAGTGCTGTTGATGGCCACATTACAATTAGTATTATTGCAAATAGCTCAGGCTACAGGCATTGGGTCTCTTGTTATGTAACATGTGTCACATTGTGTGGCTCTATGTTATGGGGACATCGGCTGGCTCTATAATGCACCCCAGCTGCTACCTAATGGATGATGTTTGATGTGAGCTTTGTGAGCTTTGTGTTCACCACGTCATCTAAAGTACCATCAATGTGGTCATCGTACAATGCATTACTTTGTAAAATAAATGGCTGCTGTTATGTAATATTTATTTAGCTAATAATTCGGTGTGTAGCCATGGTGACGTGAGGCTGGTAGCCACAGGCAGCAACCTTGAAGGGAGGGTGGAGTTTTGTGCTGGTGGAGAGTGGACCACCATATGCAGCAATGGATGGGATGAGAGGGAAGCCAGTGTGGTGTGCAGGCAGCTGGGACATTCTGGAGATGGTATGTCCCTTTCAATCAAAACACACTCATGACATGATCTGTGTAGTTTGCATTATAGCCTACTGCACAAGATTTTTCCTCATTTGTGGAAATGATTTTTACAAACTATCTTCTCTCCCCTCCCCATCCTCTCTTTCCCTCTTCCTTCTCCTATCTCTCAATACCTCTGTTCTTCCCAATCCCTCCTCCCCACCCCTTCTTAATCCTCCTCCCCAACCCTTCTAAATCCTTGTTCCCCATTAGCAGCATTTTTGGACTTCTCCAACATGCATGGACCTAACCAGTTGCATGGTGACCACTAACCAGAGAGAGTTGGAAGACATTTTGACCCTGAGTGAATAAGAAATACATCAATACAGACAGACAGAACACATGCTGGAGGATTACTGGACTAGTCATTCAGCATATTACCTCTCAGCATCTTGTCACTGGTGAATGGAATGCTTTTACTTCTCCAATCTCAACAAATACCCATGTGTTTGTGTTATGTGTATGTGTATATAGATGTGATTGTGCATGCATGTGTGTTGTTTCAGATTTAGCTTCCTTGCCATCATAGCTGACCCATTAACGATTGTTCCTACATCTACATCAAAGGCACAGGTCTGGGCCCTTTATACTTCCTTTTCTATGACAGATACATCGTGCTATTTCGTGCTATTTCGTAGTTTCATAAGTTTTTTTATTTTCCATGACAGTAGAAAAACAATTGTTGGACTTAAAATGTACTGTCCTTCTTGCTATAAGTAACAAGGTACATGCAAACAAATACTAACACTTTAAATGCTATTAATTACCATGATGTGCATGTAAATAATAGTGTACATGCTTTTAGGCATACGGCAAGCTTCTTTCCGTGCTGTATGCAGATGCCCAGGACTTGGCCAAGGTCAACCAATGGAGTTGTACGGCCATGTAATTCAAGACCCTTCAAAGTTCCAACACATCTTCAACCTCAGGGACTACTACTGGCTCTTCCTCATCACTGCTATTTTTCCTTTCATTTCTTCAGGAACGCAAACCACGTTCATTACAATATCGGCCATCATATTATAAGGATTGCTTAAGGATGAATTAATCAATGTTACAACACAACAATTTTATGTGCCTGTCAATTTTTCCTTTAAGCTTGCACATGTAATACTGGTCTCCATGTTCTGGGGGTTCTACCAATATGTAGGAAGGAATATGTTGGAGGAGATAACACTACACCAGAAAACAATAAGTGTCATGTTATAGTTGAGATGCGGAAACGTTGACGGTCTTGAGGTAGTGTTGACAGAGGTTCGAATCTCGGGAGCGGCATTCTTTTTCTTGACGCTATGCACGTGCGCCATCAGTCGTTACAAATCGTACTATTTTCAGTAAAATATTATATTTTAAACCATTGCTATCAGTCGAAAGCCGCACGACCATTGTTTTTCGATGTGTAAAGCATTTACGCATTTTCAAGTTTACAATCTGCATGTGCACGAAAACAATATTTCTGTCAGAATGGCCATTGCCACTCATGTAGCTCTTCATGGTCCCCATCTGCTTGGTTGTAAATTAAGAGAACATGAATAGTTGGGTTGCGGCAATGTTGGCATAGGGAAGTCAAAGGTTCGAATCTCGAAGAGGCTTTTTTTTTTTTTCTTAACGCCTTGCACGTGCGCATCCGTATTTCGTACTAATTTTTGCATTATTTTTTTTCAATGAACGATTATTTGTTATCGAAACAGCACATTTACGCATTTTCTATTTACAATCTGTGCACGGACACACAATACTCTACGATGGCTCTGCTCAGGGGATGGCCATTGCATTGGCCCAGCCAGTCTGATGTTGTGCTTGCTAAAAGAACATTGGAACACATGAGGACCTCACAGAGATGAAAGGTACAGGATGATCCAAAAGTTGCGCAAAATTGCACAACTGAACATTAAATAAAATAAACAGAGCACTACCCTACCAATTAATAACTTCATGTTAATCATTGGCATGCTTTTTGGTTTAAATAGCATAATTTTGTAATGCTTAGTTATACCTGTCAAAGATTTGCGGATTACCCTGTAGCTCTTCATGGTCCCCATCTGCTTGGTTGTAAAGAGAACATGAATACATAGTTGGGATGCGGTGATGTGGTAGTAGGGAAGTCAAAGGTTCGAATCACGGTAGATGTTTTGTTTTTTTCTTAACGCCTTGCACGTGCGCATCCGTCGTTACAAATCGTACAAATTTTTGTATTCTTTTTTTTCCAATGAGCGATTGCTATCGAAACAGCACGATCATTGTTCTTCTATGTTACGCTTTTTGATACTACGAACGGATACTTCATCTGAAATTTTCGTATTTGGCGGTAAATTACACGAATGAGTGCTTATCGGAAAAACATTATACTTGCATGCTCCTGATCGATCAAGAACGATGTACATATTCATAAGCATGCATAAGTATGATATTGAACGATCGTATATGATCACTTTGACGGTGCTTCTTTGCTACCATCGTAATTTGATTATAATATACGATGTAAATTTGACGAAACGATCGTGCATAGATCTTGTACGGATTTTTTGCTGGGTACCCTGTGGGGTATCGGACGTTGCAATGCTGGCACGGAGCAAGTCCAAGACCCCCCAAAGTATTATACCGTAGAGAAATGGTGTAGTATGAAGTGTAAAAAATAGGCCGTTTACGTTTTGAAGATATAACGATGTAAACGCAAAGGATTTTAATAATATTATTTTTTATCACGTCGTGAACTGTTTCAAATAATAAATAAACATCTGCCTTAATTGGTACGTCTCACAGAAAATACACTAATAGTAACGTAGGCAGCAAATTTCAATAGAGACACACTCGCGTATCACTTTATATAGACCATTTGCCAGGCAAATATATTATGTTATTCGTGTACAATTATTACATTCTCCTTTATTGTTTAGATCGTTGTTTCCTAGCTTTTTACCTTCAAATCCTATACACCACCAACTTTCTCATAGAGAATGTTTTTAGCCGGCGTTACTTGTTGCTGTTTAAATAGACAGTCACGCACAGCAAATCTGTCTCCACTTCGCATGGACAACGATTGATGTTCTCTTATAAGTTTTGCTGAGGCAACTCGAAGGTGCAGGTGAACACGCCGCCGATATTTCTTAAATGGGTCACAGCAATAGTTGTGCAAGTTTACAGAAAGTGAAAACTGAAGCGCGCGAACGTGCCCAAATAAGGAAACCCTTATGCTGAGTCATGGCTAGGTACAACACTGTAAGTGACGTGGCTATAGCGTGGGCAGCTGTGGTGAAACAGTTACAGAAGTACAGTAGTGAATTTTTATGAGGCAAAATGGCGTCCTTACGTTATACCGTGTGTGCATGGCTATTGATACACAAACGTTTTATTTCATACACATTTACATTGATAGGACCTTTAATTATTCATGATAAAACAACTTCCTCGACACCTCTATTTTACAAAATGTGCTTTAAACTTGCTAAAAGTGTTTTTGTTTTTTTTATATGTATGAAGGGTGGGCACCAATGGGGGTTAGAATAGCTATTCCTTCAGCTATTGCATCCTCCAACACTGTAGTAAAAAGATTTTCTGCTAGAGAATGAATTGTTTCACGCCATCCTTTCTTTTCTTTTGGGGTGTTAGCCAATTTAGAAAGCAGTTCTGCTTGTTTTTTGAACTTCTTCAGAACTTGTATTCGCTTTTGAAACCCAGATGCACAATCAATACTCTCTGACTCAATCAACAAATCAAGGTACTCAACTTCAGACATTGGATTTGGTTTCAACGCGATCTCTTTGAGACGTTGTATGCTCCTACGTGCATCATCCATCATGCCGTGCACAATTTCAACTAGCGTTTGCATATCTTTCTCCATACCAGCAATCAATTTTTCCAATTGTGTTTTGCCACCAACTGCTGTCTCATAGCGTGCTTTTAGGTCCTCAGATGTCCTTTCTACTTCCACGGTATAGATTTCATAGCGATAGGGAGTGTTGAAGTGCTCCTTCCAAGAACAACGACCTGGGCAAACATTGCAGGTACCATTGCTATTCATTGCATCACAACCAGCTTTTTCTGAATCATTAGCTATTCCACATGGAAAATGACAAGTAGTATTGCATATCCGGCAGTTAGTTATTTTCTGACCACGCTCAATAGAAACTTGGCGATGTCGTTGCTCATTTACCTTATATGTGAAATCCTTACTTTCGTTTATCTGAGCTTCATGTCTCTGAAGGATGCATCTTTCCTGATTCAAAACATCTATTTTAGATAGCCCAAGCTGAATTTGTGGTTGGAGACCTCTGAGTGTGGTCTCTAAAGTGTCACGTTCTTTCAACACTTCTCTTGTTAAATTTAGACTTTGAGGTTTTAGTGAGACAAATTCAGCGAAGAAAGTAGAAAAGCTTTGTCTCCCCATTTCCCAGAACATTGAATCAAATAGGTCTGCGCGATCATCATTTGGTGAGTACAGAGCTGAATTGTTGAACTTGAACGCTTTGTGGTATGGCACGTTTGCCACTTTTACAGCTTCGTACACTGGTGGCTGTTTGTTATCAGCAAAAGTAGCAACCAGCATGATATTGCTGGCAATATCCTTGCCAAATATGGAGAGCGTGGCGTCGAATATATATCTTTGAGTTGGCGTAAGCCTAGCTGCAGAGGCTTGAACGACAAATGCAATGCAATGCAATTGGTCTACTTCGTGGTTTCTGCAGTCAGTGAACAGTTCTTTGATTTGGTCAGCTATTTCTTTGTCGCGCTCAATGCCCTTGGTATCACCAAATCCAGGAGTGTCTATGACGGTTAAGGTATAAGGAAGGACCGAGTACTCAGTTTTGTGGAACGTGTAAGCTGTGATCCAGGTCGTTTGGCTTTTAGATTGAGACCGGCCGCCTTCATCAACAATCAATTTGTAGCGGAAAGGATCGTCCCACCTAACCCCGTACACATAATTCGTAAGTCCATTGATCAGAGTACTTTTACCCGAACCAGTGGCACCTACCACCAGCATGACCTTTCCAGGAGCAGGATGAATAGGGTTTTCTTTGCCAATCGCCCGCGTTGCAATTAGTCGATGGCTATTTTCACTTACGGTGATTGAGATAGGCTCGTAGATCGTTGGAGGTCCGTTTTCAATGCATTTGGATGGTAAAACCTTTTTACCAGGTCCAACTTTGTCATCCATCTCACCATTGTTCCAACGGCCATCCATCACTTATTGTTAAATTATTAATCCCATGACCGGATATTACCCTCGCGCATCAAAACAATTGCGCGACCAGAGATAATTATCTCTGGGCCGGCATGGGGGGGAGGGGGGTCAAATAGTCCTTACTTATGTATCGGAAGTTTCGCTAGAAACTTCCATATAGGATTTGACACCGACTATGAAATCATTAAAAACACACGACCCATTTATAACGAGACTCCTGACGATCGGATCGTATAGCTAGCTGTTGTGGTTTCCCCCCCCCCCCCCCCCCCCCTCTTTAATAACCATCTAACTTAATCAACAAGTTATATTAACACATTCCATTAATTAACACCTAATGCGAGCGCGTGCAATTTCTTTTATGAATATCATTAAGAAACAAAGTTACCAGTTTTTCAAGGTTTGTGATTCTACAGTTGCCAAGACTGCAACTGACACATCGAAACGATTTTCCCGCACTTCCACCTCGGCTAGTTAACGTTGGAGGGTGCTACAGGTTGGAGAACCCCTTGATTTGTGTCTCAGTTATTACTTGGTGGTTACTTAGTGGTTACATTTTGTATAACTATTAATAATTTGACTAAAATAAATAAAATATAAATTACATGCAACATTACACAGGGTAGTGTTCAGCAATATGTTTAAGTACATTTCCCGGGACCCCCGAACTGGCGCCTCCACATGAACTCGGGTAGGTAAGTGTCGTGCAGTCTCGAGTGCATTGCTCTCTCCTCCCTGAGCATCCTTTTACACGAACTCCACATGGACTCCACTCCCTGTGTGTGGGCACCAGTGTTGGGGTCAATGAAGTGCAGGGAGTGGTTAACTGTTAGGTGTTGGCATCCTGTGGTAGTGGCCAGTTGATTATATGCACTCCATTCATCGCTGTACACAACACTTCCGGGCCGAATGTACTGTTGGATAAGAGGTAATAGTGTTGCAGCATCTCTATGTTCTACTTCGACAAGGAAGCACTCTCCAGTAACTCTTTCCATCCCCCCGAACACCCAATGCCCATCGACCATCCGTCCTCGGTTGTATTTTCTTTTACCGAATTTACTTTTGTCTATTTCTACTTCAGCTCCTGGGCCTCCAATAACTGCCGGATGGTCAATAAAGTACTGCGCACACACATCTCTAATAAAGTTGTACCAGTCGACAGCTGTGTGGTCTGATACCTTGAGAGATTTAAAAGGTATCAATATAGTTCATGCATGTCGACCACAGATGTACCTCTACTTCAGTCATGGTTTTTCCCACTGGTGTTTTGGTGGACCAGAGATGGATAATCCTCAGGATAATTGAAAAGAGATAGATGACTCCCTAAAAATGAACTACACCATAAACAAATAGTACAATCTGAACCTGCGTCAGCAGGTTCAATATAGGATTGATTGAGGAATGATGAATGTCATTAAAATTTTTAAATCGCGTCGGGAGGGACAACGGAGAAACGGATCACTTATCTCGTTGCAGCAATCGAACGACAACACCAAGATCTACGTTTTCATGCTAGTTTCATGTCATTAAACTATGCGCTTCCAGACAAACAAAGAACCTGCTTCTCGTGCCCATTCCCAAAAAAATTGTTCGTCGTCGTCGTCTTCTTCTTCTTCCTTAGGAAGGTATAACTCGAGCTACGAACGGTTTTAAAGAACGACAATAGTACCAATCTCTTCAGAATTTACCGGCACGTTATCCTAGCATGTCATTTGGACACATATCACATCTAGAAAGAAACTACAGCGAGAAATACCTTATTTGGTTGCAAGTTCTATGGCCATCTAGCAAGTTCTAGCAAGTTCTTAATAAAATGTATAATTTTAGGGAGTATAAATACTCCAACAGGCACTAAATTTATTTGGTGTTCCTATCGCAGTTTAGTCGTTACTTACTTTGGCTAGTGAAGTTGTTTTTCTAAAAATGCCTTCGCGTAATCAAAAGAAGAGATCTAAGCAACGAGCGGAATACCTCCAAAAACGAGAAGATATTTTATCACAAGAGAACAAGGCTAAAGCCCGAGCGCGCTACAAGGCCGACCCTGAAAAGAAGAAGGCCTCTGTACGCGACACCTACAAGGCCGACCCAGAAAAGAAGAAGGCCTCTGTACGCGACACCTACAAGGCCGACCCTGAAAAGAAGAAGGCCTCTGTACGCGACACCTACAACGCAAATGCTGTATCTAAGCGTGCTGCTAAAAGGCAGCGATATCAAGAGGGCGTCGAGGAGAACCGTGCTGTTAAAAGGCAGCGATATCAAGAGGGCGTCGAGGAGAACCGTGCTGCTAAAAGGCAGCGATATCAAGAGGGCGTCGAGGAGAACCGTGCTGCTAAAAGGCAGCGATATCAAGAGGGCGTCGAGGAGAACCGTGCTGCTAAAAGGCGGATATACAGGGGCAATTCAGCTACCATTAAGGCAGCTAGAAGGAGTCGGTATTGGAAGGGTCGTAGAACTACCACTACCACCCAAAGGTATGTTATAAATAGCATGCTGTATGTAGCATTTAAAGTCTAAGGGCTGCTTTCTTACGTGCTAATGTAAGTTGCTCATGGCTTCCTGTCATGCACACATTAACACATTTCTTGTACGCTTGCATGCATATTATCATATGTACAGTAAGGCTTCCCAGTTCCCTTGGTAAAGGTCAATGTTTGTACAAAAGGTTATTTGTGCATGCATCTGTGTCTGTTACATTGTACATTAGTTATCTGATGTTGAAAGAAAGGACTACACACGTGTGTATAGTACAAGTCAGTACCCCTTGCTGCAGCTGTGTTTAATTGTTATCAGATGTACAGTAAGGCTTCCCACAAGTAAAAGTTCCCCCATGTACATGTAAAGGGTCAATCTTTGTTGTTTTAAAGGTCCACTACACGTGTGTACAGAAGTGTTACCCAAAATTGAGTTGCATGAAATGAAATAATTCATGTAATGCGCGATTGGTGAAATGTTTTGATACATGTATAAGGCATAATGTGTGGTAAAATAAAAGTACTGCAACCCTATCTTCTCCCATATAGTTACTCCCTGAGTAACTGCTGTCATTTACAAAAATAAATTTCCATAGGTGATAGGCCTAGTGGCAGAAGCTAGATAGTTAACAGCACAATATATCAGATGTGCTAATTTCAACACCACTGCACCTGCATGCACCTCAGGTCATGTGATTGGATGAAATTCTACCAATAGAATTTTAGCACACCTACACACACACACTCCACCCCTCCCCTCAGTATGTGATGGCATGCATGAAAAAGCGACCAATCAGTGAATGGTCGGATAAGATTAGACTAATAGAATTATAGCACAGCTAGAAAACGTGGCTGTGCATGTATACCGGTATAAACCAACGACCCGTAGAACAGCACATTTCTCTCTTGAAAAAAATTCAAAGGTAGATACTAAATTTTTTACAAGTTGTTTCAATACTCTGTCACGTGGATGGCTGAAGAAGTCAGGAAAGAATTTTTTGATGACTCTGAAGGAGAGGAGTCGAGGAAGCACATACATCCTCCTTCATCACAACTTCTGCCCCCGCCAGCGCTAGCCTCACCACCAGCAGCAGCGCTGCCCCCGCCAACGCTAGCCCCACCATCAGCAGCAGCGCTGCCCCCGCCAGCGCTAGCCCCACCACCATGGCCAGCAGCAGCGCTGCCCCCCCCCCCCCAGAGCTAGTCCCACCGCCAGTACCAGTTCTGCCCCCGCCACTGCTCCCCCAAATGCTGCCCCTGCCTTTTTTCCTGACCCCGCCACCCGCATGGCCATACCCAAGGCGGGGGGGGGGGGGGGGGGGGGGGGGGGGAGAAGAGGAAGAGGCCGAGGAGGCGGCAAAATAATTAAAAACAATTATACGTACCATTTTTAATTAATTATGTGTTCGTTAATTTATTACTTTTCATTATTAAAGTCGTATTGTAAAAACAAAGCGTTTATATGACACGGAGAAAAAAAACTTATGAAACAAGTAAATAAAAACATTCTCTAACGAGAAAGTTGGTGGGCATATAGGATTGACAATGTTGGTGTAAAAAGCACGGAAACAAGTGTGACAGAAATGTTACTGGAAAATTGAAATAGGCCTATATTTAGCCCAGTCACATTTAGGCAGCGCACGCCTGAGAAAATGGGCTAAATATAGGCCTATTTCAATTTCCAGTAACATTTCTGTCACACTTGTTCCGTGCTTTTACACCAACATGGTCAATCCTATATGCCCACCAACTTTCTCGTTAGAGAATGTGTTTATTTACTTGTAAAACAAGTAACCTTCAAAAAAGGTTCCCCCTCGTATAATGACAGCTCTTTTCGGCAGCCTTTGCAAGGACATCTCCATGTTACACCATCCGAGCATCCTTTTCGGTTTACTAGTGCATTCAAGAACACCACTTAGATGAAGGCAACAACTTTATTCGCTGGCACCACGTAATAGCTGCATCCGTCTCCATCAGGTTCTTGCACAAGTTGAAATAAGTGATCGCAGGTCGTCAGAGGGTAACCAACAGGTAGCTGAGCTTGAGCCATGGTAAATGGTAACATCATAGACATTTATGCACATCAGCACTGCCTTACTTAAGAACGTTGTACTTGTGAGGAGTAAAACTTGTGCAGTTTCTCAACTTCTTACTTAGTTTCTAAATGATGCATGATTTTTAATGATATTCATAAAAAATTGCACGCGCTCGCATTAGGTGTTAATTAATGGAATGTGTTAATATAACTTGTTGATTAAGTTAGATGGTTATTAAAGAGGGGGGGGGGGGGGGGGGGGAAACTGCAGTACAACCTCCTAATTGGCAATGACACGGCCACAAACAAGGCGTGTCAAGCTAACTGGGTACACTATACAGACCTACCCGAAGCATTCATGTCACCGTCTGAATATATACTCGCTCCAAACCAAACACATAAACGTACTGCCTCTTGGTCAGAAATAACAACGTTAAACAAAATGAAAATGCACGCAAAACTTATGCAGATAGACCAAATCCCCTAGCCGTGCCAGACTCTTATAAAACACAGGTATCTAACATGGTGTCTCTGTCTTCCCATCCCTCTCCCTCACAGCTGGATTTGCCAGATGAAAAAATATCAGATAAACGAGAGCAGTCTCCTATAGACAGTTCGGTGAGCTTCTCAGCGGAGACTGAGAACATGAGGATGGAACGGCTCCTGGGGTCTCTTTGCCGCATAGATATGAACTTTTACCTCTGTCCTATTTTCTGCCATAGGGTCCATTAATTACATACATGTAGCTGCCTGCCTTAGGTTTCCTTTGCTGTAGTGCTCATTCCACTGCTGTCTGCCGTCGGGTCCACTCCACAGTAGTTGCGTACTGCATGCAGTTACTCGGTTACTCCACTGTCTGCTCCACAGCTATCTGCCGTACTCCACAGCTGTCCACATACTATGGGATCCACTACTCGTCTGCCTGCTCCACAGCTATCTGCCACCGATCGCTACCGCTCTCAAACTTCTTCGTCGAATTGATCTTACATCTTGTCGTCTTCGCACCGTTCGAAATCACACGCGCAAGTCAGCGTCTAAATCTTAAACCGAATTTCAAAAGCGGTAGACAATTCAGGTCCCCAGACTACTTAACTAAATATTACGTTATGGTTTTATGAATATTCACGTGCTTCGGTGAATGGAAGCGGTTTGCGTAGGTACAATGGCGCGATTCGAGCGGGAAACTTGAACCAACTTTGCACGGCTGTATCTCTGTAACGGATTGCACAAAAATTAACGAACAGAACAATCGATAGCTATAGGACCCCCTCTACCTACAGACCGAATTTCCTACAGAAAGTTATGACGGGTTTGAACCCGGTGGGGTATCGAGCGTTGCAATAGTGGCACGGAGCAAGTGCAAGACTCCAGAATGTATGATACCATAGAGAAATGGTGTGGTATGAAGTGTTGAGAATAGGAACTTGATAGCGTTTACCGTTAGGAAGATATAGTGATTCAAACGAGACGCATTGTTATAATATATATGCGAAACGAACATTTTCGCGTGAACTGTCCCAATTTATCCGTGGGGCAATTTTCAAACTGTCCCAATTATCTTTGGCATGGGGATTCCGGGACTGGGTACGAGGACGAGCGATACCCTTTTGTTCTCTACAACCGCGCGGTTTGCAAACGACAAAATTACTCACTTTCGTCTTCTCGTTCGATTACAACAGCTAGCTATACGATCTGATCGTCAGGAGTCTCGTTATAAATGGGTCGTGTGTTTTTAATGATTTCATAGTCGGTGTCAAATCCTATATGGAAGTTTCTAGCGAAACTTCCGATACATAAGTAAGGACTATTTGACCCCCCTCCCCCCACGCCGGCCCAGAGATAATTATCTCTGGTCGGCCTAAAATTGCGCAATTGTTTTGATGCGCGAGGGTAATATCCGGTCATGGGATTAATAATTTAACAATAAGTGATGGATGGCCTATCACCTATGGAAATTTATTTTTGTAAATGACAGCAGTTACTCAGGAGTAACTATATGGGAGAAGATAGGGTTGCAGTACTTTTATTTTACCACACATTATGCCTATACATGTATCAAAACATTTCACCAATCGCGCATTACATGAATTATTTCATTTCATGCAACTCAATTTGGGTAACACTTCTGTACACACGTGTAGTGGACCTTTAAAACAACAAAGATTGACCCTTTACATGTACATGGGGGAACTTTTACTTGTGGGAAGCCTTACTGTACATCTGATAACAATTAAACACAGCTGCAGCAAGGGGTACTGACTTGTACTATACACACGTGTGTAGTCCTTTCTTTCAACATCAGATAACTAATGTACAATGTAACAGACACAGATGCATGCACAAATAACCTTTTGTACAAACATTGACCTTTACCAAGGGAACTGGGAAGCCTTACTGTACATATGATAATATGCATGCAAGCGTACAAGAAATGTGTTAATGTGTGCATGACAGGAAGCCATGAGCAACTTACATTAGCACGTAAGAAAGCAGCCCTTAGACTTTAAATGCTACATACAGCATGCTATTTATAACATACCTTTGGGTGGTAGTGGTAGTTCTACGACCCTTCCAATACCGACTCCTTCTAGCTGCCTTAATGGTAGCTGAATTGCCCCTGTATATCCGCCTTTTAGCAGCACGGTTCTCCTCGACGCCCTCTTGATATCGCTGCCTTTTAGCAGCACGGTTCTCCTCGACGCCCTCTTGATATCGCTGCCTTTTAGCAGCACGGTTCTCCTCGACGCCCTCTTGATATCGCTGCCTTTAACAGCACGGTTCTCCTCGACGCCCTCTTGATATCGCTGCCTTTTAGCAGCACGCTTAGATACAGCATTTGCGTTGTAGGTGTCGCGTACAGAGGCCTTCTTCTTTTCAGGGTCGGCCTTGTAGGTGTCGCGTACAGAGGCCTTCTTCTTTTCTGGGTCGGCCTTGTAGGTGTCGCGTACAGAGGCCTTCTTCTTTTCAGGGTCGGCCTTGTAGCGCGCTCGGGCTTTAGCCTTGTTCTCTTGTGATAAAATATCTTCTCGTTTTTGGAGGTATTCCGCTCGTTGCTTAGATCTCTTCTTTTGATTACGCGAAGGCATTTTTAGAAAAACAACTTCACTAGCCAAAGTAAGTAACGACTAAACTGCGATAGGAACACCAAATAAATTTAGTGCCTGTTGGAGTATTTATACTCCCTAAAATTATACATTTTATTAAGAACTTGCTAGAACTTGCTAGATGGCCATAGAACTTGCAACCAAATAAGGTATTTCTCGCTGTAGTTTCTTTCTAGATGTGATATGTGTCCAAATGACATGCTAGGATAACGTGCCGGTAAATTCTGAAGAGATTGGTACTATTGTCGTTCTTTAAAACCGTTCGTAGCTCGAGTTATACCTTCCTAAGGAAGAAGAAGAAGACGACGACGACGAACAATTTTTTTGGGAATGGGCACGAGAAGCAGGTTCTTTGTTTGTCTGGAAGCGCATAGTTTAATGACATGAAACTAGCATGAAAACGTAGATCT